>VWZO01017198.1:11317-23541 GCA_013396975.1 Bucco capensis
GTTAGGCAGGACCTTCCCTTCATAAACCCATGTTGGCTAGGCCTGATCCCCTGGTTTTCTCGTACTTGCTGGTTGATTGTATTTAGGATGACCTGCTCCGTAATCCTGCCACGTACTGAGGTCAAGCTGAGAGCTCTGTAGTTTTCTGGAATCTCCCTCTGACCCTTCTTGTAGATGGGTGTCACATTGGCCAGCTTCCAGTCATCTGGGACTTCCCCACTTAGCCAGAACCGGTTATAAATGATGGACAGTGGCTCACCTAGCTCTTGTGCCAGCTCTATAAGCACCCTAGGATGGATCCCATCTGGACCCTTTGGATTTAAGTTACACAGCAGGTCTCTAACTACTTCCTCCAGGATTTCAGGAGGGATATTTTGCTCCCCATCCCCATCTACCAACTCAGGAGTCCAGTTGTCCTGAGGATAGTCAGTCTTCTTGTTAAAGACTGAGGCAAAGAAGGTGTTCAGTACATCAGACTTTTCCTTGTCTCTGTTACTATGTTCCCTCCTTTGTCCAACAAGGAATCAAGATTTTTCCTGGCCCTCCTTTTGCAATTAATGTATTTATAAAAGCACTTTTTATTATCCTTGGTAGAATTGGCCAGGTTAAGTTCAAACTGAGCTTTTGCATCTCTAATTCTCTTTCTACAAAACCTTATAGTATCCTTAAACATCTGTTGATTCACCTGTTCCATTTTTCCAAAGTTGATACATTCTTTTCCCTGAGTTCTTTCAAAAGTTCCTCGCTTAACCAGGCTGGTCTTCTTCCCCAAAATTATAGACTTTTCCTTTGCTTTGTTTTTGTTTTTGAAGGAAACCTATCACCTTTTGCAAGAATGGATGATAATTCCCTTTCTTCTGCTAGTCAGATGCTGAGGTTCCTGAGGTAACTTTGTTCTTACACTTATTAGTAGTGTCTCTAGCTCAGTATTGGCACCAGAGAGTAATTTGGCTGAATTAAGCTTATGATGAGCCTTTTCCATTTGGTGTTATTCCATAACTTGGTTCACCACCTTTCCCTGCCTCCTTTAAAAGTAAAAAAATGTTCCTAAAACTTTCTTAGAGAGTATAATTATATCTAGCCACAATATTTTGGAAAGCTTGACTCTTCAGGTTTTTTGTCAGGTCTAGTTGAGGGATTCAGAAATTCTTGGCGTGACCCAGAGAGATGGATATTTGCAATACAATGGCCTAGCTTCTTTCCTTTAGGCTAATCTAGTTCCTTAGACTTGTCTCAGTTTAAGTATTAGGTCTTTGTCAACCTAGCTTATCTTGACTGAAATGGGCAGAGTTTCACAAGTAGCTCCACCAGCAGAGTTGAAATTGCCATCTCCAAAAAGTGGCAGTGATAAGTTCTTGAGAATAAGCTAAAGGGCAAGAACTTCTTCAAGGCAGTATAGCTGCAGCTACAAAAAGTTATTTGTCCACAACCAAATATCAAAATATGCCATGAAACACTCACTATATTGAAACGGATAAATAAAGAACATTCTGAGACATGTAAGATATTACACCTTCCTCTAAACTGGAAAAATTTTATACTCTGTGTGTGTATGTTTGAACATGAAGTGATTAGGCAAACAATTTGACCCATGTGGTTATAATATGATAACCATTTGGCTGACAGCCCATCAGGCTTCTTGATTTCTCTTACTCTTTTGTAAAGTAAGATAACAAAATTCCCAACCCTTTGAAGGCATTTGCTTTTTTGCTTAATTATAAAAACATCTATTTATTTCCTTATCAGAGGTAAGCACCCAAACTCTGATCTATTTTTCAAATTACAGAATCATAGAATTATAGAAAGGTTAGAATTGAAAAGGACCATTAGAGGTCATTCAACCCCACTGCTGAGAGAAGGGACACCCATAACTAGATGAAGTTTCCCTGTACATTTTTAGTTATAATGGCAAATAAAGGTGTGGTTTTACTCTGAGAGAAGTTTAAGGAGATAGAATATTAAGTAAATAAGGTCCCAATACTGCCAAGTGGAATAATAGGTTTATCATTTAAAAAAATGGAACTATTTGTGAAAAGAAATAATATTCCACATACACATGTGACAGATTCTGATTCAACAGGACAAAAATGAAACATGAGTTAATATTCCAAGATATATTTTTCAGCGTTGCACAAATATTCTATTGGAAAAGCCACATGATAATCAGAGAAATATGCTGAAAGGTAAAGATTTGGGATTACTGTAGAACTGAGCTACATGGGCTTTAATCAAGGAGATAGACTGAAATCAGGCTCTGAAAAGTTTTACATAGACATCTAAATTACTTACAAAAGTTCTGACTGTGCATGTACCTACAGCCAAATATCAGAGCCTGTGGAAGGTGTCTGAAAACAACTAGCAGACCCTGAGCTGCAGATTACAATCAAATTCTGTACAACCTTTTAAAAGCAAATGCTTATAAAAATTTACTTCATGTTTTCGGCACTATCTAATGTTTCTGTCTTCTTAGATGAATAAAACATGAAGGTAGTCACTCCGCATCAAGAAAAAGATCCAGGTTGAGGTGCAACTGATTTCACTGCTAATATACTCTTAGGAAAAATGCTTATTTTCATTTTTGTACCAAGATCCCAGTTCATATATTGCCTACTTCCCTGCTGTTTGGCTTTTCATAAACCTTATCAGTGATATTTTCACTTCCCTTAAAATCCCCATCTTTTACAGGTTCACTCTTGTGCTTCCTTTTGAGGTTGGCTCCTCATCCTTTCTTATTCTCCTTGAGTCAGATTCTGGCAGCTTTTGACACTTATTATTTACGTCCTAATTAAAACTGACTCTATTGATCCAGCTCAACCCTTCAAGTTCCTTCTAATCTAAGACCTGGAAGCCCAAGCCACACTTTATTGCAGCACTTTTTCCTGCAATCATGAAGCCTACAAAGAGAGGCTGCCTATAAAGGACA
This sequence comes from Bucco capensis, assembly GCA_013396975.1. Taxonomy (NCBI): domain Eukaryota; kingdom Metazoa; phylum Chordata; class Aves; order Piciformes; family Bucconidae; genus Bucco; species Bucco capensis. Next base: position 14,241 of record VWZO01017198.1, read on the forward strand.
ATGCAGAGCTACATCTGTAGAAGAGTTATTGTCCACACAGAGCAATTTGCTGCCTGCAAAATGTGGTGAAATGGTAGCTTTTTATGGTTAGATTATTCTTTTTCCTACATGACCTTCCTCTGCAAGTTTGTTGGGCTCAAATGCCTATGGCTATCTAAATGGACGCTGTCAAGCAATAGAGATAGAGCGTTTTACTCTGAACCATATTTTTTAAATTAATTGAACCATTTCCCTGTTAAATTGTAAAAGACAGGACTGTACTAGAAAGACTATCCGGCTTGTGAGTTCAAACTGAAGAAAACAGATGCTTTTGACTGAGAGTTGGCACTGAGGAGCACTGCTTTACGAGCGAGATAAGCTTGGGGGGGCATTTTAAGATCTGACTGTGCAGGACGGGACCCAACTCCAGGGACTTATGAACTGTGTCATGTCTGCTGCTCCCCCAGATGCTGCTTCTGTACGCTGCTTTTTGAACGCAGAAGCCCAGGGCAACCAATCAGGGTGAAGTGAAGTCAGATGGGTGGGTTCAGTACTGTAGGTTGATACTCCCTCTCCTATATTAACCAGGCCTAGGGAGCATGGGCAAATTGGAGCGTGGGCAAACAGGAGCAGGCAAACAGGTGTGTGGCAGTTTGTGAGGCAGTTCATGAAGGCAGGGTGTGAACGGAGGAATTGCAGGGGGTACTACGTGAGCAGTCTTTGCTTGCCCAAAAATCAGACCCAGTAATGGTCTCCAAAAGAGTGAAAGCCATTGCTGCTACTACTAGGAGCGTGATGGTCCAGACTGAACCCTCCAAGAAGGATGCAGCTGTTCAGATTAATGTCTGTACAGAATGTTTGAGCCTGACATTAATTCCAGAAGATAGGGTAAGAGACACCTGTGTATGATGTGAGCAGGTGAATGACTTGATTTGCTTGGTGGCAGAGCTTAAGGAGGAGGTTGAGAGGCTAAGAAGTATTAGGGAATGTGAAAAGGAAACAGACTGGTGGAGTTGCAAAGGAAGTCCAGCAGCAGATGGTGAAGCCCTGCCCCTCCAGCCATTGTGTGGATGGAGTGGACCAGGTAGATGGGGGAGTGTGGAAACAGGTCCCTCACCGGAGAGATGTAAAAATCCCCCCCCCATCCTCCATCACCTCCCCAGGTGCCTTTAATGAACAGATATGAGGCCCTGGCCCCAGAGAGTTAGGCAGAGGACAGGCAAGAAGAGGTTCTGTCTGGAACATCTACTGGTTGTTTCCCAGTATCTACTAAATGGATTAAAACCTCAGCTATTAAAAAACCCAGGAGGGTATTAGTTGTAGAAGGTAGAAAATAACAGCCTCCACACAATTCAATGTGAATCAAGCAAAAGACCCTTTATTGTGATAACATGAATTTTAGATACCTTTCTCTGCAATCACGTGTATAATGGTTGGTCTAAGGCTATTTTCACACAGCAAGCAGAACAAACAGATTGGTTAAAGTTTATCTTCATGCGCTGAACACACAGTGCAGGTTAACTTCTTATTGGCTTGCAGAGTTGCTGATTCTTCTACTTTTTTCTGCTATTCTTGGCTGACTTGTTTTCGCTCCCTACTAATGAAGTAATTGTTGTTCTTCCTCCTTATCTTAGGATATGTGCCTTGTCCAAGGTCTCGCATGGCTGTTTCACAATATGTCCATTTTCTTCCAGATACTTTCCCACAGAACACCCTTTCTATTTTTTTGAACCAGCCATATCCCTTTTACAGCATTCTCAATCATTCCTGATACACATTTGAGCAAGCATGGTACAATTAGTAAGAGAGAGAAAACAATTAACATAAGAACTAATACATCTTTTGCCAAGAATTGTAGCCACTCTTTGAGGCCCCAGCTGCCCAGCAAATTGTCCAGCCATGACACTCCTTAATCCTGTGCAACTGCATGAAATACTTTTGCATGTTTCCAGATTTCCTGCACATCTGTAAGTATGCTTCCAGACTGGACAATATAACAGCAGAAAGTTTCATTTATCAGGGTACAAACTCCTCCTTCCTGGGCTGCTAAAAATGTCTAAAGCTCTTCGATTTTGCAAAACTATTTTTTTTTAATAAATCTAATTCAATTTGCAAACCCCATATAGCTTGTGTTGTTTTATTTGCAATGATTTTCCGTTTCCCCTGATATATTCACAATTGCCTTTTCTAGCTGATAGACCCCTAATGATGGTAACAATGTTATTTAACTCTGTCCAATTGCTTAGGGGTATCCCTGACAATGGTGCATTAAATTGCTCGATCGATTCACAAAGCCAACAACTGCTCAAGCCAGTGTAGTTTACAAATTTGCTAAGAAGCCTCACATAGCCATTAGCATCTAGAACGGCATTGCTACTCCTAAACCATGCTAAGCTANTGTTTCACAATATGTCCATTTTCTTCCAGATACTTTCCCACAGAACACCCTTTCTATTTTTTTGAACCAGCCATATCCCTTTTACAGCATTCTCAATCATTCCTGATACACATTTGAGCAAGCATGGTACAATTAGTAAGAGAGAGAAAACAATTAACATAAGAACTAATACATCTTTTGCCAAGAATTGTAGCCACTCTTTGAGGCCCCAGCTGCCCAGCAAATTGTCCAGCCATGACACTCCTTAATCCTGTGCAACTGCATGAAATACTTTTGCATGTTTCCAGATTTCCTGCACATCTGTAAGTATGCTTCCAGACTGGACAATATAACAGCAGAAAGTTTCATTTATCAGGGTACAAACTCCTCCTTCCTGGGCTGCTAAAAATGTCTAAAGCTCTTCGATTTTGCAAAACTATTTTTTTTTAATAAATCTAATTCAATTTGCAAACCCCATATAGCTTGTGTTGTTTTATTTGCAATGATTTTCCGTTTCCCCTGATATATTCACAATTGCCTTTTCTAGCTGATAGACCCCTAATGATGGTAACAATGTTATTTAACTCTGTCCAATTGCTTAGGGGTATCCCTGACAATGGTGCATTAAATTGCTCGATCGATTCACAAAGCCAACAACTGCTCAAGCCAGTGTAGTTTACAAATTTGCTAAGAAGCCTCACATAGCCATTAGCATCTAGAACGGCATTGCTACTCCTAAACCATGCTAAGCTACTAAGTATGAATACATAACACTGTTGTTTGCTGACACCATTGTTTCACGACTCATCTTCAGCACTCTCATTTGCATTCTTCACATCATCCCGGGTCTAGGTCTGTGGCTTTGCTAACCACAGCTTTACCCATTTGGCTGGTATCCAACTAGTACCGGTGTCTATAATGACACAGGCATAACCCCTTCCCCAGGTTATCAATTTGAATGGTCCTTCCCACACACCTGTCACACCATTTCTTACCGTAACCTTACAATTTCTCTGCCTAAGATCCTCAAAATCCCCTTTCAAACTTGTCCCATGTGTCACCATTGGCGGGACAATGCTACCATGTGGTAAGCATAAAAAATTGAGAACATATACAGCCTTGTTCAACCCATCATTAGGTGACAAACCCTGCTCTTCCCCTTTTTGTCTGAGAAGCAGATGTTTCAATGTCTGATTCACGTGCTCTACAATAGCTTGACCAGTTGGTGAATGTGCTATCCTGGTGACATGCTGTATAACCCAGCACTGGAAAAAATCCTGTGTAGAATGGGCAATATGGCCAGGACCATTGTCAGTTTTGTTTTCTCAGGGAATGCCAAGAGCTGCGATAGCTGAGCAAAGATGTTGCTGAACGTGTCTGCTGGATTCACCCACCTGGGCCGTTGCCCAGACAACCAGGGAAAAACAGTCAATGCTAACATGAGTATATTTCTGTCTGCCGAATTCTGCAAAGTGTATAACATCCATTTGCCAGAGATCTAAAGGACCACTGCCCCGTGGGTTCACTCCCGAAGCGAGACCGCCAGTACTGTGCTGACAATCTGCACAAGCTTGGATAATACCCCGCACATCTGTGTCTGAGAGACCAAACTGACGGCTAAGGAATTTCGCGGATTAGTGAAAGAACTCATGGAATCGTTGGGCTTGTAAAAACTGATCCCCAGGGGGTGCTGCCCATGCTGGTGCCACTAACAAATCCACTTGCCTGTTTCCTTCCACTAACCCTTCCAGAATTCCTGAATGGCTACAAATGTGCATAATAAAGTACATATACCGTCTATCAGACAACAGAAACCATAGCTCATGAAACAAAAGATATAGCTGTTCATTCTCCACTTCCTTAAGAATGGCTTGCTCCATCCACTGTAACATACCCACTACGTACAAAGAGTTGCAGACGACATTCACCAGAGCCTGTGACCAGCGCCAAAACACCTCAATAACTGCCCTTAATTCCCATTGCTGAGTAGAACCTTTACAATCATTGACGACTATGTCCTTCCATTCCCTGTTTTCGTGCCATGTTACTGCTGCCTTTTGAGTTTTTTCCCCCTGCATCGGTAAAAATGTAGCACCTTTGACTGGCTGTGCTGACTGTTTAGGGAACTCCTCCACTTGACTAGATTGAAGGATACTGAAATACTTATGTGGAGGCAGGTGGACTTTTACTTCCCCGGCATAATGCAAAAGTGAAACCTGTAAAGAAATGGAATTCTGCACTGCCTACTGTAAATATTCTGCAACTAAGGGTATCACGATGAATGTTGGCTCAGATCCTGCAATTTATACAATCCTTGATCTTCCCTTAATTATTAACTGGGCGATTGCTTCCACTCACTCGGTCACTGTTCGTTTTGGCTGGATTGGTAAGAACACCCACTCTAAAACATACAGTGGATCCTTTCTTTGTATCCACTGCATTATTAGTGCAAAAGGATGCCTGTCATGATTAATTACTACTAGTCCAATGTCGTAGTTAGGATCCCATCAGTGAGTGTACGCTGTGGTTATTTTGTTACTTATATTGGCTAGTGCTCACTCGGCTTCCAGTGTTAGAGCTTGGGGTGCCTCCACTCCTCCTCCTCCCTTGAGGAGTTTCACTAAAGGGGCTAGTTCAGCATTAGCGATGCCACAGAGATTGCAAACCCAATTCAACTCCCACAACAGCTTCTGAACATCATTTAAGGTGGCTACTTCTGTGCGAATTATGAGCTTCTGCAGTTTTACTGTAGCTTTTGTGATTTCCCACCCAAGATCATAGAACATAGAATCATAGAACAGTTACAGCTGGAAGAGACCTTGAAGATCATCGAGTCCAGCCTTTTTCCTAGCCCTATCACCCCACGAAATGATGCTCCCCAACACAACATCCAGCCGTCTCTTAAACACCTCCAGGGACGGTGACTCAACCACCTCCCTGGGCAGCCTGTTCCAATGGCTGACAACCCTGAAAAGGAAAGAAATTCCTCCTAATATCTAACCTGAACCTCCCCTGGCGCAGTTTCAATTCATTTCCCCTTGTCCTATCACTCTCTACCAGGGAGAACAGACCAATTCCCGCCTCCCTACAACCTCCCATCAGGTAGTTATAGAGAGCAATGAGGTCTCCCCTCAGTCTCCTCTTTTCCAGACTGCACAGGCCCAGATCCCTCAGTCTTTCCTCATAAGGCTTATGCTCTAAGNGTAATGATAGATTAGCAGATCAGGATGTGACTTTCGAACAGGAGCAAGAGCCCAGGCTACATAAAGCTGACACATTGTTGGGGAATTTTTCATGCCTTGAGGCAATACCACCCAGTGATATTGCTTCATTGGTTCTCCCTTGTTCACTGTGGGTACTGAAAAAGCAAATTTCTCATAATCTTCTGGATGTAACGGAATTGCAAAAAAATGATCTTTCAAATCAATTATTAGAATCTGCCAATTTTTTGGAATCATATTGGGAGATGGCAATCCAGGTTGTAAAGCCCCCATGTCCCCCATTACTGCATTGATTTTCCTTAGATAGTGCAAAAGATGCCATTTTCCGCTTTTCTTAGGGATTGTGAAAATCGGGGTGTTCCATAGGCTCATAGTTGGCTCAATATGACCCCGCTCTAATTGCTCCTGTACAAGAATCTCAATCTGGGCGATCTTTTCAGTGGTAAGTGGCCATTGGTCTATCCACACAGGGGTAGTTATTTTCCATGTGAGTTTTAGAATTTGTTGCCCGGTCCCAATTACTGCTGAAAACCCGTACCAGCAGTAATTAAATGCGCTCCTAATTGGCTTAAGGCATCACGACCTAATAGGCAGATTGGGACAGCCATTGCATACGGATGTACTGAGCAGATTCCCTCATCACTAAGCTGACCTTGGATGTTTACTCACCCTAGTTGTCTTAACACCTCCTACCCCAATAACAGGCACAGATGGAGTCTCTAATGGCCAAGACACAGACCACGCCGCTTGAGTGTTAATAGTGACATCTGCTCCTGTCTCAATCAACATGTTGATCATATGGATTTCTCCACTCAGAACTCTCAATATTACCTGTTCTGTAGGTTTCGCTTTGTTAATATCATGGCCAAATAAAGTTCTGCTGCACCGGTTGAACCAAAGCCTCCAGTTCCAGTTTCTGCGACAGGTGCCGCTGCTTTAAAGGGTACCAATTGTCCAATTTTTGCACCCTCCAGAATATGCACCAGAGGAGATGGAGTACCCACCATAATTGATATAATTCCAGTAAAATCTGCATCGATCACCCCAGGTAACACAAAAAGCCCTTTGCGGGTTGTTGATGTTAATCTAAAAGTAAAGCACTCAATCCCCTGCCCAAGGGACCTTTCATGTTAGTAGGAATACATTGCACCTGTGAATCAACTAAGGTTATTTCTACTGCTGTTGCCACATCCACTTCGGGACTCCCTGTTGTGGTGGTGGGGTTGCCATTCAGGCACCCTGATTCTGAGACCTGTCTTGTGTCATCGTGCTTGGTCTCCCCATGCTCAGTCCCCAGTTTCCCAAAGGCGTGCCATCCTTTCTAAATTGCGATCTGCATTCATTTGCACGGTGCCCAAATCTCTGGCAACGATTACATGTACCAGCGAAACTTCTTGCCTTATATTCTTTTTCTTTCCCTTTCTGCTTAAGGAACTGGCACTGAGCCTTGATATGTCCTGGTTATTTGCAGGGGATGCTGTGTGACTAAAACCACAGTGCGGTATGCATAGGCCAAGATCCAGCAGAGGGCACCTGACTGCCCTTGCTTAGAACCAGACATGTGTCGCTTGATATATTGTGTTATCTGGCTGGGGGTTACCTGGCCAAGGGAAAGTTCCCACTTTATTGGAGCAGAAAACTTGCTCAAAATTTGGCCCAACTCCTCCCATTCCCCCATCCAATCAGCAAGGTTTAAATGTGGGGTGGGTTCCCAGGCAGTGTTCTGAGGAACCCTAATCCGATTACAAAAGACTGAGTAAATTGTGTACACCAAGCATGGTAAAACCAAAAGCAAAAGCATAATAGCTTTGGTGGACATGAAGGGTTCTGAATATTCACCCATTCCAGCACAAAACGTGGTGTTGTAATTGGTGAAAGATGTATAATAAGATGTTGCGCCTTGGTGCCCAAACAGCTTCTGGTAGGTTTCCCAGCCAAAATTCACAATCTCAATAGTTATGAAATCATAAACCCATTGCATGCCACATATTATTAAAAGAAACCTAGTCAACATACCACCCCTCCAGAGCAAGTTTGCTAAGAGTGCAAGTGGCANGAGGCAAAGAGAAAGAGGAACAGCAACAGGAACAGGAAGTGTCTGGTGCCTCTGTCTGCCTTTTTATAGCCAGAGAGAATGTATCCAGGGTCCTGTGCGGCGGGCGATCTTTTCACTCAGCTGATTTGCACATAAACGTCACCTCCCCACTCTGTGCCTGCCCGCTTCCCCCCCGGCCCGCTTCCCCAAGGCCCACGGGGCATGCTCGCCTTGCACCACGCCGGGCCCCAGCGGGCACTTGCACCACGAGCTGCCGCTCCAGCCTGCCCCACACCCCACACCCATTTATTACCATGGTTACCAGTGTCAACAACCTGGGGGAGGGGGCGGCGGCAGCAGTTTGGAAAACAAAGCAACCAGGTTTGGAAGAAGGATGAGGAGGCAAGGTGGACACAAAGAACTTCCTGTTTCATGTACCCCATCACATTGGGTAACTTTGATCTGATTGCTACCACGGTAACATGGTGGGATGATTCTTACGATTGGAATATAGCAATGGAGGGCTACAAGCTATCCAGAAGAGACAGGTTAGGAAGGAGGAGTGGATAGTCATGGAAGTAATGTTAAGGTACATGCAAGATAAAGAGGTAGTTCTAAGAAGTCAACACGGATTCACTAAGGGCAAATCGTGCCTGACCAGTCTGGTGGCCTTCTATGATGGAGTGATTGCAACACTTGATGAGGGAAGACTGATGTCGTCTACTTGGACTTTTGTAAGGCCTTTGATTCAGTCCCTCATGACATGCTTATGTCAAAGTTGGAGAGACCTGGATTTGATGGGTAGACTGTTTGGTGGATAAGAAGTTGGCTGGACAGATACAACCAGAGAGTTGTGGTCAATGGTTTTGTCTAGGTGGAGATCAGTGATGAGTAGTGTCCCTCAGGGCTCTGTCTTGGGACCGGTGCTCTTCAATGTCTTCATTAATGACCTAGACATGGATATTGAGTGCACCCTCAGCAAGTTTGCTGATGACACGAAGCTGAGTGGTGTGGTTGATGGGCCAAAACGCCAGGATGCCATCCAGAGGGATCTGGACTAACTCAAAAAGTGGGCCCATGAGAATAAAATGAAGTTTAGTAAGTCCAAGTGTAAAGTCCTGCATCTGGGCAGGAGTAATCCCAGATATGAGTACAGGCTGGGTGAGAAACTCATTGAAAGCAGCCGTGCAGAGAAGGACTTGGGGGTTGTGATTGATGAAAAGCTGGATATGATCCAGCAATGTATACTCACAACCCAGAGGGCCAACAGCGTCCTGGGCTGCATCAGGAAAGGCATGACCAGTAGGTCTAGGGAGGTGATTCTGCCTTTCTACTCTGTGCTTGTGAGGCCCCTCCTGGAGTACTGCATCCAGCTCTGGGGTTCTCAGCATAAAAAAGATGTGGACCTGTTGCAGCAAGTCCAGAGGAGGGCCACAAAGATGATCAAAGGACTAGAGAACCTCTCCTATGAGGACAGGCTGAAGGAGTTGGGCTTATTCAGCCTGGAAAAGAGAAGGCTTCAAGGGAATCTTATAGCAGCCTTTCAGTATCTAAAGGGGGATTATAAAATAGAAGGGGAGAGACTTTTCATCTGGTCAGATTGTAATAGGACAAGGGGGAATGGTTATTAGCTTAAGGAGGTGTTATAGGGTATATAAATTACCAGAGGTATCCGTCTTTTCCCCCTTC
>VWZO01017199.1:7431-31222 GCA_013396975.1 Bucco capensis
ACTTCACCTGACTGCCAGGATTTCTCAAATATTATTGAGAGTGGCTCATAGGATGTTGGGTAGTGATAGGGCTAGGGGGAATGGATACAAACTAGAGGAGGGTAGATTTAGATTAGACGTTAGGAAGAAGTTCTTCACCATGAAAGTGGTTAGACACTGGAACAGGTTGCCCAGAGAGGGGGTGGAAGCCTCATCTCTGGAAGTTTTTAAGGCCAGGCTAGATGGGGCTCTGAGCAACCTGATTTAGTGGGAGGTGTCCCTGCCCATGGCAAGGGTGTTGGTCCCTTCCAACCTGACAAAACTGTGATTCTGTGATAATGCTCAGTGTTTATAGTTAGTTCCAAGGATTGATATGCAGATCAAGGTCACTGCTAAATCTTGTGTGCCATGTTGGGAGTGCAGACTAAAAGGCTGCACCTGCAAGGAGAAGCAGACAGTTTAGGTAATCCTAAACTGACCAATGATGTATTCCACTCCATATATATCACATTCAGTATGATTACAAGGGTCAAGCTCTCTTCTTCAGTGGTTGGCATCCAAGGAGGACTCTGTCTATTCTGCATTCAATCCTGATCCATATGTTCCTGAATCCAGTTTCAGAATGTATTTCCTGAATCCAGTTCCTGTTGCCACTGAGTAGCATCAGTGGTGGCAATGACTAATTCCCATTGGGGTGGGTGGGTTCAATATTAAGTTTGTATAAGTTTGTATATATTTCATTTTATTGTTATTATTTTCATTAAAGCTAATTTAGTTTTATTTTCCAGTCCATGAGTCTCTCTCCCTTATTCTCTTTCTTTTGCCATTTAGGAAGGGAGAGGGGTTAATAATAGAGAGCATCTGTCACTTGTTTAGTGACCAGCCTAGCTCTAACACTTAACAAAAATGACACAACAGGATAGTACTGCTAATTGTCACAGAACTGTAATGTAAAGTGAAACAAAAATGATTTTTCATTATATTACTCAGTGTATAACTGTAACACTCACACAGCGACATTCTGTTCATTCTTTTGTTTGCACATGAAGAGCTCCAGTATAGCACTGAAATATATCATAAAATAAAATTATCAAAACATATCAATGTTTCTTCTTACTCTTAATGCTTTCAAGTTGAAATTAATTTCTCTCAGGTTGAATACAAATACACAAACTTCAGTCTCAATCTGTGATTTATTTCAAATTCTTTCTTTAATTGACAAAGTACAATGCTATAAAACAAATTATAGTGGTACATGGCAGTGACAAAATATTACGTTATTAGTCATTGAATATGACAGATATATTTTCTTTCAGACTTATAGAAAATAAGTGTTTATGGCCAGGCATCAAATGAGAGTGCTCTATGATTCTGCAGAAGTTATGACTCTCTACCCTGGCAGAGCTCTCAGCCTGAAAGAATACTTCAGAGTGATACAGAATCAGAAAAAAGAACATAGAGCTGGAGACTTTGGTTTAAGATGTACTTCCTTCTGGTTTTATCTTTAAATAAAGAAGGTGTTCAGAAACCTGCAAAGCCCAGCTTTTTCAATGTCATGTTGTCCATCTGCCAACTGACCCAGAAGTACACTTTGTGCACCAGCCTTATGCCCAGGAGAAGGGAAACAAGCAAGAGCTTCAGGGAAGAACGCTGTAATTCCAAGGATTAGACTTTTAAAATAAAAGGTATTTCTTTCCTTAAAAAAGGCAACTCTATCTAGAGTGTGTGACAAAACGTAGTGACACAGTGAGGTAGGCTGCTTAACCTCTGCTCAGTCCTCACTGGATTTCTACATTCACATGTTTTAGATGAGACCAAAAATTCACATAGTACAGTGTCTTGATACCAGTTATGCCCAAGAACACATAGGAAGAAAATCCTAACAGAAAAGAATAAAAATGGAGTGTTGTTTCATTATAATAATCTTACAGTTTTGAACTCAGGAACCATCAGAGCCAGAGGTGATGTCCTGTATGTTGCTCTGAGCAGAATTTTCTTCCAAGGATTTCTACAGTTGTCTTCTAAATTCACTTAGATGTCATCATTCACATCATCCTGTGGCAAGAAATTCTGCAATAAAACAATATTTTCTGTGAAGAACCACTTGCTTTTCTTTTGTTCTTGCCACATCTGCACAAATTTAATATCTTCTCCACTGGAACTGACAGTAAATGATAGTTCTATATTTACCTTTTCAAAGCTGTTCATGATTTTATAGATGTCTCTTATGTAGCAGTTCAGCTGATTACCAGGGTAAAGATCACAGCTGTGCATTTTATTACATTGCCAAACACAGGATGAAAAGTGACCTGCAGTCTTTGCTGTATTTGGTGGTTACTTTGCCCACCATATATGACCAAGGGTAAGAAAAGCTAGTAGAAGGAGAACCCTACAGTTAAGCCAAGAACTCCATTTGATCATATATTAGCAAGATCCTTCTATGCTGTCTTAGCAGCTGATAAAGTTTAGTCACAAGTATAAAAAGTGTAGTATAAAGTGTGCCTAGATATATTCCCATCTCTACTTATTTTAAAGCTATTCTACAGCTTTTAAAAAAAAAATCATGTGTTGATTGCATTTGGTGTGAAATAAGATAAAGAATGGGAACACTGTGAGAAAAAGGCATAGGAAAAGCTTCTCTGTCTTGAGATTGGTGTGCTTATAACACATCAATTGATATTAAAGCTGAGATCTAAGAAAGCTTATGCCAAGCCAAGAGTGATGGTCCAAGCATGTAAAATGAAAACTGCAGAAAACAGTCTTTCTGACACTGACACCTCCTATGAACATTAACCATATAGTTTTGGAAGACTTTTTGTGACAAATTTCATTAAGCTGTCCACCACGTAGCAGGTTCTTTGGATTCTTCCTTTCTATCTCTTTTTTTTTTTTACAGAAAACTTATTGCTGATTTCTAAAAAAAAAATTAAAAAAATAATGCCTTTTATTTCTTTCTTCCTGCACAAAGAATGGAGTTAATTGTAAGAATAAAATGTATAAATCTCTTTTATGTTTTTGTATGAGACATCAAATTACTTCCATTTGTTGAAAAAATGACAATGTTGTGGGCCAAATGGACTCCAACACAATATTGATTAGGAGTATTAAAGCACATCAAGGAAAAAATAGGACAGCAATTTCAAAAATGCTCTTGTATTTTATGTGATAGGAGAAAGACAAATGACATAGAAACAGCCAAAGTAACTAGCATTCTATATGAAAATTACATACATTAATATGGATATGATATGGCCAAGAAAACTCTGAGAAAAAGATTAACAAATAATTTCATTTAATTTATCCTTATATAAATATTTGTGTGAAAATTATTTAATACATTTGAAAGCACTTTTAAAGAAAGCTCAGTGCTCATAACCAAGTATATTTAAAGAGTCCCTCCAACTTACTGGAATATTCCAACCTCCTCCAGAGTTGTGTGAAGCTTTGTGATGAATTAGGTTTTTTCATGCGCACGTCATCCCACAAGGAACATAACATTCATCAGAAGTGGTACAGTCCTTCCTGAATTCCCTTGGTTTCTCTCTGCTAACAAGTTTTGTGATTGCTATGCCATGAGTTTGGACTTAGGCAGCATCATTTCTCCTGTTCCTTCCTGGGTTTCCCCTCAGACTGGTTGGTGCACTCAGTCTTGGCTTCAGCCAGGGACTCCAGGGGCTGCTGCATGCACGTGTGAGGCAGCAATAGGTTGAAAGTACTCAATACCCAGTGTCTGGAGCCCAAAGGTCTAAGGGGTCAGTTGTACACGCAATGGCTAAAATCCTATCCCAGCAGTATGTTGCACTTTCAGCTCAGAAGTCAAAGCTTTCTTAAGTTGGTTCGCATCAAATCCAGTCACAGACAACATTCTTGTTTACAATGTGAGGCAGGATGTATGGTTAGATTTCGCAAACGAAGATCCAGGGAGGGCTNAGGCAGGATATTTCTTGCAAAATAGGCACCAGCAATGTAATCTAGCCTGTTCCCTTGAACTCTAACCTTATTTTCACCAGCATTTTGGAGACTGTCATCTGTTACAGGCTGTTTGAGTTCTACTTAGTACAACGGTAGTCAGACACGTTGTAAATGACTTTTCTATACTTACTGGTGGTTCTGTAGCACTCTGCTTTGAATGTCAACGCAAACTGCAGCTGTGTCACCCATTCACACTTTGCTTTAACAATTCCCTGCAAGGAGGTAGCACTGAAGTACTTTGCACCATCTGAGATCAGCAGCTGTGCTTGCTGAAAAAAAAAAAATATAATCTTTGTTCATCTGTGTTACAGTCTGATAAAATTTAAGCAAAATAGTTAAACAGCTATTCCAGTTCAACAAAAGCCTGAGTCTTATTTATTTCTCTCTAGTTATCATTTTTTCCCTTTTCAGCCCACTGCTAATTCTCTGAAGTAGCATGGAAGTTTGCATATAACAAAGTATGATATAATGGATTTTGTCCATTAAGAGTATACTCACTCTGTGTAACTGTCAGCCCTTGCCTTGTTCCACAAGAGCAGTGTTAAGTGTAAATTATTAGAGATAAATGGAGCATGAACTACTGCTGTCCATCTCCTCACAGAACACAGCTTGACTCTGTTTTCACCAAGACTGCTGTGACAAATAAACAATTACATTAGTTGTCAGATCACAGATTTTCTTTCCACAAAGTGGAGTAGAAGTTCAAGATAAATACTTCTCTTGATCTAAAAACAAGTGCTGCTGTTAGATACCTTCCCTTCAAATCAATATGATTCATACAGCATTACAAGCTAAGAGCTGAAGATAGAAACCAAGAGGTGCTGGGCTTTATACCTTTTTTTAGATATCACTTTAAAATCAATGGCATTTGGAATTACAAAAACTAGCAGTACTTGGAAAAGGACAGCCAGTAAAGAATAAAGCATGAGGCTATATAATAGACATACCTAAGGTTTGCTGGACCACCTTAGATTAGCTAAGGCAAAATGATGCTGCTAAGCTTTGAATTCATGAACACCCAGTGAAAGCAGACAAGCTGTTTGGGTTGCAGCCTATGGTCACATATGCACAGTAGTTTGGACTCTTCTAATAACTATCCTCTTACAGTGTTACCTGAAATATATAAAGGAAGATAAATGCTGGATCAGTAATTACAATCAAGAAGTACAATTTATAAGGAGGGAGAAGCCATTCAGACAACACAGGAAATAAGTAACACAGAAGGATTTTAGAGCAATGCAATGAGATATATAGAAAGAGGCTTAATACTTGACAATATGACTGAGACATAAAACCAGTATTTATTCCACACGTTGTCACAGAAGATCAAGGACATGGCCAATGCTCTTTGCCTAAACAAAATCTCCGATAAATTCTAGAAAAGAAGCTACTTAAAGACTGACAATCCTACCCAAAAAAGGCATTTCATACTCTCTAGAAGACAAACATGAAGTGACATGAACATGGCACTCACCTCTCCCTGAATGGTCTAGAGCACACTGAAAAGCAACGATGACTGGGCTGCAGTAAGGAACCAGAGGTTCAATTAGTTTAGGCTTGGTGTCAACCACAGAAGTTTAGAGGAAAGGGTGGGGATTTCCAAGTCACAGTTTCCCCTTAAAGCAGCTATACCACATAACATTGCTCTATTGTGTTCTCCACCCAGATGGAGACAACTCCTTAATTCCTGTATGACAGTAGATGGCCCCAAGCAGATTTTTGATGGTTGTGTTCAGCAAAAGACTTGTGCCCTAGTGATCTCCTCGAACTTCGTTGTATCTGAAGGATAGAGTTAGAGGTAATACTTCTGAATTCTGCCTAATGAGAAAAGTCAGGGGAAAGAGACATTAAATCTATATTAATGCTTCTCTCATGAATTAATGACTAGTGGTGTGCTTTCTGGAATGAGCAACCCAGAGCTGGAATCACCAGCTTCAGAGC
Source organism: Bucco capensis (assembly GCA_013396975.1). Lineage (NCBI taxonomy): Eukaryota > Metazoa > Chordata > Aves > Piciformes > Bucconidae > Bucco > Bucco capensis. The sequence goes on from VWZO01017199.1 coordinate 13,324, forward strand.
ATCTCAAAACCTGCATGGCCAAGGCTCCAAGCAACCTAGCAATTAGTTTGGACTGATCTTCAAAGCTAGCCCCACTTTGAGCAGAGTCTGGATCAGATGGCCTTCAGAGCTCCCTTCCAAACAAAATTATTCATTATTCTAAATGTAATTTCTGGGTGACAAAAATATTGTATTCTTTTACATATACTTTATATAGCTTTAGTGTCAAGCTTAGTAATTCTAGGCTCAATTAGAAAAGTCTCTGTGGTTACTAAGAACTGGCTGGGGAGCTATTTCAGGCCTTCTCTAAATAGATTGGACAGTCTGAGTCTTTAACAAACGTCTTTTATTTTTATTTTTTCTTCTCACAGCTGCTATGCTAGGCATTAGAATTAAATTGTAACTCACATAGGTTAAACAACAGAAAACAGAATTTTAAATAGTGGTTTTTTCCTAATCTCTCATATATTATAAACTAGTTGCTGGTTTAGTAAATGCTTCTCCCTCAAGAAAACAGCTGCATTACAGCTGATGTCATAAATTTACCAGTTTTTTAGTTGCCTGTGAAGTGTTCAGAAAGAAGAAGAGAGGAAAAAAATAAGAAGAATATTTTAGGAGAATATCATCATAGAATGCATCAAGTAATTCTTGTAGTTTCACTACACAAAATAGAAGAGCATAAAAACCTTTGCCTTCTTTCTTCTTTTTTAGCACCTGATTGTCATATGTATGTATGTATGGCTAGGCTTCGCNGGTGCTGATTGTCATAAGAAGCACTTAATTTACTAACTCTTCCCTTCAACGTGAGCATAAAGATGCATTTCCTCTAATTCTTTACTTTTTTTTTTTTTAAGCTTGGGCTTTGCTCTTTATCTCAAATGTACACTGATGACCTTTTGGTTTTGTGAGTTTAATTAAAGACTGTCTGAATTTCTCCTTGCTTCCTTACCAAATGACTATATAATGGCTTTGTCTGGGTATGAACCTTATCTGCTCGTTTCCTTTCTCATGCCCAATCAATCTTTGCCTGAGTGTAAATGCTGAGAATGGCACACGTATCCATCATTCTGCTAGTCCTTAACTACATAGGCTCTAAAATGCTGGAGGAAGAAAACAAATGTCATTCAATGTATTTTATAGTCTTTGTCTTTTACAAATATTAATTACCTGTGTAATAGTTTGCTCTCTAGTTTATGGTATCTCCAATCTAGGGTCAGATCTGTTCCTCCATTAGAGTGAAGTAGGATGAAATTCTACTCAACTTCCAACAAGATTAAATTAAATGAGTTTTCAGGGCAGAGGTGGGATTCAAGAAGTGATTATGAATTGCAGTGTTTTACCAATCATATTAAAACTATAAGCACTGCTCTCAACTCTGCATGATGTGTCTGCTCTGCTCTTAGCAAACCAGACAAACTAAATGATGTACCCCATGAAAAGCCATGCAGAAATCCCTCTTCTTCCCTTCACATGTGCTTCCTTGGCCTGCTACATTCCAATGCTTTAGCGCTCTCTCAATAGAGTGCATGTATGTTGGATTTTACAATTAATTTTCTTTCCTATTATAATTTTAATTCCTTTTCTATCACCTGTTAATAAAAACCACATTCATAATCTGGACTGCAGAGTCAGTTCTTTTGCGAATGTAATCTGCATGATTAAATTTGTGGGTGAATTTTGCAGGGAATAAGATACAGACAGTAGCTCTCCACACATTTGACATCTGCAATCACAACTTCTTAGCTAGAGAATTTGCACACTACTATACACCATCCTGGGTGACCTGCTCTAGGTTATCCCACTCTTGCAGGGCGATTGGAGTAGGGAGGACTTCAGAGGTCCCTTCCAACCCCTAACATTCTGTGATTCTGTAATATGTTTGGAAGCAATTCTAGTAAGTGGTGTAACATGGAGTATCTGATGAATGATATCATTTCACTTGTAATTGTCATGCATCCTGTTTGGAGAATTAATGTTTATTTTTGTTGAGTATCATCCAAATTGTTTGATTCACTTCTACTTTTCCAAACATTTGCAATCATTTCAGCTTTGGAAAGTCTTCTAATAATTATCCCTTGAGGTAAATGTACACTGTAATGTGGGAAATTCTCAACAGTACTGGACCTAGAATGACTTTTAAAGAACCTCTGCAAATATCAGTTTGGTCTTTGGGTCTTTAAGTGCTTTCTTTAACCAATTTCATATTCTACTAATCTGTGAACCTTTAATTTTCATATGTTGTACCCTGCCAACCTGCAGAAAATATCTAGCTAACATTAACAAACCATAGTTGTGTTATTGTTAGAATATAAATTAAAAAGTTTTGTATCACACTTTTTTATTACTCAGTAAGGACATATTTTATAAAAAAAAAATTTAAGTCCACTTGTATGTCAAGTATTTTATCCTGAGGACCAGAAACTGACTTAAGCAATCACCTACTCAGGTGAAGACCCCCTCTGTATGTAGTATGTCCTTAGGCACCATAAATTGCCCACTTTAAAAGAAGTATTTGGACTGAATCAGTCATCCATATGCTTTTTTTCAGAGACTGACTGTAAAACTTAGCTGTTTCTTAGATGCAATTTGTAAAATACATCAGGTGATATCATTAGAGCTGCCTAACTGGACAGGCCTTTAGAGCCTTTAAGTTCTTCTGGCATGGTACTAACCATTTATTTTCTCAGAATATTGAATTTAGTGACTATAATGTAAAGCTTCTTTCCATCTTGTAGTCATATATTCACTATTTCTCTTCTTCATTTTGGTTCCTTTTTTTTTCCTTTTCCAAACCAATCAGTTTTTTTCTTTCTGGCACTCACCTGTGCTACATCTTTGCATTTGCAAACCATATAGATCATTTGAATATGAACAAGTGTCAAAGGTTAGGGCTGGGCCAATGACTAATCTAGTGACAGATATTCTCTGTTGCCCCCATTTCCTCCACTCCAGAGAGGAAAAAGGAAAATTAACAGAGAGAGAGAGACTTGTGGATTAGAAATGAAATTTATACTACTTTAATGAAAATAATAAGAAAATGAATTCTGTATATATATACAAACACACAAAACCAATACCACAACCAAACCCCCGTTAATGGCAACTATGTCACCACTGATGCTGTAGCAGGAGGACTTCATCAGCAGATGGGACTCAGGGGGCTGGATCCTGGAACTGAAACTCAGGAACTCTTGAATTGAGATGGAAGGCAGAACAGATAGAGTTCTGTATTAGCAGAGCTGGGCTTCTGATCCTCACAAGGCTCAGGTGCTCAACTTTCAGGAAGGGTAGAGCCGTAAACCTCTTCTTATTTGTACAGACTGTTAATTAGGTGCTAAATAGCTTAATTCAGGCATAGTCTGAAAATCACTTGGGGTCTCCTGTGGCCCCTGGTGCGATAACTGTGCCGACAGCAGAGGGAGCATTAAACTCATTGCCCACGGGAAAGTGTGGGGAGTGATANGGGTGGAGCCCTCCCTGGATCTTCGTTCGCGAAGCCTAGCCATACAAATAGCTTAATTATGCACCCGTTTTGCTTAGGTCTTAGGCCTTATATAAGAGACCCTAAGGCCCAAGCTTGATGTCAAGGTTTCAAGGACTGAATATGATGTATATGGTATGGAATACCTTGTTCTGACTCAAACTAGGACAGCAAGAAAACACTTTTTCCCATCTACATTATGCATTGGTAGAACTTTTCCTATCAGCCTTCCCATCAGACAGCTGTTCATCTGCAGCGTTTCCTTATGATTTCTCTGGACTTCAAAGAAAGATTGCTAAATCTCTTGGCAACCTCCCTTTGACTGGAATATATCAATTATTGGTTGTAGTCATATTCCATCCTCCATCCTTCTTTCACTTTGTTTAAATGAAAACAATGATGAATATCGAGTTGAATCTTGTCGCTGCAGACTGGGTAGTGCAATACGGAGAAATGTCAGCCCCCTCCCACAAGCAAATACTGGCTCATTTCAGATTTTGCTTAGTACTGGAATAAAAAGAACAAAAAACATATTCCCATAAAATTTAGGAATGGATTTGTATTCTTATTTCCTTAGAGTCTCTTCTGGTATGACTCTGCCTATTTCTTCTCTCTAACATGACATGATTTTGTTCACGTATTTCTTTTCTCATGTCCTTGCTTTTATCTTCGCCAACATGGAGGATTTATTAGTTTGACTAAAAATAACAAAATCTTTTAGCTCAGCATGAAATGTTTTCCTCTCCCCTGAGAAAGAACACAGCTCTCTCAGCCTTTTCCCACCAAATGAATTCCCCTCTGGGACTTCATTCTGGCTGGTGATGTGTAGATTTACAGCCTATCATATATGAAACTATCAACAGCCTGCATTTGGAAGAAAAAAACCTTATCTTTGGAAGAGCAAAACTTGGTGCTACTTCAGTTCCAGTGATGCTGGGAGAGGCAGGAGCACTGCAGCCCTCATTGCAATGAGAACTCGTGTGCCTACACTGCAGATCAGAGACTCGCAGGACATTCTCCTCAACAGCAAGGTGGAGACTAATGTCCCTCTTAGAGCACTCCTCTCATTTCCCTGTGAATGTATGTACAGTGGCACTGAGGTTTGGAAATGAGATAGAAAGCAGACCACATAAGAGCCAGACATGCAAAAAATTCCATGGTATGAAATAGGAAACGTTCAAAAGTTATACTATGTTTGTTCTCTACTACTTCACTGTGAAGTGAAAGAAATTAATTGAGCAGAAGTGATTGCTCATTTATAAGGCTTAAATCCTTGGAAAACTCATTAAGTGTTACTGTTTGATAATGTTGTGCTATCCTAAATTCACAAATGAGGACCCAGGATCTTGTCAGCCTGTATATTGAGGGGTTTTTCCTGTGTAAATAACAGAAGAGGAGGGGAAGTAAGGAAAGAAAAAAACACACACCTAAATCTCACCCTGACATTGAAACAGTACAGGAGGGCATGGGAGCTGGGAGTTGTTTCCATGTCATGAAGTTTAAGTATAGCCTAAGAGTAAAATGTCTCTCTTCAAAGGACTTCTATCTCACTGGTTGACTCCAGAGGCTCTTTCCAACCACAAAGACCTTGTAATTCTGTGACTGCTACTCTGAACATTGTTTTATTACATAGCAACATTTCACACAAACATTCCAGTAAGTTATGGTCTGCAGCTGCTCTTTTCTGTAAGCTAGGTATGCTTTCAACGTGCCAATCTCTGTTTGAGAATATCACCTACACATAGGTAAATTTAACAGAGATGTGTTTCCCTGTGCTTACAACTCTGTAAGGACTTTAAAAATGTTAGTGATACCTCAGTGTTGCATTTTGACATTAGTTTTTTTTTCAAGTCCAGTCTGTATGCATTATGCATGTATGTATGGCTAGGCTTTGTGAAAGAAGATCCAGGNAGATGCGTTATGTAAATTCGTGCAATAAATCTGCAACAGAGTAGGGTACATGTCCCAGACCTGTCAGATTCTAAGTGAACACCTTGCCCTCTGAGACCTCCTTCCAATCTGGAAAAAGAAGATTTTGCCCTCTACAAACCTTTAGAAGGAAACAAGGACAAAATGTACCATTCAGAATTAAATATACGGTGTTTCTTAGTTCTTCTTTGGAACACTTAAGTCTGAACAAAGTCATATTGTTCTGAGAAGCAATCATCTAGATTAAAGAGTGTTTTCTTCCACACTACAATACCATGCCTTTTTTCCCTCTGTGAATATAAACCAAATTTTCCTGCTTGTCTCATGGGATCTTTGGATGATGACAACAGTCTGTTCTATAAACAGCTGTTTCAGTGCCTGGTGAATTAAAAGAACTTGGAGGTATTTCAGTGACAACATCTACATTCAGAATAGGAAGATCACAGCCTTATTCTTCAAGGTAAAACTGACAGTGAAAAATAAATTCAACTCAGGGAATGGAAGTAAATTAGTTTCTCTCGTAGCTGCACTACAGCTGTTGTAGATGCAATGCAATTAAGGTCTGAATAAGAATTTTCCATACTTGTACTTAGTTTTCATTGGGATTTATGTTTGCTCTGCTGAGCTTGTTTTAAGTAGATGCACACGTATGGAATGAAAATTGACTCTTCATTTGGTTTCCCTAATATGTTTAGCTAGTCTGCCCAGCAGCCTTTCTGAAGTTAAAAGGAGGAAAGAAAATGTAAATAAAGGATTTTTTTTCTTACTTTTTTCTAAAACATTTTAAACAATCTTTTTTTTGTTGCTTATTTCATTGTTTTGTTTCCATGATTGTTTGTGCCTTTTGCGCCTCCATCTTTTTTGAGTTCTGAATAGTGATGGTCATCTGATTTTGCTTCCACAATACTCTAGCTAAATAGAAAAAATAGTCTTTCTGGGTTCCTCACACTGCTATTGCCCCATTATCTACAGAGATAGGTGGAAATAAGATCTCTCCATTGCTTACAACACAGGTAACTTCCCTTTCTTCAGCCCTTTTACTGAGTATGCCTACATCTGCAGATACACTCCCCTGAAGAAAACTGGAAATAGTAACTAAAATGGAGAAAACAGACTTGTTGCTTGCTTCTATTCCCAGAGTATATGCTTCATGCTGTGCATAGGGTGGAACTAAAAGATCCACCAGCCTAAGAGCCAATTCCTAAGAGAAGCTTTGTGCCCTTACTTCACTGAAAGCTTGGACAGTTAGCGGGACAACACTCAAGTTTCTGGCCTCTGGTTTTGGCTACTATGTAATTACTCTTGTCTCTTCTTCAGTACAAAGCAGTCCAAGCTGGCTTCATTACAAGTGCAATATTTTCTGTGAAAAGATTTTCCATGAAAAGATTTTCCACACATCTGTGCCCCAATTTGCCTTGAAGCCAAGTATGACCGTCAGCAATGGTACACAGCTGGTGCACATCACCTTCAGCAATCACCAGCTGTAAGCCTAACCATAGAAAGACTCTATTTTTCAGTAGGCAGTGTAGTGGCATGAGAATATGAGTCCTCCCAATCTACTTTTAGTTTTGCTTCCTACTTCTGCTATCTCCCTTGACATTGCACATCTGCCAGCAGACACAGATTTAATCCCAGAGCTCTCATCCTCTTCCTGTTTTTCTCTCATCTTCAGGTGTTTTAAAGTCATGTCTATAGCTGTTCATTACATATGAATTAGCAGTCTTTTTGTCTTGGCATTTACACATGGTGGAAAGAGAAGTGAAACCAGTTTTCAGACTGGCTCATGTGAGACACCTTTGGAGGCTAGTCTTGCTAGGATGCCTGCGTATAGTACATAATACGACAGTCCGAAAGGCAATCAAGTAGAGAAAACTATAGCTCCCTGTGGTACTATCAGATCTTCATAGGCTCTAGGCCTAGGTAGATGAGTATTCAAATTGGTAATCCTACTTTGAACATTTAAACGGTAAATGTGTCTCATGTTCATCACAAGCAGCACCTCTCACACATCCATTGCCACACCATTGTCTCATCCTTTTACTACCATTGTGAGTCTCTTCCTGTAATGTGGAGTAAATGTGTAGGGCATGACTCACTCCTCAGGTTTAGGTGATCCAAGCTCAACCTGGAAAGTCCTGCCTGTAAATCACCAAGAAGATTTTAGCTTAAATAATAAACCTGGGTGTTTCTCTTACAAATAAATAGAGCTTTTTTCCCCCCCTTTCTTCTCATTTTTTTAAAATTTATTAGCTAAAGCCCAGCTTTGCAGCAAAAATGTGTCCTGAGTACTCTCTCTGTTGATAAAAAGCATCCAGACACTTTCTGCTTACACAGGCAACGTGATGTCCAGCTGTTACATATAAGAAAGTACTGTCAGGATAGCTAATTAGGGGGCTATCTGTGGCACTCTGGAGTACTCTCCCAGACAAATCTACAGGGTAGATGGTTGAAATCGAATATAGTCCATGGTGCCATAAACCAATTAGTGCTGGACATCAGAACAAACAACTGTGCAACCCTTGTCAGAAAACAATGGGATTTTTACCACAGAACTTAGCAGTGCTGAAATTCCTATAATGTTGTTCATATAAAGTTAAAAGTAAGCTGGTCTGCTCTAAGTCCTTCTGTTAGCCTCAATGTGTATTACATATGGACAACATCACATTAAAATAGCCTGGCAGAGCAGAAAGGGTAGTTTTAACCTAGTGCCATACCAAAAGGTTACCTCACCATACCATTTGGAGAAACAAAGCATCAGACAGGATCTTAAGCACTAATTTCCTCAAAAGCTACTCAAAAGTGTGACTCACTATTTTAGTTACATTATTTCTTTGGCATGTTTGGAGGGATACCATAAGTGAAAAAGGAGCAAAAAAATCAGATGTATGATTGAGTAGGGGATTGAGTGCACCCTTAGCAAGTTTGCAGATGACACCGAGCTGGGTGGCACTGTCGATCTGCTTGAGGGAAGGGAGGCTTTACAGAGGGATCTGGATAGGCTAGATCGCTGGGCCAAGGCCAATTCCATGAAGTTCAATAAGGCCAAATGCTGGGTGCTGCACCTTGGGCATAATAACGCCCAGCAGCACTATAGGCTTAGGGAGGACTGTCTGGAGAGCTGCCAGGCAGAGAGGGACCTAGGGGTGCTGATTGACAGCCAGCTGAACATGAGNAACTACAGTCCTTTTATCGTTAAAAAAGAGATAAAATATCTGCTACTGGCTTCCTCAATGCACTAAAAATCGCAATTTGGAGAGTGATGTGACTCTGAGAGGGGCAAAAAAGGACCTTCTAAGTCAGTGTTGAAGTGCATTTTATTCCAGTTAAGACCTGGCTTCTGGATTATGGTGTGACAACACAATTCTTAGTCAATCAAGAGAAGTCCATTCAGTGTTAGTCAGTTCCTCACAGATATTATCTATAAATTTCAAATGAAAGAATCATAAACAAGACAGATAAAGTCAAATGACGTATTTAAATTTAGTTAATCATTTGTCTGAGGAGCTGCCTTGAGTCAGCAACTGAATCTATTCTTTCTACTAAAGGTTGCAGTTTGGGTTATTTGCTGTACAACAGGAGAGTCTGCTGCTGTTTAAAACAAAAATGATATTTCAGTATTTCCTTAGATTATTAGAAGAAATGCAATCAGTGGGTTTACATAATTCTTCTTTATGACTTGGTGACAGCATTAAGGTGATACTTTTATATTGCAGAAGTAAGTGAAACAGCAGGTAACATCTCACGATGCTGCCAGGCAGCTTCCTTCTTTGTCTTCTTGTTTACTTGAAAAATGCAGAGAAGTGTGCTGAGACAGGAAAAGTTCTGGAGGTGAAATATAAGAAGAGTTGTTGGCTTTGCTTGCTTCATCCAAAGGTAATTTATGTTCCTTTCATAGTTTCACCAGAGAAGAGAACATCTCTCTGGGGCTCCTTGAATTTACATGTTAGCTTCTGCTGTCCTTTGTTGGCATAGCAGCTACGCTGGCAGCCCTGGCAGCTTCTTTGGTTCCTCTGTGTGCAGAGGGATACGCAAGCCTGGTGGCAGAAACTCTGGAAAGATCCTTCCAGTCTCAGGTCTTTCCTGTATTCACTACTTTTTCTCAGATATTTATTTAGTTGAATTAGCTTTTAACAGAAGTTCAGGTTCCGTTCCAAGTCCAAACTTGCCTGTTCTTATAAATAATACCAAATGCAGTGTTTGAATTCTCACAATTCTTAAAGTGATTCTTTAGTGTAAACAGTTTCCACTGACTTAAAAACCTTTCTTAAAAATTCAAAAGAGGAGAGCATTATCTATTTTATTTTTGAAAGTCTGTTGCATAAATGATACCTTATTGTCAGCTAATCATTAAGAGAATATAAATAATCTGTACTGAAACAGGTTTCCATTTAACAAATATTGAGAATGTTAACTTTGTATTAATAATAATAGAAGCAATGACAAATATAATATTAATATAGTTTTTTACAATTCTAAAATAATATTTTTTGAAGATGAGTGTATCTTCCTCTAAAAGTTTCATAAAATCTTTAACATGTTTCTAAAAACAAAATTTTCCAGTGACAGTACTCTTAAACCTTTGGCAAGACTCAAGCTGAATTCTTTTGTTGCTCTGGAAAGAGAGACAGGGAAGCAGAAAAGAAAGACTTCTCTCTCTCTTTTATGTTTGGATGGCATCTGAGTGTTGGCCCCTTTGAGAATTCCTGAACATTATTTCTTTGTGTTCATGAAGAAAGGAGAGAGATTTTTCACAACAGTTGTCGTCATGGCTAGGCTTCACGAACGAAGATCCAGGGACGGCTCCACCCATGCTCCTCATCAGCGCCTNACAACAGTATCTTTCTATTTATATAACAGTTCTTGCATGTTCTCAGCAGTTCTGTAATAGCTCCACTCATGGTTTACAACTAGGGAAACATTCTTTACAGAGATTTGTAATAGTTAGCATTCAATGTTTTCTTTCAAATGCGATATAAAAATATTTGGACTATTACAGCACATCAGAAATCTGAAACAGCTATCAAGAGCCTACAGCTGGAGGTAGAATTGATAAATACAGATTTGCAGATAAAGAAGAATTCTGAAATCTGCTGGCACTGAAAGCATTAGGGGAGCACACACTTGTACAGATTTCATTAATTAGTTTGAGCAATTTGTTTTGAAAAGGAAGCAAACTATAAAACTATATAGACTGGTTTCTTTCGATATCATTTATATATAGCTATTCCTTCAAATTTACTAAAAGCACAGGAGGGTCTGTAGCAATATGAACTTAATTGAAATAATTTTTGTAATTACTCTTTTGGCAGCAATATTAAGCTTTATGATTTTCAGTTCCTCCTAATCTGCAAGGTCTTGTGCATCAAGGAGACCAGAATTTGGCTCCCTGTAAAATCTCACCTCAGTTCCTTGGTGTTAATGTTTATGATACTCTTCAAGTGAATGATCATACACTGCTTTGTCCATGCCACTTCAGCAGCGTGAGGGCACAGAATACATTATGGTTAATTATTGATGATCTACCTGGCTCTTTAATTTTGCAGAATATGGCCCCACGTCTTATTTCTAACACAACATCCAAATCCTGCCAAAAAAAAATAAAAATAGATTTACTAACTTCTTTATAGGATCTTACATTACAGTTGTTACTTTTATCTCCAGATATTCCTACAAAACTCCAGAGAGTGTATTATCCTCCCTTTTTGGCTAGAGAACCAAGGCATGGATGCATTAAGGTGTAAAAGAACCATTAACTTAAAGTGGTCATTTTAAGACTCCAGGAGCCTAACTTTACAGAATATCAACACTATAAAGCAATATGTGTTAAAGACCCCACACTACTGAATTGTCACTGTGTGTCATTTGTACTGGTGATGGAAATATAAATGATATTCTGTCTCCTAGAACAGATGCTTTTCATGAAGCCACATTTTTGCTATTTCACTTGAGAGAAGCATTGAATTTTGAGAATGTCAAATGACTAATTTGAAGTAAGATTTTTGTAATGGTGCTTCAAACTTTTAAAATCATGATAGACTTCTTGTATGATAATACAACCTAAAATTTAACTACTCTGTTCAAACAATCTGAAATTGCTTGTTTAGTAAAATTTTTTCCACCAGAAATTATCTAATCTGTGGAATATACACTGATTTGGAAAAAAAAATTCCACATGTTTCAAAATCTTCAAACTTTTTGTGAGTACTCTGCACTTGTGCAAATCAATTATTACATCTGAGCCCAGATGTACTGGTGCCTATCACAAGATAATAAACACAATTGGAGAATACTTATGAGATGTTTGGGTGAGTCATCAGCCCAGGATCACACTGAGAACTTTTTGGCAGATGTACATTTAGAATACAGTCTCTTGGGATAATTTCAACAGTCTCAGTCAGAAAATGATTATTCATTCTTTTCTCCCAATTCTTTCTCCAATTCTCTACACAACTTTCAGCTTTTGCTACCAATGAAGCAATGTTCCTTCAGAAAATATGACTATTTCATAATACATCCCAAATTCATCCCAGAAGTAGAATTCAGTGTGCAAAGTGAGACCAGAATCCATGGCAAGAGAGAAAATGTAATCACAGGGCTTGAATTCTTTTTGTGATGCCCATATACAGGGATGATGCCCTAAGTGAGCCAAGAAAACATGGTTTCGATAAAAAAATGAAAAGCAGATGGAAAACTTATTAGCAAACTGGGTCCATCATCTGGAATGCAGTTTGCTGCAGATGAGTGCCAACTGAAGCAGAATCAAACATCTATAAAAATATAAAATGAGGAATGGTGCAGACCCAAGCTCTTTTATCTTTATCCCAATTCACTGCCAACCTGTGCTCCTCAGACTTCTATCCTGACTCATTTGATGGCCTAGCCATTCCCATTTCACTGGTATTTAGGGTGCCCATTGCAGCTTTGCCCCATGTTCCCAGCAGCAGGATCATGGATTAACTACTGCCCTTTTAGACAATGCCAGTCCAGTGCATTGTCCTTCCCTGCATATCCATAGCTCCCCCCTGCATAGATCGAATATCATCAGATTTGTTGGGCAAGCAAATAGTACAACCCTCATGAAAAAGCTGTTGCTCTTCCCAAACAATATTTCAAGCCCTTACTCCAAAACATGAAGTGAGTGTAATATTACAAGTAAAGCCATCATATTCATTATTCATCAGGAAAAATACATGTGAATTTTTCTCTGGCCTCGGTTCCAAATGTCCTAGGATTGTTTTATCTGAAGCAGATCCTGGATGGACATTCCAGCTTATCTATAACTAACTGTATGAACAACTGAATTAGAACGCAACTTCAGAGCTATCTGCTGCTCCTAGCAAACTTAGAATCATAGAATTGTCAGGGTTGGAAAGGACCTTAAAGATCATCTAGCCTCCCTGCCATGGGCAGGGAGACCTCTCACTAGATCAGGTTGCTCAGAGCCCCATCTAGCCTGGCCTTAAAAACTTCCAGGGATGGGGCTTCCACCACTTCTCCGGACAACCTGTTCCAGTGTCTCAACACACTCATGGTGAAAAACTTCTTCCTATCATCCAACCTAAATCTACCCTCCTCAAGCTTGTATCCATTATCCCTAGTCCTATTGCTACTTGACATCCTAAGAAGTCCTTCACAGGCCTTCTTGTAGGCCTCCTTATTTCAGAAGACCACAATAAGGTCTCCTCAGAGTCTTCTCCAGACTGAATAATCCCAACTCTCTCAGCCTGTCCTCATAGGAGAGATGCCCCAGCCCATTGATTATCCTTGTTGTCCTTCTCTGGACACGCTCTAACACATCCATATCTTTCTTGTAATGGGGGCTCCAGAGCTGGACACAGTACTCCAGGTGGGGTCTCAGGAGGGTGGAGCAGAGGGGAAGAATCCCCTCCCTTGAACCACTGGCCGCAATTCTCTTAATGCAGCCCAGGACACGGTTGGCTTTCTGGGTTGCAAGTGCACACTGGCAACCCACATTGAGCTTCTTATCCACCAGCACCCCGAAGTCCTTTTCCTCAGGGCTGCTCTCAAGCCAGTCACTACCCAGCCTATATCAGTGCTTGGGATTGACCTGACCCAGATGCAGGACCTTGCACTTGTTTTTGCTGAACTTCACGGGCATGGGCCCACCTCTCCAGCCTGTCAGGTTCCCTCTGGATGGCATCCCTTCCTTCCAGCATATCAGCTGTACCACACAGCTTGGTGTTGTCAGCAAACCTGCTGAGGGTGCACTGTCCATGTCACCAACAAAGATGTTAAACAAGACAGATCCCAGGACTGATCCTTGAGGGACTCCACTTGTCACTGGCCTCCACTTGGATATAGACCCATTAACAGACATTTCAAGACAGTTTGAGACAGTTGTGAGCCAATAAGAGTGATTGACTGACTGAAGCCACACCCACCTGTGACTGACTGAGAGTTAAGGGAATTGGTCATTTTGTCCATGACTCTGAAGGGAAATGGGTTTGTGGTTATGATGATCATATTGGTGCGCGTACAGTATTACCATGCACTTTGAGATGCTTTGGGTGCGGCCGTCAAGCCAGTTCTTTATCCACCGAGTGGTCAATCCATCAAACCCATATTTCACCAGCTTGGAGACCAGGATGTCATGTGGGACAGTGTCAAAGGCTTTGCTCAGATCCAGGTAAATGATGCCAATTGCTGCTCCCTTGTCCACTGAGGATGTAACCTTTATATAGAAGGCCACCAGGTTAGTCAGGTATGATATGCCCTTGGTGAAGCCGTGTTGATTGCAACCAATCACCTCTTCATCATTCTTCTGCCTCAGCAGTGCTACCAGGAGGATCTGTTCCATGATCTTTCTCACCAGGCATGGAGGTGACACTGACAGGTCTGTAGTTCTCTGGGTCTTCCTTCTTTCCATTTTTGAAAATGGGGGTTATGTTTCCCCTTTTCCAGTCAGTGGGGACTTCACCGAATTGCCATGACTTTTGGAATATAATAGAGAGTGGTTTAGCAACATCATCCGCCAGTTCCCTCAGGACCTGTGGGTGTATCCCATTGGGTCCCATGGACTTGCATACTTCCAGGTTCTTCAGGTGGTCACAAACCTGATCTTCACTTGCAATGGGCAGTTCTTTCTTCCAGCCCCTGTTGTTATCTTCTGTGACCTCAGCAGCATGGTTGGAGCCCTTGCCAGTGAATCCTGAGGCAAAGAAGTCATTGAGAACCTCAGCCTTCTCCATATCACTTGTCGCCAGTTCACCTGTTTCCTTTCTGAGGGGGCCCATACCTTCCCTTGTCTTCCTTTTACCATTAATATACCTAGAGAAATTTTTGGTATCCCCCTTGATCTCTCTCTGGCTAGATTTAATTCTAACAGAGCCTTTGCTTTTCTGACCAGGTCTCCTGCTGCTCGTACGGCTACCTTATAATTCCTCCAATCTAGCTATCCTTTCTTCCACTGCTTATAAAGATTCTTTTTGTGAGACAGTGTGTCCAGGAGCTCCTTACTCATCCAGGCAGGTCTAGCATTCTTTCCTGACTTCCTTTTTGTTGGTATACTTTGCTCCTGGACACAGAGAAGGTGATCCTTTAATACTGACCAGCTGTCCTCAGCCCCACTTCCCTCTAGGGCTTTGTCCCATGATACTTTGGCCTGCAGACCCCTGAAGTGATCAAAGTCTGCATGCCTAAAGTCCAGGGTTGTAAGTTTGGAGAACATCCTCCTAGATGCTCCTCCTAGAGCTTCATGGTCATTGCAGCCAAGTTTGTCCCTGAGGCTCACATTGGACGCCTTCCCTGTTGGTGAAAACAAGGTCCAACATAGCATCTTATCTTTTTGGTTCCTCTACCATTTGGAAGAGGAAGTTGTCACCTGTGCAATCCAGAAACGTCCTGGCTTGTTGGCACCTTGCAGTGTTGTCCCTCTAGCAGTTGTCAGGGTGGTTGAAATCCCCCACTAGTACCAGAGTCTTTGAATGCAAAGCCACTTCTATCTGCCTGTGGAGGGCCTCATCTGCTTGGTTCTGCCAGTCAGGTGGCCTCTAGCATCACCTTGCCCTGTCTTCCCTTTAATCTTAACCCAAACACTCTCAACAATTCCATCATCCTTCCCCACGTGAAGCTCCATTGATTCCAGCTGGTCACCGGTGTAGAGGGCAACACCTCCTCCCTCCTACCTGCCTGGCCTTCCTAAAGGGCTTATACCCATAACTTCTAATGTCTTGTATTTCTAACACCTTTTTATCATGCTCTCTGTTCCCACTTCTCAGAGCTTCCTAAAGAGGTAGTTCTACTTTGGTATATTGTAAGTAATTTAACTGAAGTGGAAGAGATGTGTTTATACACAATTTGCGCGTGTAGGCTGTAAACTGTGTGACACTGATAAACATGTTGGAGACAGAAACTGGAAATTCAGCTTTTAAATTATACTAATGTGATTCCGCTTATCTTCCTCACGGTAGAATACAAAATGACATTTTTTTCTCCTTATTCATTCCTGCAAGCCTTTCCTGAGCTAATATCACTCTACATGTATGCAGTAAGAATGAAAAGAAGTACTATTCACATAGGAAGAATCAGTAGGACCCAACTGAAAGCTGCAGCCTCTTTAATTGACTTACATTGTAAGAATACTATTTCTTGGTCTTAATGTCTTATTGAATACACAAGTCAGTTTAGTGGGTTTCTTTTTTTGTGTGTGTAAATTCTGTGTCTCAGAGAACATACTTTGGTTTCCACTTAATTTACAAGCTGGACACCAAGTGAATGTTAATATATCATTGCAGTTCACCACCCATAGTTCAACTGCTTCAAAGACAGGCCTTTCCAAAAAGAGGTGTAGCTTCTCATGTATCATTTGCAGTTTTATGGTATGTCCCAAGGCTTTCTGAAATAATGGTAGTATGTTATTCTTCAGCCATCTTCTTATCCTTAGTAGCTTCCCATGAACTGAATAAATGTTTGCACAAGCAATAAATTTGCTTATTTTTCCCATGTATTTCTGAGTACTTCTGGCTGCTCTACATACTTTCTGGATAAAATGTCCCATCAATTTAAATGGCTTCTACTCTCTATCATTCACTTTACAGTTAACTTATGATCATATACTTCATATACTGTCCTTGGAAGTCTAGTCACTGATTTATGTAACTAGCGTTTATGTTTTGCTGGGGAAAACGTAAATTTCCAAATCTTTGGCAACATCATAACAGTGATAAAGACGAATTAACAAGTCTATCTCCCCCACACACGTATTTCACCAAAATCATGTGTGCTTTCCAGTCTCTTAGTACAATACCAATTTTGTCTTCGGAAACATATCATTGGCTTTCATTATGCAGGTTCAGTTCCATCCTTTAGTTAATCTATTACTATTACAGAGTTGTATGTCTGGATAGCATAATGAATATATGTGTCAAAAATTTGGGTTTTTTTATGCAAGCAAAAGATCCTGGTGTAGGATTTGATATTTCTGATGTTTAATAATGTAAAATAGCATACAAAGGACTTACTTATGGCACTAACTATATGACATCATTCATTACCAGAAAAGATACTCATTCAAAATGAAACTGATACTCTGGTTCAGAAAATCTGCATGCTTAGGTGTATAATTAAAGCTGGGAAAGGTGCAACTGTGGATGTTTTTGTTATAACTAATCTAGTAGGACCATGTATACTTAATATATGACAGGGAAATGTTTTACTGTCTCTTTCACCACCTTCAAACTACCCTAAGGATCCTATAATCTTTTTCTAAATGACAGTAACTAGAGTAGATCAAAGTCCCTGTAACCAGTGAAACTACAAATTACATCAAGACACAATATTTTTAGAAGAAACTTAAGCAGTATAGACAAAGTTTGATTTGTTTTCAATTCCTAGCCCATTGTCAAGGCTTAAGGCTAGACTGGCCACTAAGCATGTGACATATTCTCTCTATTAATACTTCTCCATTCCCAAAGGGCAAAAGAAAGAAAGAGATTTATGGATTGGAAAACTAAAGCAGCTTTAATGAAAATAATAACAATAAAATGAAATATATACAAATATATAAAAAACCAATATTGAATCTAACCTACCTGACGAACTAATGAAGAAAACCTCATTAAAGAGGTGGAGATAGAGGGGAGTCTAGGGTGTAGTGACCATGCCTTAGTCAGGTTCGTAATCACTAGAAGCACAGGCATGGCACAGAGTAAGGTAAGGACTTTGAATTTTAGGAAGGCAAACTTCCAGCTGTTAAGAGACTTGGTGGGAGCAGTCCCCTGGGACACTGTCCTTAGGGACAAAGGAACCCACCAGAGTTGGCAGCTCTTCAAAGATACACTGATTAGAACACAAGAAATTTCCATCCCTCTCTGTAAGAAATCAAGTAGGGAAAGAGGGAGAACGGTGCGCCTAAATAATGACCTGCTTCTTGTCCTGAGGCCTAAGAATGAAATGTACAGGCTTTGGAAGCAGGGACAACTGGCCTGGGATAAGTACAGGGAAATGGTTAGGAAGTGTAGGATTGGGATCAGGAAGGCCAAGGCACAGATG
>VWZO01017199.1:32031-43550 GCA_013396975.1 Bucco capensis
TGGGATTGTTCAGCCTGGAAAAGAGAGGACTTCGCGGGGATCTTATAGCAGTTTTCCAGTAACTAAAGGGGGATTATAAGACAGAAGGGGAGAGATTTTTTAAGCGGTCAGACTGTGTGATAGGACAAGGGGGAATGGTTATAAATTAAAGGAGGGGAAATTTAGATTAGAGATTATGAGGAAGTTTTTTTATCCTGAGAGTGGTTAGGCACTGGAACAGGTTGCCCAGGGAGGCTGTGGATGCCCCATCCCTGGCAGTGTTCAAGGCCAGGCTGGATGCGGCCCTGGGTGACCTGGTCTAGTGATTGGCATCCCTGCTCAGTGTGGGGAGGTTGGAACTAGATGATCTTTAGGGTCCCTTCCAACCTGGCCATTCTATGATTCTATGATGGCAATTAGTCACTGCAACCACTGATGCTACTCAGTGGCAGAGGGGGACCACTCAGGAACACGTGTCAGAATCAAATGCAGAACGGACAGAGTCCTTCTTGGATGCCAACCATTGAAAAGAGAGTTTGACCCTTGTGATCCCCCAGCTTTATACTCAATGTGATGTATATGGAATGGAATAGTTTGTTGGTCACTTTAGGGTCAACTGAACTGTCTTCTTCTCCCCATAGGTGCAGCCTTTTACTCTGCACTCTGAACGCGGTACACAAGATTTAGCAGTGATCTTGACCTGCATACCAATTTTTGGTACTAACTATAAACATTGAGCATTGAGCTACTTGAAGCAGACACTGTATGTGAAAATATGCTGTTACCTTCAGAAAATGCAGTTACTTAGAACAGACTTGGCTGAAAAGTAAAATTGCTGAAAAGAATTAGTTCTGTTCTAACTCAATCCAGGACACCTATTAAAAAATCTTTTAAACTTCCAATAGTTTTCCCTTCTTTATTCCACCCACACACAAATACATCAGAATTGGCAATTGTAATTCAAATGAATACAAACAGGTACAGCATTCTGTCAACAGATAAATAATTCTTTGCAGACAAGATAAAACCTCAGTATAAATTAACAGTTAATGTTACTGGCATGTTACATAACAGAACCAAAGTTATTTTAAGGGGGAAAAGGCCAAGAAACAGAGAAAGCAGCCAAGAAATTAAGGGAAAATACTTGTCAGTCTAAATGAGTAGCTGGGTATACTGCTATGTAAGATTATTGGGCTGAAATATCACTCATGTAACACTGGACAAAGCCAAGAGAGAAGAATCCAATCAAGACTTTTCAATGCAAAGACAGCTCTTTCTCAGGAAGCCCCTGACAATTCACTTACTGGAGGGTGAGAGTGTTTAATGAGAAAGCGAAGTTACATGTTGGCCCTGCCCTTGTGTTGTAACGAAGGCATCTGCTATTGGCATTATCAGCTGCAGGAGCACCAGAGTAGCTGGCCCTGCGAGCTGAGTCAGTGCAGGTAGTATGGATTCAGGCAAAGAAACTTATACATACACAGAGAGAGAATATTGCGCTGGTTCAGAATAAAATCAAGATTAAAAAAAAACCCACACAGTAGTACTCACTTCCAAGGTCTCTGGTGACTGGCCAAAGGATAAGTATAGGAATTAATACTTGATTGAAGCAGAAAGACTTAAAAAGAATAAATGTCTCCAGGCAAACTTGATTTTTTTTTTTTTAAGAAAATTGGTGGAAAAGCAGAAAGGGTCTATGAAAACTGTTTTATTCTGTTATCATTTAAATCATGTCTGAAAATGAATTCATATCTACTCTGTATAAGCTCACTGGCATATAACCGAAAGCTCTTTATGCAAAGGGACTTGACAGGAAGGAATGTAATACAAGGGGAAACATGCTGAGAACATGGCAAATTAGACTTGGTGATTTAGAGAGAAAATGAAAATCTTAATGGAACTCACTCAAAACAAATGGACAGAAGTTGCAAATACCTTTAAGAATAATATAGAGGGAACTAGAGATATCCAAAATGTGAGAAGATAAAAGCAGATCCAAATAGAAAAACTATGAGATAATACAATGTGTAATTATCTGAAACTCAAAGAAGAGAGAAATCTGGGGAGAAGTGTAGCATCCTGAAGAAGAAAAAAGAGGTGTTGAACTGAACTCCCACTAACAGAAAAAATGGTTTCTTACGTTTTCTTGAACTAAACCAAAATATTTATTCCCACCATTCAAAATACTTCAACTAAAAACTCACATGAAACAGTGAACATTTTAACCTCTGAAACAAGTATACAGTAAACTGAACATGAGCTACATCCCTAAAGAATAATATTTATTTTTTGCAGTAGTGGTCAAGCTGTGTTTGTGAAACCATATCTGTTATGATGGGAAGACCTTGTATTTAAGCAATCAATCTGATGCTTGCTTGTTTATTGCAGAATCAGCACATGACTAGCAAGAGAAACACAGGAACCTAAACAAAATAAAATAATGCAAAAAAACTAGAAAGGCTTGTAGCTTCAGAGAACATTACATTTAGTCGCCTAGTTTATGTGTAGGTCTTCCTGAGAGGAATTGTGGAAGCTGACTGAACAGCAGTATGTCCAGGAGTAAACTGGTATCTTTTCACATCTTCAGAGTCTTTAATCAGCTACATTGACCCTATTTAAAATTTGTATTTTCTTAGCTCACTGTGGAGTTTAGCTGTGTTCATTGCAAGTGGGTTTTCCCACATTCCAGACCTGATCATTGCCAAGGAAGGAATGGTAGCTGAGCCAACATGGGAATACACAGTATTAAAATTTCCTTTGCAGTCAAGGAATGAAGAGGCCAGCATCTATCTTCCGTGTTCCTTGTGGCATTCTTCTTTATCACACAATCAAAGTGCCGCTGCAAATCCTCTGACATGAGCTCAATGTGAGTTCATGGATCAGAGGAGAGGAGGAGAGTGAGGGAAATCTTTGTCTCATGTTGACGAGAAGGCTGCACCATATAGGAGAAGACATTGTGGTTCAAGTCCTCATCCAGCCACCTTTTAAGATATCTTCCATTATCACCTGATGATGCTTGAGGCTGCATTCCAATTTCCAGCAAGATTAGAGTGACAGGAGAACAGAGGGTTTGTCAGTAAACACTGAGACCAAGATCTGCACACCTCCAGCCCCTTGGAACTGCTGCATCCTGAAGTTGTTCAGCACTCGGATGATCTGTGAATACTGTTAATTCAACTGAGGCCACGCTCAAAATAATGAAATTGACAGTTGAAAGAGTAATTTGCATTTCTTAATCCTCCCCTGCACTTCCACAGGATTTCCATAATCTAAAAAGCTCAAAACAAATTATTTGCTATATAATTTAAAGAAGTGAAATACTTGCACTCATGTTCTCCAAGTTCTCAGGTTGAGAACTGTAGAGAAACCTACACTTTTCACAAATGTCAATTACGTCTTTGTCCTTGGAGCACCCTCACAAACCTTTTCATTTTCATTCTTCTACAAAGTAAAAGTACTTTTGGGAAGTTAGGTAACTGATTTCCAGTGTGAATTAGTTCACATTAATTGGAAAGGACGAGGTCAATTATCATTCTATAACTGGCTTTTATCAGAAATAAATGAATCACAACTCAACTCAAATTGCTTCTAAACCAAAAAGTTTATCAATTCAGTTCCATGATTTAGGAGTTCAATTCATCAAAAGAATTGCAGATAATTCAGTAAAGACCTAGAAAATAGTGAATGTTTCCATTCTGAGCTAAACTACCTTTTAGATACTTTTCTAGAGAAGAGCCAGAATGATCTTACTCTCACTTGCTCATTGCTCAGATGTTACTCTGGTTTTGCTGCCGCCTGTATGACACTATCACTTTTTCATTTTCTCTTTCCTAACCATGCTGTAAACTCTGCTCATTTTTCCTGCTTTGTCCTATTTTATCCCTTTCAAGAATTCCAATTATGTACACCCTGTTCTCACCTCCCTACCACCAGCAAAGATTCTGTATCCCTCCTGCTTTAATACTGGTGGCATTTAGGCCACCAAACATTGTGTCTACCTTCAGTCCTCTCTCTCCTCTTTTCCTATATACTTTTCCCTGTTATGCTTACTGTTGCCTGGGAGACAGTCCTTCCCAGTACAGCATATTGATCATTTTGGAGCAATGAACAGAACAAAAAGCTGAACATATTTATTGCAAAAAGTGCCAGCTACTGCCAACAAACAGTTCTTTATCTTGCTGACAGTCAGAGAGAGGACTAAAGCCATGGTTGTACTAAATACTTGCGGAGGCACACCTCTTTCCTCCCCATTTGCTATCTTCAACACACTCAGTAGATTTTCTCTGAAAATATAATAGTGTCTGAAGTGTGGAAATTAATATAATGCAATGATAATTTATTGTCTTGTCACATATGTTCTAGCAAATAAATGCCACCAAGGTTCACATGAGGACCACAAACTTGCCCAAATATGTACAGGTTGGTTTGAGCTGGTCTAAGCAGAGTTACAGAACTGAAACTTGACATCCTCAGGCACTGAGGTGATGTGCACAGCTCAGGGTATCTGATTTCTAGAAATGTACTATCAGTATTTGGAGCAGAGAAAAGAAAGAAGTTAGCAAGCTTTGAAGGGCTGATTTATGAAAAAATTATGGGCAGGACAGCCTGTCCAGCAATTAGAGAGAGAGTGTGTGAAATGGTCTAAAGATAGTAACACAAAGAAAAATCATTTAGGATAATTAATGATGAATATATCAAACACTAAATAAAGAAGGTCTTTAGACTGCCTATGCAAGGTGAGACCTACTTACATGCAGAATAAACTCAGGTCACTCTCACTGTGTAGCATGTCTGAATCTAAAGTCATCTGTGGATGTCAAAGTGATGGCCTTTTGAAAGATAAGGTAGAATAAAATATTGATATTTCCACTGTGGAAACAATTTTACAAGGCCACATAGATGGAGCAATTATCCTAGCAGGTACTCTTCTATCCTAAGATCCCTGTAGCCATGTGAATTAAATGTCATAAAATTATTCAAAGAAGATATCTAAGGCTAACTTATGACCATTCTTGTTCTGTAAAAACTTAAATTTGTATTAGAGTTATTTATGCTAAAATTTTTTCATTTAAGTCACTGATTTATTTCTGGTTTTATACAGATTACATTACTTAAATTGAAGCGATGCATTCTTCTGTTCAAACATGAAACATGGGACACTAGAGGGTGTTTTCTTTGCACAATGACAAAATAGTTATTCTCAAAGGATTTACTAAGTTCATTTTGACACTTATCATAATTTGCAGGAACCACTTACATGAAAACCAGGCATACAAAACACCTAGGGTGCATTATTCTGGATGATGGGCAAGAAAAATAATAGTATCTGCCATTATTGTAAGAGAGGTAAAGCACTTGACTCTTCATCCATTGTAACCAAAAGGCTCCTTAATACCCACCTTTGATAATTCTGTTTTCCCTAATTGCTTTGGTTTATTAGCTATGGAAAAACATATATTCTGCATTACTAATCCCACTAGTGCTTTCAGAAGAAATGTCAGAATAATTAGATTTTTCAATGAGCAGTATTCTGTTTTTTTCTCAGTGCTTTCTTGTCCTTTGACTATCATGCTTTTTTTTTTTTTTTGCAATCTTAAAGCAAGGTCAGCTGCTAAGATGAAATTTTGTTTTGTATGAAGCTGTGCTTAACAGTGACTTTGGGGACTGTAGAAAATATATGCATTTAATAGAACCATCAGGACCGTGTTTCTTCAAATAGAGAATGTGCTTCAGTGAAAATTTTCGATAATGATTACACCACTCAGAAAACCAGGGTCCAGATTTATCACATCAATCTAAATTTTACACTTGGACTCTTCCCTGGACAAGTTCTGCATAGCCAAGGAAAGCTGCAGATCTCAGGTGGGCTGAGCCCTGCTCTGAAGAGGCCTGTGTCCTAGAGAATTGGCTGACATTAGATGGGATAAATTCAAGTGAAGGTGCTCAGTCACAAATCCCAAGTTGCAAATCCCAAAGTATAAACAAAAATTTCCATTTGCTAAACAAAACCTTCTGTGACTGACAGCATGCAAACATAGCTGAAATGTGCATGTGAAATCTGTCTAAAAAACAATTTGAGAAGATGAAGATATAAATAAAAAAGACTATTTGGGAAAAATCACAAAGCATAGTGAAATATTTTTCATTTTGCTGGACAGATTATAAAAGCTAAACACTGTTGCTCTCTTTGATCAAGTTTGAGTATCCTTCAGGTGCCTAGTAGCTCCTGTATCTTCATACCTGAAGTCCTCTGTGGAACTGCTTCTGCTTAAAGCTCTGCTCTATGGTACAAGAATATAGCCCTTTGCTGAGATTTATCAGGTTATTTCAGCCAATTTGACATATCAATCACACACATTAAGAAACTTCATTTTCTGAGTTGGATGATCTTGGTTCTATGCTCAGAGTGAGAAACTAACAGATTTTTCATCTTTGCCTTTTGCCAGGAACCTGAGTGTATTTGCAACAGATTTTAAAGAGCCTAGTTTTTCTGAGGTCATTTCAGAGTAAAAAAATACAGAGTAAAAGACAAGAAAGTGATGGAACTCTAAACATGGTGGCCTTCTATCAGGAGAATAAAATTCAGCCTTGCAAGAAAGGGGAACCTGAAGTATTTTTGGCTCTTGCTTTGGCTTTTATTTCAGTAGTTCTTTATCTTTGTTTTTTCCATAGTAACTCCCAACAGATATCTCTGTGCTGAAATGGAGCCTACTGAAACCATGTCAAAACAGAGAAGGCAGATGTATTGATATCACTACTTAATTCAGCCAAACAATTTTGGTTGACTGCAGGGTACAGGTGTGAGAATGAAGACACTGCATACCTGCTAGACTGCCTACTCCCTATGATTAATGGCCTTGCACTTTCTGCTGCTTCTTACAGCTCCTGAAGTATAACTACTGAAGGGAGGCAAGTAAAGGTTTGATCTGGAACTTTCTTTAGACTGTATGAACTCGGTGACCTGATGTTCTGATATTAATAAGAAGTTAAAATATGCGCATATATACGTACATTTCAGCTGAGACATAGTACTTGGCAATAAAGCAACAGGTACAATCATGTGGAAAAAATAAAAATACTCAAGGCAATTTCTAGCAAGAAAAGTAAAATTAGATCTTTGCAGCTACTGACTTTTAGTGACCAAAGTGTATTGAGATGGTAGTCAATTGCAGTTATCACAAGGGAGTATGAAGTAGAATGTGTTAACTACACTTTTCTCTTTCTCTTAAAGGTTTCAAAGAAAGCAGATTTTACAGATATCATCACTGAAAAAAATACCACAAATCCCACAAGAGTTCATTGGAGACAGGAAAGGGGAAAAGCAAGAGAAGGAGGAAGAGCCTGCACAGTGTAGAGTGCCCTCATGGCTTCCAAGGAGAGAGTCACAGATTATAGCTCCTCTGTGATCCAAGCCATGAGTTTGCTGCAGCTCATGATGTCGATTACCTTCACATTGCATCTTATGATCTTCTCACCATATGCCATCCAATGCATCAATCCTCATTTGTTCGTAAGTGGCTGTATAGTTCTGTGTAAAGTATAATCTTCTTTGATTTTGATATAGCACTGCTTTACACTGACAGTACACAAGAAACAGGCACAGTCTGAAAATCACTTGGGGTCTCCTGTGGCCCCTGGNACTTAAATCAGCAAAATGCACTATCCCTATTTACTGACATTTTGAGCCTTTAGACTTGGAATATGCAGCTTTGCAGCTGCCTTAGAGGTATGGTTTTTTGAAAGCAAATGACTTGGGACTATTTCTCTAACTTAAGTATTAATAATGTCTTCAAGCTCCTATATAATATATGATCTAGATGTAAAAAATGACCTGAGGAAACACAGGCACACACACTGCCACAGTGAATTTGTTTTGATTTTTATATCAAAAAAGGAATCTGGTTTTGAGGAAATCCATAGCAGTTTGCCTCTAGTGCAGGCTTCTGTGTACTGGTATGACTGTGGTAGGTGAAATTTAGGGTGACCCTGGTTCAATTGTTTTCTAAATGATTAAGCTTACACTGATACTATGTGCAGTTAAGAAGTGATAAATCATGCTGGGTTTTCTACATCATGTACAGAACTTCAGAGTAGCCTATTTGTTTTGCACATTCAAACCTAAGTTTCAAAAGCAAGAATGTCCTGCACACTGAACTATGTGTATAATTAATCACTGTCATTGTGCAGTTATTTAGAAACACTGAATTGAAGAGTTAGGTGTTTCGTTCATTGATTCATTAAGAACTTTTGACAACTTTTCATTTCAACAGGTTTTGATCATGCAGGTATGTCCTTGAGATGACATCATGGCAGAGTTGAAGATAGTAATTACATTTCAGTCTTTTTCTGATAGCTTCAGGCTGCTATCTCAGGTGGCTTTCCAGTACAGGCTACTTTAATTTGAAATGAAAAATACATTCTGAGACAGCTTTCTGAAGTAAAGAGAGCAAAAACTTGTTCTTTACACTAGCCATTTCTGTTCTTTGGGCAACTATAAATTCCTCCTCTTTATTTTGGAGTGATATAACTTCTCAAACACTGTTTCAAAAGCAAGTGATTGTAGTCTGCCTCTCCAGACCTGTTCTGGAGGTATGGTCTAGTTACTCATGCAACAAAGTTGTGAGGGTGACTTCTAACAGAATACAAGCATGGTTCCTCGGACCTTGACCAAGCCAGTTTATAAAATACGATTTCAAGCTTTATTGCCCTTTAGCTGATGAACACTGTGGCAGAGAGGTGAAGTTAGACTTATCTCTAACTAATTCCCTTTCCTTATTTCATTGTCTTTCCTGTAGATCTCATTAATAACATCAGTGGTACTATCCTTCAGCTTATAGCCCTGTTGAAAAATACATGTGTAACTGAATAACATAAAAAAAATAAAAAATTTAAAAATTAAGCCCAAGTCATTAAATTTATTTCTATTGACTGCATAGGGACTTTGGAGTGTAACAGTGGAGCAATTGGGTCATTAAGAGAAGAAACATACTACTTCTCTTAGAGAAAGGTAAATCTTTACAGTATAGTCACTGCTTAGTTCCTAAAATTTGAGTAACTGTTGAGGTGTCTCAGGAAGTCCTCAAGAGTAAAAACATATGCTGCTACGGAGGACAATGCTTACATTAATGATTTATTAATAACGTTTTTGGGTGGGTTTGTTTGGTTATAAGACCTGGAACCCAAGAGGTCATTTTCAGATCCATTCCAAATCCCACTATTTCAATGCTAATTACTAAAAGTGCAGGAGTAATGCACTCTTTCTGTTTGGACCATCTGGCATATTTCTGAGCTTTGAAGTTCATTGGTTTTCAGTGTTACACTGCAAGATACAGGGGAAAAAAAGGATTTCTGAACTTTCCAGCTGTGACATCATTAGTTAGCACCTTAAAAAAATGGAATAGGAATGCAAAAGTTCTAGTACCAAAGGCTGAGGCTTCACTTTAACAACAGAATAATGATGAAGTCTAGAAAATGGAAGGATCTGTTTAATACAAATAAACTTTCTTTTTATATAGTGTTTGACTTGAGTTTCCAACTTCTTTCTTTTGAGCTGAACCTCTGTAAAACAGTTAAATGCAATTGGTCACTTTCTCTTTGATGTCTTACAGAGGCATTGTAAGGTAACAAGTTCAGCTTTTACTGGAAAAAAGAAAATGGGCACTGCTGGTGAAATCGTATCAGACTTACTTCTTGAAAGTAAGACAAGCTGTACAGAAACTTCATTGAGAAGAGATTTCTGGCATTCTAATAGCTAATTAGCCAGAAATGTTGTGCCTTGGACATGACACCATTAGATGGTTCCCTTGACAACTGTGTCTAAGGACACAAATAGCTGTGTATAAGGTATTGAAATACTCACTGATGCTTGAGTCAATATTCAGCATAGTAAGCATCCACTGGTTCTATGTGGAAAGACATAGATAGGTAAACAGGGTACACTCCAGTCACTAACGCATTTATCTCTGGAGTGCCAAAAGAGTGAGAGCTATCTATATACATCAGGTAATTACTTGCAAGATTAAGCTGCTGCTGAATAGTTGTTTATTCACTTACAAGAAACCATGAGGACAGCTTGTTAATCAAATCTGGTCCTCTGTTATTACAACCAATACTCTGCCCTTTGTAGACTTCTGGAGTCACCTATGTAAGACCCTATGTTATGTTTGTTTCTTTAATTAAAAAGTTTAGAACTGTCATGAAAAAGAATAAAGAAGCATGCTGTGTGAGAACACCAAGCCTACAAAGTCCTTTGCTAGCATGCCCAAAATACCTCAGCTAGCATCTCTGTGTTGAGCTGCAGGTTTACAATGACTCCATACCCAGTGTACCTAATCAAACCTGACACCTACAAGTTCTTAAATCATTTCTCACTTCCAATCTCTAAATTCAGGAGCGTTTATTAATAGAATATGTAAAGCATATTAATTGAGCAGGATTTATTTGCTTGTGTTTGCATTTCTGTTTTTTAAAACTCTTCCCCAGTCTGAGATTGTTGTATTCTTATACACATTATAATAACGCACAATCTAATAAGGTAAAAAACTCATCAAAATAATTTCCATACAAAACAAATCAATATGCAAATAACATGTCCCACTCCATTCATTTAGCCGATGCCCTGAGAAATCTAAACAGCAGCGCTGCGTGCCCTTTGAATACAAATGAAAGGAAACAGCTGGTGATACACAATAGTGCATGGGCAAACCTTTTCCTTAACAGATTTTCTTTTATCATCAAATTGCTCAGAAAGTACTTTTTAATTTGGTTATGCTCAAGACATTAAAACTTTCATAGCAGAGAAAAATTACCTGTAGTGTTGATTACTATGCACACGAACCACCAGTTCTCTCTGGTCAGTTACACTATGTCTGGAAGAAAAACTGTTGATATTGACATCTTACATGTAAACCCTTAGCGACCATTCTCCTTGAGATATAGCAGTGCCATATAGCTTTGTGGAACTGTATTTAGGATTAATCAGTCCAGTAACCATAGCAAGAGCTTGTAGTCACATACAAACATAAACTTACCTGAAGATCACATTCTTTGAATGCAAATCTCTGCCAAAGCACTGCTATAGGTGAATGCATTTCATTTGGCCATGTAGTGTTTTGCTTCTATACATCTCCCTTACCATAACCCCAGATAAACTGTCAAGAAAAATGACAACCCCTGGTCCAATGCTCACATAGCAAATGCAAGATTTATAGGTACTAGAAGGGAACTAACCTGTCAACAGTTTGATGGTGTGGTATCAATCTACAAATATGATATAGATATGTAGGTCCTGTGATTCCTCTGAGGTACTCTCAGACTTTAAGACTCTTTGGTTGAACTCTTTCTGGAGTTATTAGGAAAATAAATCCCAAATTTACTTTTTCATCCAGAGATCTGAAAGAAATCTAAATAATACAGGAGATGAGAATTCCAACCTTGGCAATCTATTTGGATTTTTGTAAGGCCTTTGATATGGTCCCTCATGACATCCTCATCTCAAAACTGCAGAGGTATGGGTTTGATGGGTGGACAGTTCGGTGGATAAG
>VWZO01017199.1:54278-65053 GCA_013396975.1 Bucco capensis
TTCCAATATCTAAAGGGGGCTTACAAGAAGGCTGAAGAGGGCCTGTTTACAAAGGCCTGTAATGAAAGATCAAGGGGCAATGGTTTTGAATTAGAGAAGAGTAGATTTTGATTTAATATTAGGAAAAAGTTCCTCATGAGTAGGGTGCTGGAATACTGGAACAAGTTGCCCAGGGAGGTGGTTGAGGCCCCATCCCTGGAGGTATTCAAGATAAGGCTTGCCATGGCTCTGGGCAACCTGATCTAATTGGGGATGTCTGTGCCCACTGCAGGGGGTTTGGACTAGATGGCCTCCAGAGGTCCCTTCCAACCCAAATGATTCTGTGATTCTATGATTCTATGATTGTACACTCTGGTCTCACCAGGAAAGAAATGAACATGTCTAGTCAAGCTCATGTCCAGTCCTGTGGCAGCCAACTATGTAATTCAACTTTTAGAATGTACAATCATTCATAGTTAACTAAGAGAGCAATTCTTATACACGATTTTCATTCACAGATTTGGCAGGCACCCACCAGGAAATCTGAGTGATTGCATCTAATTTTTAGAAAAAAATCCTGACACAGGAGGCTTTTGGTTGTTGCTGTTGTTGTCATTATTATTTAGCCTGAAGTATTAGCTGTAAATATTTTCTAAAAGAGCATTTGCATCAATAAAAATTATTTAGAGAATGAAAGAAATTTAATGATTTTAATGAGTACATTGTGGAGAAAAATACCTAAGTACAAAACTCTCTTTCATAAACCAAACATCAGGTTTTAAAAATTGGAACCTTGTATTAGGAACCTTAATACATCTTCAAATATCTAAACAAATCTTGTTTTCAAGAGTACTGTTCATGCAGCATTTCCCACTAATTTCCTTAAGCACTCTCACATTAAGACTTCTGCTTCAAATACATGTAGGGTTTTTTTTGAGTTTATCTACTGACATGGGGAACTGTCTGTGAAGCTAAAAGTAAATAGTGCTCATATTCAATAGCAGAGAGTACAAAAATAAATGCAAGTATTTCTAGGTACAGATACACTTAAAATTAGACCAAAACACAAATACCCAAAACATGGCATTTGGCAAAAACAACTGCTATTTATTCTAGCATCTTACAGTGAGTGGATTTTAGCCCTGTAACAAAGATACCTAAAACCTGAACAGATTTAAATGTCAAACTTTATATGATTTTACTCTATGACAGGCTGTGGAAAATCCAAGGCTCACAGATCACAGTTCTTAACACTCTTTTTTCTTCTATTTTGCGTAGCTCTGACCTGCAGCTTATTTGAAGTTTTCCTCCAGAACTGCTTTTAGCAGAAAGTTGGGTTTTGCTGTCAAAACAGCTCACTTTTCAGCAAGAGATTAAATATTTCTTTTGTCAGAAAATGTGAATACCTGAACATTAAAAAAATGTCTTCTCGGAACTACTGCCAAATCCCTCTTAGGCATTAGAGTTCAAATACCTCAGGTCTCCATCAGCAGCTGTACTGCAACACACTGGGAAGAGGAAAGGCTATGGTATATCCCTGGATATGTGGTATAACTGTATATAACTACACTGCAGATGAGAATGAGGATACAAGCCACCAGATGCATAATTTTCACAGAATAGTAGCCTTTTCTGTCAGACAAAAGTTTTCAGTATAAATATTTCTGTTGTTGATATGCTGGATTTTTTGGAGGGGAGCGGGCACAAGAATCAGAGTGCTAGCAAAGAAAGAGCTGAAATTTCACTCAAAAGTCCTTTTAACTTTTTTTCCAAAGTAAACCCAGCTTTTCAGTAGCCATAATAACTATTTTCTGACTCCTATTTTGAATAAACCCTAAAATGCAACTTAATTCAACCTGGTAACTTTTGCCTGACTCCAATTTATCCCTTGTTGGCTCCATAATTCCAGGGAGAGTAGCTGTCATTGCACAATCTTTACTTAAATACTGTCCAGTTTCAGGTTTTTCTTTTTGGAAGTCCCAAGCAGGCTTGCTCAACAGACCCCTGTATGATGTACAGACCAAGCCTGGGCAGGCCTGGTATTAGAAACTTACTTGAATTTCTGCTTCAACTCACATCCAAACCATGACACATTTTATGAAAGGCAAATATATACTGTTTGATTTGGCAAGTGAGACACAGCANCTATGGATTTGTTTTAGGTGAGACACAGCATGCACAGAGCTGGATCCACCCTTTAGTCCTAAGGTTTATCTGCCAGGGCCTAGCAAACTTGGATGCTGGCAGCAAGGTCCTTAGGAGAGAGGTTTAACCTCTTAGATGGAAGGCCTTCCAGAGCTAAACGAGCTCCATCTGCCCGGGTTTGGAATCAGAGTTGTCCTTCTCCTAGGATGACTGCCAGAAGGCTAATGAGCTCATCCTACCCATCCAAGGATTATAGGAACATGGGTATCACTCCCCACACTTTACCATGGGCAATGAGTTTAATGCTCCCTCTGCTGTTGGCACAGTTATCGCACCAGGGACCACAGGAGATCCCAAGTGATTTTCAGACTGTGCCTCAAGCATTCAGGAGTAAGCTTTAAGTAATTACTTTTTTCTTATGACAAAGATTCAAGATGTGATGCAATGAGAAGTGATTTGTAACTTTTCTTGATCAGAAGGACAAAAGCCATGCTGTCTGCAGTGAATAAGAATGACTGCCTGCTAGAAGGCTCCAGCAGCATCTTGACTATTCATTGTCATTTCGAATCACCAATATTTGAAGCCAAGATCATAGATTCATAGAATGGGCAGGTTGGAAGGGACCTTATAGATCATCTAGTTCCAAACCCCCTGCCATAGGCAGGAATGCCAATCAGTAGACCAGGTTGCCCAGGGCCACATCCAGCCTGGCCTTGAACACTGCCAGGGATGGGGCATCTACAACCTCTCTGGGCAACCTGTTCAGTGCCTAACCACCCTCCAGGTAAAGGACTTCCTTCTAATCTCCAATCTAAATTTCCTCTCCTTCAGCTTGTAACCATTCCCCCTTGCCATATTACAATCTGACCAGCTGAAAAGTCTCTCCCCATCTATCTTGTAATTCCCCTTTAGATACTGAAAAGCTGCTATCAGATCCCCTCGAAGCCTCCTCTTTTGAAGGCTGAACAACCCCAACTCCTTCAGCATGTCCTCGCAGGGGAGGTGCTCTAGTCCTTTGACCATCTTTGTGGCCCTCCTCTTTATTTTATGCTGTGGGCCCCAGATCTGGATGCAGTACTCCAGGTGGGGCCTCATGAGGGCAGATACTCTAGCTGTTTAATTTCCTGTTTAATTGTTGGGGGGCTGGGCAGAATGCTTGCAGTTAGGCAGAGCCAATAGAGACAGCTGCCTACTGGAGCTGTGCCAGGCAGCAGAGGAGAGTTCCTGGCCCCAGGATGGGCAGATGGGCTGTAGAAGAATCTCCTGCACACCAGCCACCTGCTCGTGTCATGCCAGAGCCCCCACAGTGTTCTTTCCCACTTGTGCCCAGCCAAGAGCATGGTGTGATATTTTGGCAATCCTTCTTTACGCTCAACTTTGCTGCAATGAGCACAGTAGCTTCTGTGAGGACCAGGAAGCCTCTTTAAGGATGATTTTGGAGAAGCAGGCTTGTGCCAGCAATGGTGAGGAAGAACCACAGCCATGCTTGCACCTCAGCACAGGAGGACAGACTTGTATACATCAGCTGGTGCTCACAGTTGGCGGAAGTTTGGTACTTGAGACAACACATGTACCAGTGGGATCTGCAGAGATCAGGGGGCTGCTAGTACAAAGTGTGTGCTAGTGAAAGGGGTGATGTTTAATGTGAACACAGTGTTAAATAAGCTATCTAGAGTGAAGAAAGAGGTCAAGGTTTGATTTTCTGGCTAATGTATTTTGACTTCTTTCTCCTTAAGCTCTGAGGTCAGAGCAACTGTACCTTTACTCACTCAAGCCAGGCACCTACTCCAGTGTCTTATCCCTCAGCCCATTCCTGGCAGCAACATGAACACTCCTCACACCTTCCTGTAAATATAGGTCTGGCTAGAAAATGGCATTTCAGTTTCTGTTGATTTCATGAATAAAATAATGCATGTTTCAAATGTATTGGACAAGGGAATGTTGATTCAGGAACACTGATAAATGATGGTAATTTATAAAATTAGGTTATAAATGCTTATGTGCTTTTATATTCATACTTTATGAAGTGGCAATATGTTATATCACATATAAATACATAATGTGCAAATATAAAATGTAACGTGCAGTACAGTATTGAAAAATATATTACATAACTTATGGTATTCTAAAATACTAAGTGTATGTATAACAAATTTATAGTTGAATTAATTAGTTTAATTAGTGTTATTCAGCATTACTAAAAGAAATTATTTTGACCAAGAGTGGGACATCTGAGAGTGACCTGATTGTATAGCACACTTCAGGATGCAAGCATGTATGGCAGAAAACTACAGCTGTGCTACTGCAGCCCTACATCATTCTCCCTGAGAATGCAGTCTATACATTTACTCCAACTATTGTCCCTTCTCTCTTGAAATACTTCCAAGATCCAACGGTGGTAGGAAGAGAAAGCTCCTTGCCATCTTCTTAAGCCCAGGCTTGTGGGTGTCATCCATGTGCTCCTTTTTGTGTCTCTTTCATTTCTTCCTTTCTTTCTCTTCTTTTTCCTAAGCTAACTAGATATCAGAGTGAAGAAAGGAAGGAATATGCATTTCATTCATTGACGCTTCTCAAAAGCCCATTTTAAAGTGTCTTTTCTTTTTGGCTTTGCATTATGACTAATAACTGCATCATAATAACTTATTCTGTTATTAAGCATCTTATTAGCTGTTATTATGACTAATAACTGAACTATATCTTAAACCAAAGTACAGAA
The DNA here is from genome assembly GCA_013396975.1 of Bucco capensis. Lineage (NCBI taxonomy): Eukaryota > Metazoa > Chordata > Aves > Piciformes > Bucconidae > Bucco > Bucco capensis. The sequence goes on from VWZO01017199.1 coordinate 59,119, forward strand.
ATATTTCTGAAGTAGTTGTGACAGTCTTTGGGACAGTCTCTAACGCTTACTAGAAATGTGTTATATTCTACCAACTTTTACTATCAGCCATTGACTGTATGTCATAGGGTGAATAAAATTGAAGAGAAAGGGACATCAGGGATCCTTTTGACATTTGTACGTCATTTCCCCTTTTGAAGAGATCAGGCTTGTCTGTCTCTAAACAGACAAGGGACAGAGACGTTTCCTTTTTAAGAAAACGAAGTTGGAACCGTGCCCCCCCCCCTTTGCCCGCGAAAGAATTTACCGAGAGAAACTGATAAGAAAACGAAGTTGGAACTGTGCCCCCCCCTCCTTCCTTTGACTGCGAAAGAATTTACCGAGAGAAACTGATAAGAAAAACGAAAGTTGGAACTGTGCCCTGAGGGACCAAAGGCTGTGACCCGGAACATCATACAGGGGGACAAATCAACGAACAGCCAATTGTCACGTGAAGAATAACGTATCTTTGTTTATATAAGGAAGTGATGAGAAAGATCCTTTTTCCAGGTTTTTGCTTTTCTTTCCTGTGCTTCAGGCTTTGTCTCTCCTCTGATTGCTGGGCTATAAATCGACAAGTATATTGCTTTAATCTTTTGGCTGGCTGGGTTAACTCCTATTTCTCCTCCCCGGGGTGGGAGTAAGGAACTTGCTTTTGGTAAAGAGTGGGAGATTCTGATAAGGAGTGGTGATTGATAGGCCTAAGGCCTGTGTTTGATTGCCGGACCTGTGTGACTCGGCAATTATAGGGGGGCCTGAAGCCATTTCCAATTAACAAACTTTTCCTTTCCTATCATTTCTCTTTTCATATTGTTGTAGCATTTAAATACAGATAAAGCTATTCTTATAATTCACTATCTGTGGGCCCAGTGTTTTATTTTATTTTGCTGTCCCCATTTGGGGAGAGGGGGCATCTGGGAGGTCCTCTTAAAGAGATTTTTCCTTTGACCCTAACAAATTCTTAGTTCTTCTGGTCAAACCAGGACACTGTGCCACAGAAAAATGCTCCAGGAATGCTGACCACCATTTGCTGCTGTTATTCTCCTCTCCTCCCTCAATACTGCACTCACAGTTGCTCTTTCACATCGTGGCAATATCTTGTCTCTGAGCTAGGCCCTTGCACAGTAAAAAGTGTTTTACTGATCAGCAGGGTAAAGGCTGCTTTGTAACATGCACTCAGCAACCAACACAAAAAGAAAGAAAGGTCAAGACCCTCCAGCTATGTTGTTTTGTTTTTTTAATTCTTTCCTGAAACACTTACCTGGAAAAATGTTGCTTCTGAGTAGCCTCATGTTGTAATCTTCTTTATTAATACAGCACTTCAGTAGCATTCGTTGTAAGGTGGAAGACATGCTGTATTAAATTTTTGCCTAAGAATTTCGTTCTCAATCCCTTCGGGGAAGGAGGATAGAGTTTATAACATAAAATGAGTGTGCACTGTTTCACATTGGCATCCAATACCTATCTGACAGTCAGCCACAGAAACTGGCAGTCTCAGCTCCTTTTGCCATACATTCAGATCCAGAGTGATGCCTACTACTGATTCCAAAGACTGAGTCTCGTCTAAGTGACAGCTGCCACCCCACTGCAATGGCCTCTTGGGTAAAATATGTAAATCTGAAAACTGCATATTCATTGGGATGGAAACACAGAGCAAACTTCAAAAAGATTGACCATTCACGCTGAGACAAATCTATTTCTATACAAGCTTAAATGCAGCTGATTAGCTGAAGAGGAAAGAAAGCAGAAATTAAATCAGAGGTGAAATAATTTAAGAAAACAGTAATACAAATAAAATCAGCCTGTATCAACACAGAGTTCTTGCTTTACTTCAAAACTTCTGTGTCAAATCATTCCTCAAAATGGACATTTTCCTACAAAAGTTTTTGTAGGATTTTTGATGAAGAGAAAAGCTAGCCCATACTGAATCTCAAAGTCTTCATCCTTATCTAGTTTGAGGTTGAGGCAGAATTCTTTCTGGCTTGCCCACAGCTGGCAATCAACATAACTTCTGCAGGTTGAGGCTTGATAATCTCTTCCATCATCTGCTCTCAGAGCAGTCACAGCTCTGACCTGGACCTTTATTCTTTAAAATATGGCCGCTCCTCACAGCACTCTCTTGCTTTTGTCAGAGGGTCCAAGAACCATATGAACACCAAGCCTGTTCCAACTGCCTACAGATGGAGACTCCTTTACCAAACCTGGCAAGTTCAAGGTACATTTCAGTCTATATGAGTCCACATTTACATCGGATGCACCTTTCTTTCAATAGCATCAACAGCTGCAACTGATTCAACATCTCCCAGTCCAGGGGCTTTAATTCATCATCTCTCCCTACACATCAACTCTGTGAGGTCCCTGAGAGCCTTAGTTGCTCATGCACTCCTCCCTTTCCTCCTGTATTTGGTCCCCTCTCTCTCTATCTCTCTCTCTCTTGTCATTTTCTGACTGTTCCCATCTTTCCCTCTCAAGTCCACAGTCACCTATGCATTACTGTCATGGAGTTACAAGGAGGGGATGGCAGGGCAAGGAGGGAAGAATCAGAACAGCTGTGGAGCTCTGTAAAGCCAACAAGATGGGGGTCCTCGACAGCTGACTAAAGCAAATACAGCATGGTGGTACTGTATAATCGGGAGAATGGGGGTGAGGTTAGGCTGTAGGGAGGTGGAAGAAAGCTGTCAGATTCCCTGTGTGACATATGGCAACTCAGTAAACCAGAGTACATGAAACAGTCTGTAAGCCAAAGGGGGTTGATAAAACACCTTTGTCACCTCCAAGAATCAGCCCCCTGTTAGGAGCTAACTCACATGACCCTCATCAGCTTTACATTATCTCCAGTCTCACCCTACTTCTGAAAACCTCACATAATTATCAGAATGAAAGTTACTTTCTCAGTATTGGGAGACAGGACAGGGTAGCTGAGGGAAAATCCTTCACACTCTTGCATGTTCCCAGTATCAGATGCCTCCTCCAGCTGTGCTTAAGAGCTTCAGTTGATCCAGGTTCTACATTTCATTTGTGGTTGTAAGTCTGTTTCTGACTGTAGAAACTGTTTTTGTGAGTCATTTCCAGCACCACTGCTCTTCCACCATTTATTGTCATTGACAGCAGCACAGAATGACTGCAATCTGCCTGATCTGATTCTACAGCAGCATTTTACACCCACCTTCAGAAAATCCACTCACCAACATCCTTCAGGGGCTGACAGGCCTGCTGGGTGGCTCCTGGCTGAGGGAGGAAAATCATGGACACTAGTATTGTGCACAGGCCTGTGCTTTACATTTACAGATGTGAAAGCAACTCAGGCTTTGGTAGAAGTAGTTGGATGGCTGCACGTCTCAGGAGGACTCCCTGATGAGAACAGTATTGCTTGAGGCATCCTTTTTCTCTTACAGCCTTTTCAATGTTCTTGGTTTACCACTGTTCTGCCAGTTCTGCCTTGAACTTCATTTGTGATCTTTTGATTCTCTTTACACTCAAGGAATATTAATTTCCACCAGTTTTCTATATAGTAGACAAATCTGGATTCAGATCCTTGGCTGTCCTTCCCACTGTCTCTAACACTATTAATATTTGCATGTAGATCTTTTTATAGTTCATTCACTAAAAAACACCTGCATTCCAAACTGACACCTTGTCACTTCAGATATCCAAAAAAGAGTGTGTTTTATAATCTCGCTTTTAATGCTGATTGCCACTACAATGAAGAAGAATGATACTGGAAAATAAAATACAACACCTGCCTCTGAAATTCTAATTAAATGGTATTAACTTCACATTACGGAAAGGCAAAGTGAAACATACTCTGTACTATTAGAAAATATCCATTAAATAGAGCTAAAATAGAAGGTAAAATTACATTCTTTTAAGTACCTGCATTTTACATGGTGGCATCACCCCTTGGTGAGTTTTCAGAATGAGCTGCTTGTTGGAAATCTAAATGACATCTCAATTTAATATTTAAACCTCCTCTTTAAACCAAGTAAATCCTTGTGATTTATGTAATTATTACAATAAGAAAATAATAAAAATAAAAGAACACTCAAGAGAAATATGATCAGCATTTATAAAGAGTTCCAAGGTTACAATATTCTTTATTGAATAAATGATCCATCCATTCAGCTGGGAACAGGATAATGGCAAGGGGCAACATAGCTAAAACTTCAAGAAAGCATTTCTAACAGTATTTTTAAATGCTTCTGCTCTACTAAAGATCTGAATAACCCTACTGACAAAAGTATTCATTCTGTCCTTATACTCCCCTTTCTCTTATTTGATACTGATTATTACCTTCTGTTGAACACATCACTGACCACATGTGGTCATTGGATTTGAGAAAGAGAATGGCAACTGCTCATGTGTTCTGCACTAATAGTTCATAAACCTGCATTAGGATGTGGCAGGAAAGTGAGGGCTTTTAATATAACCTGTCTCATCAGAAGTGATGCAATATTTAGGGCCGGGCCCACCACTAATGCAATTACAGCAATTACAGATGTTCTCTATTGCATCCTTTTCCCTCACTCCAGGAAGGAAAAAGAAATTAATAGACAGAGAAACACACTCGTGGATTGGAAATGAAAATTTAAACTACTTTGATGAAAATAATAATAAAATGAAATATATATGTGAATATATACAAAACCGATACCACACCCAAACACACCTTGATGTCAACTACATTACTGCCACCACTGATACTGTGGCAGAAGGAATCAGCAGCAAACAGGAATCAGACTCAGGGGCTGGATCCTGGAACAGGAATCGGGAACTCTTGGATTGAGATCAAAGAAAGAACTAGAGTCCTACAGCAGCAGAACTGGGCTTCTGATTGTCACAAGGAGAGTTACCAGTCCACTGCCCCAGATTGTTCAGGTGCTCAACCTTCAGGGAAGGTAAAGAGTCCAATCTCTCCTTTTTTTATATTTTTCTGTTAATTAGGTGCTTAATTGCTTAATCATGCACGTGCTTTGCTTGGGTCTTAGGCCTTACGTAAGACACCCAAAGGCCCAAGCTTGGTGTGAGTTTCAGGAACTCACCTTCAGTTTATGCTGAATATGATGTGTGTGGAATGGAATACTTTGTTCTGACTCAAAATTAGGACAAGTGGAAAAAGGTCTGAGCTGCATTCCTTTTCACTGGTGGATTTCTGAATAAGAATGCATATGACTTCATTGAATGTGTTCCACCTGCATTAGAAAAATATAAAAACCAAGAGCTTCCACTAATATCATAAAGTTTGACTTTTTTGTGGGAAAAGCATATCGCTTCAGAAGTTAATGATTAATTACCTTTGTTGTTCTAATTAGACAAGTTTTCTATACTTTATAGAATCATAGAAATGTTAGAGTTGGCAGGGATTTTTAGAGGTCATCCAGACCAAACCCATCCTGCAAGCAGGGACACTTATAACTAGGTCAGGTTGTTCAAAGCCCTGTCTAACCTGACCTTATAGATTCATAGAATCATAGAATGGTTAGGGTTGGAAGGGACATCTGGAGGTCATCTAGTCCAACCCCCCTGCAGTGGCAGGGACACCCCCAACTAGATCAGGTTGTCCAGAGCCATGGCAAGCTTCACCTTGAATGCCTCCAGGGATGGGGCCTCAACCACCTCCCTGGGCAACCTGTTCCAGTGTTCCACCACCCTTGTGGTGAGGAATTTCTTTCTAATGTCCAGTTTAAATCTACTCCTCTCCAATTTAAAACCATTGCCCCTTGTCCTTTCACTACAGGTCTTTGCAAACAGGCCCTATCCAGCCTTCTTGTAAGTCCCCTTTAGATATTGGAAGGTCACTAGTAGGCTCCAGAACTGGACACAGGATTCCAGATGAGGTCTCACCAGAGCAGAGTAAAGTGGCAGAATCACCTCTCTCGATCTGCTGGCCACACTTCTCTTGATGCAGCCCAGGATGCGA
>VWZO01017202.1:13877-48904 GCA_013396975.1 Bucco capensis
AATTCCTCCCCCCCCCCCCAAAAAAAGAAAGGGGTCCCCATTTTGCAGTGAGGGAGGCAAGGCTCAGGAAAAGAGGACTGATGGGATACATAAGCCCCAAATCTGTGACATCTCATCTTGCTTTGTCCATCTCCACAGCCCACACTTCCCCTTCCACAGGAGGGAGATGGAAGTCTGGCTCCAGCAAGTGATATTTTACACCTGAGGTTTCCTTCCCACCATCCCAACATTTTTCACCACCACCTCTCTTCCAGGAGGTCCTGAGATGTTTCGGACCCCAATCTCCTCTGCACAGCCCACAGCAGTGCCAATGTGGCCACCCAAGAAAAAGAAAGTAGGGGACAATCTCCAGAAAGCTGGAGGTCAAATTCAGGCTTTGACTCCACGTTAGTGGGGTGAAGTGGATCCCAAGGGTGCTTTGCAGATCTCCCTCTTACTCTGGTCCCAAAGGGAACACTGGTCCAAAGAGAAGTGTCTGGATGGAATAACTAAGATTCTGCCTACAATAATTGCTCTGTCAGGACCCTAAAACACAAAGAATATCTGAGAGTTGCACCCTAAAACACATATTGTTAAGAAACATCACACCCAGGACAAGACTTCATATCAGAAATGAATGAGAAAGAAATGGTGAAGGACTAGGGTTTCTGAAGTACTACGCTTCCAAAAGCGCTCCCTATTTTGTCTATGAGTGCTTCAGGCTTCTCCATGTGGTGTTACTTCATTTTAACAGCCAGACAGAGGAAGGCCAGGAGGAGCTGGGAGTTACTCAGGATGAAAAGCAAGACTGGAATCTGGTTAGAGAAATGGTCAGTGGTAAAACATCCTGCACTATTTGGGTGACACCATGAAGCTCCAGCTCTATGAGAGGAGCTGCTGGGATGAAGTTGATGGCTTTTAGTCCCATGGACATTCTGGCACTAGCTGAATGAAGGTAATGGGATGGAGACAATGGCCACTAGTCCCATAAGCATCCTTCCCCTGCAGGTGTGGATCACATATGCTATCTTTTTTTCATGGGATTCACATCTGTTACTGCAGAGAAATGATGGGTGTAATCCCTTAATTTTCAAGACATCCAGGCTTGTTGAGTCCCCTGGTCCACCTCTCCCAGGAAAATGTCCTTGTCCCTAATAAAGCAGGAAGAGAGAGGCCCTCTGGGTGGGCACATGAAGAAGGTTGCACAGCTACTTCAGCCTCTCTCCAGCACACTGATATGAGCCTGGCTGAATCAATGAACTGTTTAACAGCTTACATAGTAATTAAGCAAAGCCTCTCAATGTAGCGTGAATCATTACATGAATCTTTCCTAAATTACGAATAGTTCATGGTACCTTGTAAAATCCTTATGTAATAGCCTGTGAAAAAAATGTTACTCAGTGCTGGCAGCAAGCCATGCAGCCCACATGGCAATTGCGAAGCACTTTGAATGTTTATGAGCCTTTAAAAAAAAATAAAACTAAAAATCTAAAATCTACCTTTCCCTTAATGACTCTGCTCTGGGGAGTATTAAAAGCAGAACCTTGACTCAGCCTACCACAAACATCCTGCTGCCCCTGGACAGCCTGATACCGTCTTCCTCCCAGGATGAGGAGCTGAATAAGAAGTGATAATCACAGCTCCTGCCCGTGGAAAAACAGGAAACGCTGGAGTTGTACAGCCACTCCAAACATTGTCCTACCTGCTCCACTCCCTGGGTGCAATGTGAACTTGCTTTCCTTTCCACCTCATGTAACTATTTCCAGTCTAGCACTGGTCAATCCCAGGGTGCTGCTGCATGGGCGAGTACCTGAGGCCTCCAGCTTCTCCCAACTTGCCTAAAGCCAGTCTGGTGCTCCCTGTCCAATGCAAAGGACAGACATCCACCTTTCTAATTCACCACCAACAGCTTGGTGCCAATGCTGAATGCAAGTACTGGAGGAGATGGAAATGGGCCCAAGGTACTGGGCAGATTGGCACACTCCACAGCTGCCCACATCTGTCAGGAGCTAGATAGAAGAAAATCCAAAGTCATTCCCACCAGGAAGCAGCCAAGAACAAATGCTTTGAGCCAAATCCCTTAAATGATCATGATACTGAAGGTGCTGGTGTTTACAGATGTGCTCCAGTTTGTGCACTAACAATGCTAAATTTTGTCCTGAGCAACCCCTGCAACTAATGCAGTCCTACAGGCAGGAGATGGGGTAAGCCTGTGCCCTGATGCCAAAGCAAACTGGGCAGCCAAGCTTCTCCATGAGCACACAGATCAGGAATCAACTGAATCAGAAGGAATCAGCTGGGGATTCAGCAGATGTGATGGAGAAGAGACCACACACAATTTGCAGCACCCCTGGTTTATCCACAAATACCAATGCCTTGCATTGACTTTTTTAGTTGAATTTCAAGGAATCGCCCTCCACTTAGTGCAACACATCCCCAGCCTGCAGCCCTGTTCTCAGGACTGTCCTTCCCAAAGACAAGTGACTCTTTCCACATTAAATGATATTCTGGAAGCAGTGCAGCTCATTCTTGCTCTGGCTGCTCCCATGTTTCTGCAGAGCGAGGGACCTAGCTTCACATGCAAAACATAGATGTTGTATCTGAGTTTCCAAACAAGAAGTGGGAGAAGAAGGTTTCCTGTCTGCTCTTCCTTTATACCAAGTGAGTGATGTTTGCCATCACTTTTTTTTTTTTTATTTTTTCATATTCCTGCAAGAGGGCACAAGGAGGAACAAGGGTGGGGAACCAGCACAACAGTCACACAAGACTGTACTTTGTAAAATTTGGAAGGTGGGAGAAGGGGTCCTGAAAGGAGGTTGTAGAGAGGGGGGTGTTGGCCTCTTCTCCTTAGTAACAAATGACAGAACCAGAGGGAATGGTATGAAGTTGCAACAGGGGTGGGGGTTAGATTGGTGAGAGTGGTGAGGCACTGAAACAGTCTTCCCAGGGAGGTGGTTGAGTTATCATCCCTGGAGTTGTTTAAGAAACGTGTAGACGTGATGCTCCAGGACATACTCTAGTGGCAGGTTTTGGAGGTTTTTTGGTGTGTTTTTTGGTTGTTGTTTTGGGGGTTTTCTTTGCTTGTTGGTTTTTTGGTTTTTGGTTGGTTGGTTGGTTTCTTTTTGTTTAGTTGGGCTTGGTGATCTGAGAGGTCCTTTCCAACCATGAATATTTTGTGATTCTGTAAATATTGGAACACTGAAGAAAAGGATGCCTATTTACATAGAAGAATATTTCCGAAGGGTTTATGTCCTATGAAGAAAATAAAAGGGAGCCCAAGAAAACCCAGTTCAAGTCATCAGTGGGGCTAAATCTGAAAATCCTTATTCAGGCAACCCTATTGCTGGAGTGAGAGTTTTCCTACATAAGATGAAGCTGCAAGTGAATTCCCTATTTAATTCCCTTGTCTAATTGCATAAACTGGTAGCGTGCAAGGGCATTTCCATGCCTGGCTCAGCCTCTGTGCCCAGAAACGGTGCTGCCTTCCTATAGCACAGCACATAAAGCCTTTTGGTTCAAGAACTACAGTCTCAGCCCTGTTAACCACTTCTAAGCAGTCAATGCAAGACAAGCAGGGAAAACCTAGCAGATACTCAAGAAAACTTTTCAGCACCAAAAATTAAAACCCTCAGGGGAAAAAAAAAAATTACTATGTCAACAATTTAGAAGGCAGATACAAGTTAGAGAGAGATGTTCCCTGCTTCTCTTTGCAATACGCACCTCCACAGCAGCCTCAGGCATATATAGGAAGTGGCTCTGTGGACACAGGGTAACACTAGCTGTGTGAGGTACTTGCATCCCCTGGCCCATTAGCACTGCTGTTGATCTTTGAAAGCTCTACAACCATCTCAGCAGCTTCTACAGAGAGGAAAGAGTTCCTCTACTGGGCACAGCCTGCAGAACCTGGAACATCTTTGAAAGCCAGCCTTCACAGCATGGGAGATTTTTTTAAAAAAAAATATTTTTTTTTTTTCCTTAAGGGAACCAACCATGGTTTCCACCTGGCAGAACTGTTACACAGTTGCCAAAGTAGACACGGGAACCCAGACTGAGTGCCAACAGAAGAATACAGCCATCCAGGTCACATGCTGCAGAGAATTCCAGAGGTTTTCCCTGGCAGCAGGTGGCAGTTCTGAGAGCTGCTGTGTTTGCTGTGAACAGGTTGATGACCTCCTCTGCAGGGTTGCAGAGCTGCAAGAGGTAATTGAAAGATTGAGGAGTATCAGGGAGGCCAAACAGAAGATTGACAGGTGGATCAACTGGAGCAGCCACAGCAAAGCAAGCATTCCCCAAAACTAGCCACAAGCAGTTCCTCCCATTTGTAGGTCACAAATGCTCAGCAGACACCCTGTTTTACAATTCTCTGAAGAGATACATACTGAAGGCTACAAAGAAAATGGAGACTCCCTTTTTATAAGGAGTCACATGAAAAGGCAATGGGTACAAGTTACTCCTGGTGAGATTCCAATTAGACACAAAAGGAAAATTTTTCATAATGAGAATAATTAGCCGCTGTAATAATCTCCCCAGGGAAGTGACGAATTCCCCAGCACTGGACATTTAAGTTTCAGCTGGACAGAGTGCTGGGCCACATTGCCTAGATCATGCTTTTGCCAAGAAAGTTTGGACCAGATGATCCTTGAGATCGCTTCCAATCTGGTACTCTATGTTTCTAATATAAAGATGTGTAAATTCTGTTTCTTTGCAAGGCAAAGAGTTTTCACTGTTTTTTTTTCCCCTCAGACAGAGAACACCTCTGCTTTTGCCTTATGACTGTAAAACCAAAATAAACTGAATTCCCCCTACCAGTTTCAGATACACATTTGTTCACCAGGGCTGAGGTTGGGACAGTCCCTGCTGAAATGTGTTTTCATTCAGGAAGGCACATGCTGCTGCCACTTGCTTAGCTAAGAGAACTTGCAAAGTTCCTTCTGCCCTTATTTATTAACCTTACTACAGACCATTAGTAAGAAAGACCTCCCTGCACCCAACCTGGGTCCTGTGGTGGCTGGACAGGCTTATATGGCAGCCACTGCTCAGATGTGCAGCCAGACCACGGATATTGCTGCTGCTCAGTTGCCTAAGAGCAGTTTCAAGAGCTGCAGAAAAGAAGTGCTGCTGAGCACCAGTTTGGTCACCCAAAGCAAAAAAGGTGCATTGTGCTGCTCTCTACATTAGCTAACCTGTGTTGTGGAAAAAGCAGGACAGAACCATGCACTACAGTCATTTTCCCATGTTCATGCCGCCCTTGTGGGCTGGTCAGCACTACAATAACACAAGAAACACTTTCAGTTAATTTTTATCCTTCACTCAGGCACCATCCTACCCTAAGGGCCAAGAGGAGTAAGCATGGCACTGCAGCTTGAAGTAAAATGCATGTCTTCTGCTAGGAAGGGAAGCAACGGGCAGCCATTCACTCCTGCCCCCTTGCACGTCAACCTCAGGCTGTACCGTGCTTCTCTTAGTTTTGAGGGGACAGGTATCAGGGACACATACAGCAGGGCCTGGTCACAAGATCTAAACTCCTAATATGAGGATCCCACCACCTAGAGGAAACATCCTACTTGCCGAGAGAGGAAAAGCATTTCACAGCCTTTCCTAGAGTCCCAGCAGCTATTCCAATGCTTGAGGGGACACAGCTGACTTTAAAAGTCACAGATGTTGTCATGAGGGCTGTGACTTTAGTTCTGTAAACCACAGTGGGGAAGCATTGCATGCAGCCCAACACCATCTCTAGCCTGGAGGCAGGCAGAGGTTCCTCAGGCATGGAGTACTCTTATAGGGTATGTAAATTACCAGAGGTATCCGTCTTTTCCCCCTTCACCCCCGCAACCGTTAATGTTTGTAAACCCTTGGTGGGGGTAGCCCTTTTTCACCAGCCGAGCTGCGGGTAGGTGAGGAGCCGAGTCAGCTGCAGCAGGTCGCCACAGCAACCCACACCCCTGCTCGGGCAGTGCCCGCCTGGTGTGGAGCTGCGCAGAGCCATGGGAGCAGCCCCCGGTGAGCACAGTGGCAGGGGACCACTGCCGGAAACGGTGTGCACCCCACAAGGTTCCAGGCAGCGGCAGACCCTGGAGCAATGAGCGGTGAGCAGCGGCAAACCGCAGAGCGGCAATCGGCGACAGCTTGTGGCAGCCCGCACCTGTAAGTCCCAAAGCAGCAGCAGCGGTGGCAGCCCACAGCCTGTGAGTCCTGAGACAGCTGCAAGCAGTAGCAGAAACGTGGCAACGGGACTATGAGGCAGAAGTGTGCATGGCACGCCAGGAGGGAGGAAATTCCATGGTGGGGACTGCTGGGAGCCCCTGGTTCTTCTGAGGAGAAGAAGAATGAGACGGCGAGAGGGNAAGGCCACGCGCGTGAAGCAAAGCAAAGCAAAGCAAAATTGAGCTTTAGTCTCTACTTCCCATAACAGGCGATGTCTGGCCCTTTCCCGGGAAGCAGGGCTCTGGAACGTGTAGTGGTTGCTTGGGGGGCAGACGTCTTCTTCCCGCCCCCTTCCTTCCCCCCCTCTGCCCTTTATCCCTGAGCTAATGTCATATGGTATGGAATAGCTCTTTGGTCAGTTTGGGTTATCTGTCTTGATTGTCCCTTCCCAGGATCTTATCCGCCCCATCGCCTTGGTGCTATGCCAGCCTTGTAGCAGTCACAACATCACAGGTTATCTTCAATCTGAGGCACAGCGTTTCTGAAAACTGTATGGGGACATTAACTCCATCTCAGCCAAAACCCAATATAGTATCCTCTGCTGGGAAAATCACAGATATTCAAAAAATAGAGAAAATCCACCCTGGCACAAGCCTGGTCTCCATCAAGACCTCCTGAGAGGTGGGCTTCCACCATTTCACTGGCACACCCTTGTGCAACACAGTCCTTGCACTCACACCAGCTAGGTGCTGCCTGTCTCTATACCCTGTATGCCTTGTGTGCTCTCCCTGAGGACTGAGGCAGCAATCCCTTTTCCTTTGGCCACTATAGCCCTTTGTAGCTGCAGGGTCTTCTAGCCAAATCATGTCCTGGCCACATGCTTGCCCATAGCCTGGCTGCCAGAGGGACACTGCTAGTGGCAGGCAGGCAATTTGTAAATAATCACTCCCTGATTTTGAAGTCTTTGCAGCCATGAGGGGATGGATGGAAACCAGTCATGCTCCCCAAGCTGCTGCATTCCCCTTTGGCTTGCTTGGTCTTCACAGTCATCACACTCCCCAGTCAGGCTGGGAAATCAGTGATTAATGCCTCTCTTCAATAAAAAATGCATCCCTCCTCTCCAGTCCTCGTCAATCCAGGGCAAAACTAGTTGTGACAGCTCAGCCAATAAACAGACCCCCAGAACACCAATGATGCGAGGTACAAAGAGAGATGAGTTTATTTCTCACACAGCCTTTTTACAGCCTCCTCCCCCTGAAAACTACAATGCTATCAAGCACCTGCAAAAGGGAGTACAGGAAAAGTACATTGCCTTTATTCACACTATCCCGTTACAATCCACAAGCTCAGCTAAGCTAACGCAAGTCTTCTAACTACTCCATTGTATTTCAGGCTAGCTGCATATAGCATATAACCATGAAGACACTATTCCGTGGCTTTAAGCTATTTTTTATACTTCTAACATTTCGCAGCTGTGTGAAACTGGGGTTCTTCATTCTTGCTGTTCTCCTTCAGGCCAATTCTCCAAACCGAGCAACTCTTCCCACGAAGTCAGACATTTCTGCATTTTCCTTTCTGTCTCTCAATTCCTTCATGGCTATCTGGTCCATTTCAATCCATAGTTCTCCGACAACTAGTCATTGCTAGTTTTTGCAGATCTTGCTGCTCTGGGTCTGGGAGAGTCAAAGAGCAGCCCAGAATAGCTTCCCTAAATCCCCCAACACCACTTACTTTCAAATATATTTGGTAACTGATGTTAACCAATTAACAGATGTAAAAGGGATTGCAGAGAGTCCTGTATTTGTAGCTACAAACCAGTTTACTAAATTTCCTAAGTCTCTTGGAATATTTCTGACTCTCTTTGGTAAACTCCCCTCAGAAGATCAGACAAAAGTGAGGAGTTAAAAAATTGCTATTTAGAGGAGAACAGGGTCTGGGGCACAAAGCTATGGTGAAAATCAGTGCTCAGACACAGTGATTAGGGGAAAGTGGCATCTGGGTGTCTATGACCTCACACACTCATGGGGACAGAAACCCATTTCCCAGTAAAACTGAGCTCTTTGCCAAATGAGGCTGGTCTCCTCTCTTCTATCCATTTTCAGTCGTGCTATGTACTTCCCATGCTGGTATAACTGAAAAGAGCCTGCCACAGCATCCTGTGCTGGGGTGCCAGCTTGGGGCAGAGGTCCACTAAAGTTTTTCCTCAGCCATCTTCAAATTGTATTTCCCAGGTGACCTGGCCTCTCCAGGTGGAGGCGGGCTTCACTTTGACACTGGACACCTTCTTCCATGTTCAGCAGCTGAGGAAGAAAAGCTTGAGAACTTTCTACATCTGATGCTGCCAAGGAGCTGGGTAGAGAGAGCTGGCCTGCTCTCATGTTTGAGGGTCGTAGTAGTAGTGGCTAGGCTTCGCGAATGAAGATCCAGGGAGGGCTCCACCCACACTCCTCATCAGCGCCTTTTACAAGCGCGCTGATAGAAAGAGGATAGCGGATAGCACCCTCGAGCCTGCGCAATGGATTTTTTTTAGGTGAGACACAGCATGCACAGAGCTGGACCCACCCTTTAGTCCTAAGGTTCATCTGCCAGGGCCTAGCAAGCTTGGACGCTGGCAGCAAAGTCCTTAGGACAGAGGTTTAACCTCTTAGATGGAAGACCTTACAGAGCTAAACGAGTTCCATCTGCTCGGGTTTGGAATCAGAGTTGTCCCTCTCCTCGGATGACTGCCAGAAGGCTAATGAGTTCATCCTACCCATCCAAGGATTATAGGAACATGGGTATCACTCCCCACACTTTCCCGTGGGCAATGAGTTTAATGCTCCCTCTGCTGTTGGCACAATTATCACACCAGGGGCCACAGGAGACCCCAAGTGATTTTCAGACTGTGCCTTTTGAGGGTAAGCACCAAGCTAGACCTCCTCTATGGCCAAGTGCGATTTACAGGAATGGAGGAATGGCAGCAGCTTTTGGATAAGCTAGAGAAGGAAACTGTGACGCTCCTAGTCCTGCTTCCCCATCCTCAGCAGCACACTCTGGAGACACAGCTGAGTAAGTTCAACCTGACATAGACAGAGGCCATGTTAGGGTCTTACACCAAAGTGCTGTTTGTAGGGACTTTTTCCAGAGACTGATCTCCACGTTGACGAAATGCATGGGAAGCAGCCTTTCCTTCAGCAGCTTTGTTTCGGATGTTTTAGACAGTGGACTGGACAATGCCAGCTGGCTTGGAAGCCACTTGTCAGCCTCTGCCAGCCCTGTTTCGTCCAGTATGACTATGTGGTGATGTTTGGCTTCTTCAGGCAGGAGCTGGGTCCTCTGCTGGAGCAGGTCAGGCTGCCCATTGACAGTTCACCAGCACGCAAGTGCAGTGGAACTACAGTTGGTTATCAGAGCAGACGTTCAATGATCTGTGCCTCCAACAGAAGAAGCAACTGTTTCATTTCTACCACTGGGATCTTGCAACTTTCCCATTTTCTAGAGGTTTTTTGTCAGACTTCCTCAGCGCCCCAGAGACCTGGTAGAAATAACCTAGCTGGAAGAACTGTCTTGGAGACCATTAATTCAAATGCAAGTGCTTTGAGATACTGGCTGGGTCACAGACAGACCCTTGCTCTATAACTGCATGGAGCACACTTGTCTCTGTCACAGGTCCAAAAGGGATATCAGAGAGCTGAGACAGACAGGGGTGGGTTATCAAGGCTCTTCACAAGGCTGAATTGCATTTTAAAAGGGCAAAAGCAGGCTCTAGGGGAACACATGGCATTGGGGCTTAGAAAATTGCATGAACCAAACTGTTATGGAGTAAATGGCTCTCAGCAAACCTAGTGTCTTAGAGAAGGCTGAGTTGGACCTGCTGCAAACCCCAGTAGCATCCATAAATGTTCTGTCTGCACTGTCATTTCATATTCTGGACTCTGTTTTGGGCCAAGAGGTTTGGCCACAGCTTCTTCATGACAAATCTTCCCACACAGACACAAGAAGCACTCCTGTGGTGGGTTGACCTTGGACAAGCACCAGGTACCCACCAAGGTTCTCTACCATGTTTTCGCCCCACACCTTCCACGGCATGACAAGGGGGGAGAGAATGAGATGAAAGCAGCCTGTGGCTTTCAGTAAAGGCAGTTTGATAAGCAAATAAAGAAAGGCAAGGCCACATGCACGAAGCAAAGCAAAGCAAAATTGAGCTTTAGTCTCTACTTCCCACAACAGGCAATGTCCAGCCCTCTCCCAGAAAGCAGGCCTTTTACTGAGCTGATGTCATCATGTGGTATGGAATAGCCCTTTGGTCAGTTTGGGTCAGCTTGTCTCAGTCGTGCCTGCTTCCAAGATCTTGTCCACCCCATCCCCTTGGTGCTGTGCCAGCCTTGCAACAGTCACAACATCACATGTTATCTTCAACCCAAGGCACAGCATTTCTGAACACTGCTATGGGGACATTAACTCCATCTCAGTCAAAACCAATACAGCTCCCAAAGGAGCACATAACCTAGAGTCTGTCTAATCTGCGTAAGTAGGTGAGATATAACACAGGGTGGCAAGCCCTCCTGGGGAACCACTAGTGATGCTCCCACCCCTTTCACACTCAGGGTCATTTGGTCATGTCTGTTCTGTGTGAACATTTCCTGTTTTAAGACCTCACATCTCCTTGAGTGTTTAGGAACAAGAAGACCACCAGGGTGCGACATGATGCTTGCTCCATTCACATGCTTTGAGTGAGGCTCCTCTCTTTACTGAGATGATTCAAATGAGCCAAGTCTAACTTACAGCTCTACTCACCAGCAATGAGACAAGGATATGGCAGTCTAGATCAAGTACCAGCCATGGCATGCAGACAGACAGCCTTCCACCTTGTCTCAGCAGCTGGTGGGCCCAGTGGAGATGGTTAAAGCATCAGGATGCAACTACTGTAAGCTCCCCCTGACAGAGAAGTGAGGGGATTTACTCTGTTTCCTTTTGGACTTGCCTGCCAGTGTGGCAGGTGAAGGCCCAGGCTCACCTGCTCTATCCAGCTGGGTAACCTGGAGAAACCACCTACTCTCTCCCAGCCTTGGCCACTGAGCTGACCTGCCTCGCAGCCTCTGGGAAAGGTACATCCTTGCCAAATACCAAGGATGAGCTGAAGTTGTCCAGCTTTCAAATCATGACAGACATTTACCATAGCATATTAATTTCCAGACAATTTTTTAGCTTTATTTTGCAATGTTGTGACATTTACAGAGAATTCCACGTACATTCATGTGACACTGATTGGACAATGCTCATTAAAGAACAATAGTGAAAGTTGTTGATTAGAACCAACCTAAAGCAATTAGCAAAAACTTGGTATCCCTCTCAGAGATGTGATTAATAGTGTTAAGATATCAAATCAGATAGCTTCCTTTTATCCTCCCACAAACCATCTAGCTACAGCAATTATTACTTAAGTGCCATCATTGTGTGTATTACTTTACTGCCTAGCAAGATGGCATAGTTCCTCTTCTGAGGAAAAAGTTCTGGAGGGAAAGAAATAGCAAATTTCCAATTATACATAACACCATAGTCATGTGTCTGTGCTGTATTTCACTGAAAGGCATTAGGAAAGAAACATTTTTCTCTCCATGAGTAGCTTCCCCTTCAGTAAAAGCAAGCTGAAATCCCATGCAGCAAGATGTGCTTGAAGAGATCTGACACAGCAGCTAGCAGATGGCAGTGATGTGCACTCACAACAGGAAGCTGTCCTTGGACAGCTCTGTAGTGCAGGCCACATTTTAAGTCAGGCTGTCCTATAGCAGTTAGATCTCTTCCTGCCAGCCTGCACCACTGGGTCTCAGTCGTTCCCTAAAGGTGCCTGGCACTTAGTTCCATGAGAAAGCACTGTGTGAAATGCTAAGACACTGAGAGGTGAAATGAAATTCCCAGCTTAATGTTCCTTAGGGTCCCTGTCTCACCCACAGCCCAGCCAGGTATTACAATGAGCTCTTTGTAGATTCCTCTTAGTCTCCATGCTTCCATTTCCCTGCAACCTCAAAACCAGTTTCTGTAATTACTTTGATTTTATAATATGGCCTGCCTTCCCATCCCCACTTCCATCCCCCCTCTAAGTGTTTGTTTCTTTTTTTACATATTGCCAGCTTTCAGGAGAAAACAAAAATGTTCTCTTTACCCAGTACCTCATTGCTTAAGAAACACCTGTATCATATTTCAATTAATAAAACAATTACATAGCAAGCCCAGCAGGCACAAAATACTTTCTGCAACTCACGTATACAAATGCCCTTCTTCCAGATGGTAAAACCATAATATTTTAAGCTGACAAATAAACATACACATTTCCAAGTTATATACCTGGAGTGCTTAAAAAAAAAGTATTTCAAATTGTGTATACATTGTTAAGTCCTAAGATGGAGGCCAATTTTAAGCAGTTTGTATGTGAGCAAAATTTTATATAAGGCAATGGAGTTACATCCTCTTGCACCATATTTTTTTGATGGCCCTAGGAGTGCAAAAACAGAAAGGATATTTTCATAAAGCTGTGGGCCAGAGAAGCAGATAAAAGTTTGTATATGAGCAGGTACAGTACATGGCTGATGTCATCTAGAGATAACATGTTGCTACAGTGTTAAAACTGACAGTGATAAAACCTGTGAAGAGGACTGCCCAGCATAAAATCCAACATGAAAAATGCATTCAGCCCAGAAGACATGAGGTAATTGCATGGTCAGTATATCTCTCAAATAAGCAGTCCCCATAGCAAAGTATACTCACCCTCTTACATTCTGCAAAACAAAGAGTTATCTTGAACAGAAGGCAAAGCCAGAGCATGACAGCAAGGGATTGACCCTAGAGGGCACCCAGACCCAGCTAAGCCGTAGCTGTGTCCATGTTCCCCTGTGCCTTACATAGGCTAGAATAAATTACCTCGGGAACAATGAGTAACTTTGTTACTCCAAGGTCTCTGATGTCCTCTCTGTTTGAAGGATGGAGAAAGGTGTGGGGGTGCAGGGCAGGAAAAGGCTTTGGCAAAAGAAGCAGCATCTTGCTGGGAGTCCTCTTGGTATCTAGTTTTTATCTTTAAGCAGACAAGGTAGCACATGAACTAACAATTCATTAAATCTCTGGTGCAGTCAAAGCAATCATCATTTAACTTACGTTAAATCAGCTATTTGTCACATTTTAGGGTTTTCCTCTGAACCACTTTTGTTACACAGTTAAGACCATCTTTGTTAGCTAACATCAGAACTCCTCATCTTCCTCTAGTATATATCTGACTTTGTATGCAGAGAGGGCACAACCGGGTCCAGCCCGCAGTGCCTTTCATGCCTTCCTCCATGTCTGCTAGAGGACTGTTTGTTTGGGTTCAACGCATTTAAGTTCTTCTTGGCACAACATCACAAGGTAGTCCATATTTTCCCCATAGTAGAAAAAACCAAACCAAACCAAACCAGCCACCCTGCCCTTTAATAAGCATGTCTCTGATCTTTGCAGCAATTTTAAATGAAACCTGTAAGATTCTTCAATTACACCTGGATAACACCACCTTCCACTAACTCTTCATTTGAATTTACATCACAGCAGCAATTCCTGCTCCTAGAGAAAACAATGATTGGACAATTAAATGTGAAAGCTCCATGAATCAGTGGATGAACACAGATAAATTTTTTTGTTATAGTCCTCCTGCCTTGTGGTGCCTCTGGTATAAGCTCAGTTTCATAAGCTGAGTTTACTCCTCAAACTTTCTTTTACACACGCACAGACCATGGCTTAAAGGTTCCTGGTTCAGCCGAAGGGCACTGTAAAGAGGAAAAAAAAAAGTTAGCAACAAGTGAAGGTCCTGGCCCAGTTTTGGTGTCCCCCACCACGCTCCCTTTCAGATAGGTGATTTTGTCCTGTTGAAGATCTGAGCTCATATCCTAGTCTTCCAAAACAGAGAGATTTCTGTCTCATGGCATTTCTATTAGAGTCTGTGCCTGGCTCTAGCGACTGATAGATTGGCAGTTTGTGCAAATTCTCAAAACCATTTCTGAATCCTTCTCTCCAGAGTGATGCAGGTATTAGGTGAGAAGGACTAAGATATCTAGGTTTTGCTGTTAGCTACAGTGGGGTTCAAGTTGATGAAAGCCTGGAGGATGCTCACATGGACAGACAGCTGTGTTTTCTAAGTCACATGGGAATCCACAGTACAGGGACCCACTCCTACACAGCCTTACCACAACACTGTAAGACAGGAGCCCATGAAAAGACAGAGAAAGGGTTAATTCATGCACTCCTTCACATCAAGCCCACAGCCTGTAAGACTCCTTTGGCCATAACATTGAGAAGAAGAGAGTATTTTCTGTGACACTTTTCTCTCCTTTCTTCCCTCTCTGAAGGACATGACTCAATCACAGAGTGGACTTGCAAGATGCATTAGTGATGTTGATCTCTTAAGAGATGACAGTCAGGAGCACATCAGGACAACAAGTCAGTGCCTTTGTTCTACAGACAGCACTTGGAGGGTGGAGGGATGAACTGCAACCTCACCAATACTATATGGCAGCCCTTCCTGCAATAGAAGCCCCAGCAATGCTGGTCTGTGGATTTGTCTCTCATTTGGGAGCATGCTAAATGAAGGACAACATCCATGAAATAAAATCCATCTGCTTAAGCGGGGCCACAGCCTCCCCATCCTGCCCTAATCCCAGATCTGAGCCACCATGACCAGCACACACTCTATGAGGGGTAGGCAGGCTAGGAAGCAGACCATGAATCAAGAAGATGTTACCATTTTTGTGAAGATGTCTATACAAGCATTGCGGATCCTCTCTGGGGTGGCAGGACTGTCCAGCCTGAATCGTTCAGTCACACCAGAGTCCTTCCTTGCTGAGTAGATGGCATCTTTAATGGCATAAAAGACTGAGGCAGACAGGAAGAGAGGTGGCTCTCCCACAGCCTAGACAGAGCACAAGCAAGAGTGAGGCTGCAGCTCAGAACAGTCCCAGTCCTAATGACTAATGAGACTAATAGACTAATGAGGCTAATAGAAAGATAATTAAACCCCACACGACAGGAACTGTTTGCATTCCTCATTTCTCCTTTGTAACTTCTCAGTCTTCCAGATGTCATTAGGAAGGAAAGGCCAGCCAAAACAGCCCTTTGCCTTCCAGGTGTGAACCTCAGTCTACCAGATGTGATCAGGGCAGAAACACAAGGCTAAAACAGCCTCCAGTCTGCCAGGTGTGACTAGTGAGGAAAGACTGACCTCAACCAAACCCCAGTCCATTTATGAAGAAACAGTAGGAAAACACAAGCTTTCTGACACATCAGGGCTGTTATGAAGGAAAAAGGGACTAACTCCTTCCCACGGCCTTTTGGATGGTGCTAGAATTGCAGCAAAGGGAAGTCAGATAAGGCAGTGATGAATTGTCTAGGCAGGAAGCATGATGCTCCATCACTGGAGGTCCCTGCAAACCAGCATGAATGCTTTCCTCAGGAATTACACAAGAATTATCCAGTCCTGAGGACCTTGCCAGCCCCTTTTTTCTTAACTCTGTCATCAGCACTAACCACCCCAAAAGTTCTCCTTGCTGCTGAAGATGTTCCTGTGGACAGAGAGGAAATAATAAACTGCAAGAAGGCAAGCTAAACATATGCAGATAAGGTTGCTGGGTGTTCTCTCTGAATGCTTTGTTGAACCATAAGTAAAACAAATTCACTGATGCTGTACATCCAGTCCTGCACTGTGCAGCCCTCACTAACTGACTGCATTGGAAACAGCTGAAGGACATGTGGATGAATAATAGACCGGTAAGGGTGCCATAAGTATTGTGAAAATGTAAAGAAAACAAAACATGGAAACTCAGACACAAGATGTTGGTACATCAGCTCTGGAAAAATGACAGTGCTGGAAATGCTATCCACTGTCATAGCTCTGGGAAGGGCGGCTCTGGGAAGGGCAATGGCAGCCTCTGTTACAGCAGAGCTGGCACAGCAAAGCCACTTTGGCTCTCTCTAATGGACGATCAGGGCAGCAATGCATAGGTTATTTCAGTTCTTCTTAACTATAAGGGATATTATATGTATTTCTGATAAGGAATGGGAAAATATCCAGACTCCAGAATAAATCCAGCATAACAAGATTAGCTATTTAGATACATGCATCATTATCACACTCAGTCTCACAGAATTATAGAGCAGTAAGAGGACTGCAGATCTTGCAGTTATACCTTGGATGAATAAACCGCCTTGCTGTTTGGACAGTCACGGAGAAGCGACACATAGAATTCTGTTGGGATGTCTCCGAACGCTGGGATTTTGTACATCCCAGGCCCTCGAGTGTACAAGTTCCCTTCAGGAGAATAGCGCAGCTCCTCCATAGTGAAGAGTCCAAGGCCTTGGACAAATGCTCCTTCTATCTACAAACACATCCAAACAAGGTTACATTCCTTTTGCTATTGTTGTTCTTCCCTGCTCAAGAACAAACAGCAATGATTTCCACTGGAGTTTTTGACCCTCCTTTTCTGACTAATTTCCCTCTTTTCATCTCTACATCTTGTCCCTTCTGCTGAGTATAGCTTGGCACCTTTGCACAATTCCTTTGTTCCCACAGAGATGGGGATGCGTTTCCCTGACAGGTGAAGCAATTTACAAATACACACAAACAGATATGCTGTAAATGCAGGACAGGAATTTTCTAAGGGTATTAATGACAAAATATTGACTGACACTGAATGAGTTACACTTGCTGGTAATTCAAAGGACAAGAGTACTAAAAGGACTAAAGACTATATATGCTCTCTGTGCCCATAGAGAGATCCAACAGGCAGACTAGTTTAAAGATTCATCAGCCCAGCTCTGTGTACTTGTCTTCCTGCAGTTATAGAGTATCCTTTCTCCCTGCACCCCTAGATCCTCTGTAGCAGTTCATGGAAGGACACAGGAAACTGATCTCTTTGACATGATCCATACAGCCCATCTGTTTTCTCCCAGACCCAATCTGACAGGCTGAAAAGACAGAAAGGCTCCTGCTCCCTTTGGACACTACCAAAAAAAAAAGGCTCTTTCAGAAAAAAAATGTCACTTTCAAAGAAGTTTCATTTAACTACAGCAGACCTCTGCAATTTGTGCTCTCCTGTAAGCACCAAACACTGCAGCAGTTTCACTTCAGTTATGCTATGTCAGCATCTGGAGTCAGCAAGGGAACTAGATGCTAGATAATCACGTGCAGATGTCAAGTGATTAACCTCTTGGTATATCAAACAACCTCTTGTTTGTTATCTTTAATGTATCATTGTGATTTTTACTGCACAAAATATGGAAGACATCTTGTCCCTGCCCAAGGAATCTGCAAACTAAGTGACCAGTTCAATTTCCTATTGAAATATCTACCCAGCAGTAGCTGGATGAGAAAATCTACCACCTTAACTCTTTATTCACAGAAGAATTTTCACTGAATTAAATGGGACTTGATATAGGCAGATAGGAGTATAAAAATCAGGTATGGGATTTAGTCTCATGTGCCATTTGGTAGGAACTAAGCCTGGGATGAGGTTATTCCATCTAGTATTATCTGGATTTATTCCTTAGGCAAGGCAGATGCTGAAAAGCATCAGTATAGTGGTATCTGGAGAATATCCTGTAGTCTTAACATTCAAGAGAAAAAAAAAAAAGAAAACAAACAAACAAAAAAAAACCCCACAACAGGATATTTCCCTACATAATTCTGTGCCTAATGCATAGCTAATGCAGGTTTTCGTAGCTAGCCTAAAATGCCTCGCTGGATAACCAAGTTTAAAATGGTCTGTTTGCAAAGGCAGAACCAGAAGAGAGGGCTAATGGCTCATCTAGAAAAACCTGAGAGTATTGTGAACACTGTAACATGATGGAAATAGAACTAGTATTACACTTACCTGTCCTATATCTATGGCTGGGTTCAGACTGGTACCAACATCCATTACAATATCTGTGCGAATGTTCTAAAAGGCAGAAATAAAGAACAAATCAGCATGGAACAGTGTAACTGGTATGCCATGGTCTTGTGTGAGAAGGAGTAATGTATCCAATCACTACCCACACTTGGTCAGTGTTCAACAATCTATCTCATCTCATCTCAACTCTTCATGCTGACTTCTAATAAAAGTTCATCCCTGAAATAAATCAAAGGAACTCATTGCAGTTTTCCCCAGAGATCCAGTGGACCCAATTTACATTAGTTCTAAGCTGCTAGCATCAGTACCTGAGCATAACCAACTAGGCCAGATTCCAATTAATTTCTTTTCTTTCTCTCTAAAAGTCTTCAGTGTCATTTTTAATGAACAACCCAATTCCAGTATGCTTCTGTTCTTCTGTGCTGCCACAGTGCTGCTATCTCTTACTTAAGCAAATCCAATAACTTTTGCAATCATACATTAAGCCTTCTAATATCCCTGCAGGGTAGATAATTATAATTTTTTATACTTTAGGGATTGTTGCCCTGTGGAACGGAGGAGATAAGAAATTTCCTGAAGGTCACACCAGACCAGAGCTAGGAACAGGCTGACACCCAGTACATTTTCCAACTCCCTGTGAAGTATTGACTTCACCTAAACATAGGGAACTATTTCACTGCTGACCTTCTCACCTTGTGGTCACCTGTCAGGCAGTCTATCTCAACCTCAGAGCAGGCAACACCATAACTGAAGTAGCAGAATGGTTTCCCTTCATTCTTTTCAAAGTCATAGCCAAGGTCAGGAATTCTTGATAAAAAGAAAAATCAAAATCACATTTCATTCCATGAACTTTCAAAATTAATACAAACACATTGCAACTACTTTTGTTTCATTCCTTCCATCAAGCCCACGCAGAAATGAAAAGTGTAAACAAGTATAAAGAGAAATCTGCAAGAGCTGCTCTGTATTCCAAAGCCTGTCTGAAACTATCAAACAATTTCTGCCATCTTCATTTTCCCGCAAATCTCAGGACTCATGATGACTATTATGAACATATTTACCTTCACTTGAGTAGCAAATATTTTGCTTTTAGAGTGCAGTTGAATGTTTCTTGGAGGTCATAAAATTTCAGAGCATAATCACATTGAACCAGAAACTAGATTAAGCTAAGAAATGGTTTTAATAACAGTTCATGGCAAATTTTGTATCTGGCTACTTATACTTTATCTGAAAACTAGTAAATTGAAATTACCGACAGCTTAAATACTGATTATTAAACAGTATTATATACTGTCTAAATTAAATTAACATTTAATTTTCATTTACTGACCATGAAGTCAATACTGATAGTCACTTGGTTAAGAGAAAAAACATATTTCAGAGATGCAAGAGACATGACCTCATATTGCATTTTAGTCCTAAATAGGCTCTGCTCAACATTGTGTTTATGTTTTTATGTCAACCCCTCTGACTCCAAGATGATGGATCTCTGTTTTCCTCCAGCAGTAAATTGGACTGAGAATGGCTTCTCATTTCAGAACTGCACAGGAACCAGCAAGAGTTTAAAGTGGGAGAATAAAATTGAAAACACTAGTATGTGCTGATGCCACAACAGACATGATATCATTCCAGCCAATTGCCACAAGAAGCTTTGTCCACAAAGACAACCCCTCCCCCCTTTTCCCTACATGACAATTCTAGTGCAACACTAAGTCTCAAGGTTGATATAGAGCAGAGCCCCAGGCAAAGATCTGATTTCAGTTATGCCTCCTCAGACCTAGGTCAGCTAGAGTGAGGTTAGATCTACTTTAGATTTACATGAGTTCTGAACTTGGCCTTAAGAGCTGTGCTCCATCAGAAACTGATTGTCCCGAGCCAAGAGCAGCGTTAACCTTTGCTTAACACTTCTAGGTAGGAATGCAGTCCTAAGTTAAAGCAGTGGTAATGGGATAGGGGCTGCAAATCCTCCTAGAATTTCCTTGCATGCAACCCATTCAATCAAGTAAGAGCTGTGCTCTGCAGTGTTAATATTCACTTACCTATAAAACCCCGTGGCCGACAGGCTAACACAGTTCTCATAAGCAGCTTTAATCTGGCAAAGTAAACAAGAGTCTGGAAAAATTAATTGTCCAACCAGTCCCTGCAAAATAGCTATCCCAAACAGATTTCCCAGAGAGCATGGATAGAAAGTGTCCAGTAACAGACAGCTGTCACTCTATCGAGGCACCAGCAATGCCAAGGGAAACATGATGCAGCTGCTTCCCCAAATAGCCTGTCAGCAGCTATCAGGGTCAGAACTTGCCCATTGGCAGAGGGATAAGACTTGCTCTTGTTTGTTCAGCTCTCAGTTCCAGGTTAGACTTTTAAACTCAGAGACAAATGTTAAATTGACAGTCGCCTTAACTTCAGTGAGGCCAGGAGAAATCATATGCTGATTTCCAAATCAAAAAGTCAAAGCTCCTCCCAAGAAGAAAAGAGCTTGGATCTGAAAATGGCCTCAGAGTCTTACAGCACACCAATCTCTTTCTTACTATTGAAGGTACAAATATATTGCAGCCGAGGAGCACTACAGGAGGTAGATAGCAACTCAGCAAGGAGTCATCTTTGTCACAGAATCCTTTCACTACAAAGCAGGTTTCTTCCTATCGAAGACTGTAGCCTGACTAGGAAGACATATGTAACCACTCAAGTCTTATTTGGTCAATTTTGTCATAGGTAGGTCCCAGAATCTGGAGAAATCTTAGTATTAAAATCATAACTGATGTTTTGGGGATGACTTCCTGCAAGCTTTGTTTACTTCCCTTACTGGCTTTATTTCGCTGTCTTTGCTCAAATCTTTGCTAGCAAGATGCAGAAGGCCTGGAGGATGTACCTGCATACAGGGTTTCCAAATTAAAATAACTTCTGACAGTGCCCACTTGTCATGATAGATAACAAACAGCTTACCCAATCTTCCCAGGATCCTTTGGGATTAGACTGTTTGATTGGCTCAAGTCTTTTTAGGATAGTCTGGCATGCATTCTAGAAACAAAGAGAGAGACAAGCAATGTTTTAAGATTTGAAAAGTCAGCTTATGGTATTAAGAGCACTGTAAGAGTTTTAAAGAACCTTCTGTTTAAATCAATATTGCCTTTAGGACTTAGGCATATCATAAAAAGGAACAAAGTTCACTAACATGTTTTGCTGTATAGGAAGAAACGTTGAATGAAAAGGATCTTAAAACACTGGGTGTGCTGATAGCAAAATGAAATCCCAAATACAGCACAGAATTTTCCAAGTCATGACACAAAATAACAGAAGTGCCTGGGAAAATCATGGAGCAGATTCTCCTAGAAGTTCTGCTAAGGCACATGGAGGAGAGGGAGGTGATCAGAGACAGTCAGCATGGCTTCACTAAGGGCAGATCCTGTCTGACAAACCTAGTGGCTTTCTACGATACTGTGACTACCTCAGTGGACAAGGGACAACCTGTGGATGTGATCTATCTGGACTTCTGCAAGGCCTTTGACATGGTCCCCCACAACATTCTACTGGCCAAGTTAGAGAGCTATGGATTTAATGGGTGGACTGTTCAGTGGATAAGGAACTGGCTGGCTGGTCACATTCAGAGGGTAGTGGTTAATGGCTCAAAGTCCAGCTGGAGATCAGTGACAAGTGGTGTCCCTCAGGGCTCCATACTGGGGCCTGTACTGTTTAATATTTTTATAAATGATATCGACAGCAGCATTGAGTGCACCATCAGCAAGTTTGCAGATGACACCAAGCTATGGGGTGCTGTTGATAAGTTGGAGGGGCAAGATGTCATCCAGAAGGACCTAGACAAGCTGGAGAGGTGGGCCCAGGTGAACCTCATGAGCTTCAACAAGACCAAGTGCAGGGTCCTACACCTGGGTCGGAACAATCCCCACTATCAATACAGGCTAGGGGATGAGATGATGGAGAGCAGCCCTGCAGAAAAGGACTTGGGGGTGCTGGTGGACAAGAAGCTGGACATGAGCAAACAGTGCACACTGGCAGCCCAGAAGGCTAATCGCATCCTGGGCTGCATCAAAAGAAGCGTGGCCAGCAGATCCAGAGAGGTGATTTTGCCACTTTACTCTGCTCTGGTGAGACCTCATCTGGAATACTGTGTCCAGTTCTGGAGCCCTCAATACAGAAAGGACATGGATCTGATGGAGCAGGTCCAGAGGAGGGCCACAAAAATGATCAGGGGGCTGGAACACCTCTCCTATGAGGACAGGCTGAAGGAGCTGGGATTGTTCAGCCTGGAGAAGAGAAGACTTCGGGGGGACCTAATAGTGACTTTCCAGTACTTAAAGGGAACTTATAAGAAGGCTGCAGAGGGCCTGTTTGCAAAGGCCTGCAGTGAAAGGACAAGGGGCAATGGTTTTAAACTGGAGAGGAGGAGATTTAAATTGGACATTAGGAAGAAGTTCCTCACCACAAGGGTGGTGGAACACTGGAACAGGTTGCCCAGGGAGGTGGTTGAGGCCCCATCCCTGGAGGCATTCAAGGCGAGGCTTGACAGGGCTCTGGGCAACCTGATCTAGTTGGGGATGTCCCTGCCCAGTGCAGGGGGGTTGGACTAGATGACCTCCAGAAGTCCCTTCCAACCCTAACCATTCTATCATTCTATGATTCTAAGTCCACCCATTTATACAGCAACTTTATGTGTACCAAGCC
This sequence comes from Bucco capensis, assembly GCA_013396975.1. Classification (NCBI taxonomy): domain Eukaryota; kingdom Metazoa; phylum Chordata; class Aves; order Piciformes; family Bucconidae; genus Bucco; species Bucco capensis. Next base: position 36,566 of record VWZO01017202.1, read on the forward strand.
ATAGCAGGATATCTTCGCATATCTAGTAAGATGAACCTATAAAACTGAAAAAGAGCATTCTTGCCAAAAATCAACTTACTCAGATGAGCTATGCAGAGAATAAAAGCAGCCTGATGATTTAACTTTACAGGTTACATTTCTGCTTTTCTTTAAACCTGAGAATGATCGGTCCAAAATTTCTCTTTTCACAGAATCACAGAATAGTATGGGTTGGAAGGGATTCACAAGGATCATTGAGTCCAACTCCTGGTCCTACACTGGACACCCCAAGTATCACACCATATGCCTAAGAGTGCTGTGCAAGTGCTTTTTGACCTCTGTCATGCTTGGTGCTGTGAACACCTTCTTAGGAAGGCTGTCTTCCCTACAAGAGTGAAGAGGTTAGTGCCTGCCCCTCTGCTTCCCCTCGTGAGGATGCTGAAGATGGCAATGAGGTCTCCCCTCAGTCTCCTGATAATGGGATAGGGCCTGCAAATCCTTCTACAATTTCCCTGGATGCAACCTATGCAATCAATGGAAAAGTCAAGTACCTTGGCATTCGCAAATACCTTGCAAAGATATGCTTTGGTAACTCCACCATGTCAGAGACAGTCATGATCATGTCATTGGTACAAAATAATGTTTGTTCTAAGTGTATCAACACTTACAGGTCTTAGGTTGTGGAGCACAGCCCAGAAACCATCTACTATAAATACTTGCAGCACAATATATTTTTTATGGGTAAGGTCGCATCAGCTACTAAGAAAGTAGCTATTTAAATGGATGCTTTGTTCTCTTCATTTGGAGTAATCACAGATACTCGATGTTAGAACTACTAAAGGACTGAAGGAGAATTTTGAACAACTTTAAAAAAATACGGTCAAAAATATGTTTTTTCACCATCTTACACTGGCAGTAGTTACAGCAGGTAAAGAAGTTATAAGGTATTCTTAGCTTGGAACTGCCTCTTCATGGTTATGTTTTCCTCAAGCAACAGATGCATCAACTTTTCATGTTCTGGAGTTCTAGCTTACAACCCACTAGTTTAAATAACCTGGTTGCCGTACATGGACGGCCATTCCATTGATGTCCGCACTGACAGATGCAGCTGTCGGGGAGGTATTTGGGACGGTGTTAGTGCTGGTCTCACTGATGTGAATTTTGGAGGTGGGGATTCCCAATGACCTGCTAGCAACCTGCAGAGAAAGGTAAACAATTGGTAGGCAGCTCTTGTCATACATGAACATTATCATTCATTGCTTACACTGCTAGGATCCACACCACAACCTCTACCCTCTCTCCTGCCCTAAAAATCAGTTGATGTGGTGACTGAGAGCTAACCAGAACAGTGTTATGTTTGCTCTTTATAGACTGAAGGTAAGCAAGCACATACATGTACACTTTTGCCACAATGACATTCAATTCACTATCATGAGACTAAATTCTCAACAGTTGTAAGAATTAGAAGATAAAGAGTCCTATTAGAGTTCTCTTTCATTTTCCTGACAAAGTAGTGTGGCTCCGTTATGCCTTTTTAACTACAAAGGTGTTAACATATGCAGATAGATGTTTGAAATATGACAGATTTTTGTATAAAACACATGTAAACTGTAGTTTTATGGGATGAGATGAAATTGCCAGAGAAGCTAGACCATAAGCATAACCTTATAACCTGCATTATCTATGTAACAGTTAAGGTGATGAACAATCTAATTCTCATATTCAATTGTGAAAATACTCTGGAAATCTAGCACTGTTGTTAAAAAAATTAAGAGGAATTAGTCATGATTTGTTACCCTGTGTGTGCACACAGAGGAAGTGTCAAGCTGTCTGCGGCAATACTATAGACAGAATGTAATTTTCTGGAAAAGATATCTCATTCAATGAAGTTGTAACTCATTACTACCTGAATCATTTTGGTGTGAAGTCCTTGACCCATCTCAGTCCCCCCATGTGTAAGTAACACAGATCCATCTGTATACACATGGACCAGAGCTCCAGCCTATAAAAGTGAACATTAATGCAAGATTCATCAAAAATGAACTAGTGAAGTACTTAGCAGATCTCAGTTGCAAACTACAGAGATAGCTCATTTGGAACTAGCACGATATTCTTCAGTGTAATTAAAGCTAGTTTAAACTTAAGGTGAGTTAGTGTCCCTGACTGACAAGAAGTTCCTATGATATAACAAAACTCAGTCAGTATTTTCAGCTCAGAAAACAGGTGAAGAAAGCCAAATCTCCCCCTGTGAAACAGAGATGCACCTTTCACCTGAACTTGCCGGCACCACTAACGATCCATTGAATCAGGTCAAACACCAAAATAGTGTTTCAACTATTGAGGAAGAGGGCACAGGCAGGGAAATTAAAATAGCACAATACCATGGAAACATATCTGCACTGTGGTGTCTTTTGGACAATATAAACTGGTAACTGTTGTGTCCTCATTTTGGTTTGAAAAATGTGTGTTCTTTCTTAACTATTTTACTACTTCTCTGAAAAGTTCCAGTGGGCCTGGGGGAGGCAGCATAAATATAACTTCTCTACTGAAAAGATGAATGATGCTTACGGACCTGGTTCAGAAACGGGATAGTGAAACTGATGCCAAATTTGGTAGGAATGATGCACATCCCTCTCTTCTTCCAGCGATTCTGCCTGCAAGCAAAGAAAATTATACATATATCCATGAAACTTTCAAAACATCTCAGTACTATGCTTCCCTCAAAGCAGATATAAAATACCTGAATGCAATACAGACTGAGATAATCAGTAAATTCTATGAAAGATTGGCTTTGCTTGTGGGTCCCAAGAAGAATATTTGAGAAGTCCTAGCAGTCAGGTGAAGTACCTAGTGATTGGAAGAAGGGACATGTTACACCCATTTTCAAAGGGTAAAAAGGAAGACTCTAGTAACTACTGACCTGTTAGCCTCACCCCTGTACCTAGGAAAATCATGGAGCAGATTCTTCTAGAAGGTCTGATAAGGCACAAGGAGGATAGGGAGGAGATCAGAGACAGTCAGCATGGCTTCACTAAGGGCAGATCCTGTCTGACAAACCTAGTGGCTTTCTACGATAGTGTGATTATCTCAGTGGACAAGGGAAGATCTGTGGATGTGATCTATCTGGACTTCTGCAAGCCCTTTGACATGGTCCCCCACAACATGCTACTGGCCAAGTTAGAGAGCTATGGAGTTGATGGGTAGACTGTTCGGTGGATAAGAAAACTGGCTGGATGGTTGCATTCGGAGGGTAGTGGTCAATGGCTCGAAGTCCAGCTGGAGATCAGTGACAAGTGGTGTCCCTCAGGGCTCCATACTGGGGCCTGTACTGTTTAATATTTTTATAAACGATATCGACAGCAGCATTGAGTGCACCATCAGCAAGTTTGCAGATGACACCAAGCTATGGGGTGCTGTTGATAAGTTGGAGGGGCAGGATGTCATCCANTGAGGGTGGTGGAACACTGGAACAGGTTGCCCAGGGAGGTGGTTGAGGCCCCATCCCTGGAGGCATTGAAGGTGAGGCTTGAGAGGGCTTTGGGCAACCTGATCTAGATGGGGATGTCCCTGGCCACTGCAGGGGGGTTGGACTAGATGACCTCCAGAGGTCCCTTCCAACCCAAACGATTCTATGATTCTATAAGAAGAAATCCAAACTGAAGATGATCCCTCAGGCATTATAGAAGCAATTGTCTGAATTATCAACTATTTAGTTTTATATACAAGCAAATTTAAAAAGTCTATAAGGTAGTGGAAAGCCTTGATAAAATTTACAAATTGCTTTGATAGCCGTCTGAAAAGCCTAGCTGGCCTTAACAGAATGGCCCATCCTTTGCTCCGTTTGCCTTACAAAATCATGTCATGCTACGTCTGATTCCTGCCTTGTTTAAGCTACCAGCTCACTGATGGCATAGAAGAATGGAGGGATATACGAAGGAAATTCAAAAAGAGAAAATTTTACTAGTCACTTTGCAAATATTAAGTCTGACTTCACGTCATTCAGGTTGCTAAGAGAACTTCAGAAGTTAGTAGGCAACAGGTGCGCTCAGTAACAAGACAACTCCAGAATACTTACTTGTTAAATTCTTCAATTAGGTTCTTCCTGGCATGATAGCTAGAGCTTGACAAACATTCCTCCCAGCATCTTCGTAGAGTAAATCCCTCCAGCTTTTGGTTAAAATGAGTCAGGTCTCCTTCATGATAAAGATTGAGCTTCCGCACCTTCCCAAAGAAACATAAAAAGGACACACCAAGTTTAATGTTTCATGCTATATCTTCTTATTGGATGACATCAAAAGCATGTTGATTCCTAGTTTCACTCCTCTGCTTACTCTACAGAACAATAGAATTAACAGACACATCTCTATTTATGGGAAAATGGGGATTAAGACATTATGGCTGGGACTTTTCAAGACAGATTGGGACTTCAGCCCATTGTTAATAAGATTAAAGTATCTAGTGCCTTTGGATTTTAATATTTTTTAGTACCTATCCTTACAGCAGGTGTTATACAGTGGAGGCTATTGAGGGAATTTAATGGAGCAGAAGATAATCCATGCTGTAATGTGACTGTCATACAGGAAGTTTGAGATCCTGCTAAGGGCTTAGTAGAAGAGAAGCAAAAGTTCTTATGCTCCATAATTTTCTTTGGTTGTGTCCAGTTCTCAGAGCTTGTTCAAAGACAGCACTGCCCTGAAATTTTTCAGTGGATCTGTACCTCCTCAGGTGGCAGGCCACACTTCCAAGCAATGTCACTCATCCAGCACTCGGCAATCATCATTCCCTGGGGCCCTCCAAAGCCACGGAAAGCTGTGTTGGAAGGCAAGTTGGTCTTGCAAACAGTCCCCACACTGCTGACATTGGGGATATTGTAGGAGTTATCCAAATGTAACAGCGCTCTGTCCATAACCTGGTGAAGAGAAGGAATGGGGATGGACACGTTTTACATGAATAACATGTTAGACATCTCACTAGCTGCCAAAGCCAGGCTGGAAAGTTCTGAAGCTAATTTGCAACAACTAACACTTCCTCTTGCACCCTGCAGTTCTGCAATCAACACTGCTGGATGAACACTGAGGTGCAGCCAGTACTCCCTCACATTTGCAATGAAGTTTCAAGCAGTATCCTCCCAAAGGACAGGACAATAAGCACACTTCTCTGTTGACACTTATGACCCTGGGACAGATTGAGCTTCAAAGTCCTTTCACAGTATCACAGTATGTCAGGGGTTGGAAGGGACCTAGAAAGATCATCTAGTCCAACCACCCTGCCAGAGCAGGATCACCTAGACCAGGTCACACAGGAATGTGTCCAGGCAGCTCTTGAATGTCTCTAGAGAAGGAGACTCCACAGCCTCCTGGGCAACCTGGTCCAGTGCTCCGTCACCCTTACTGTAAATAAGTTCTTCCTCATGTTGATACTAAACCTCCTGTGATCCAACTTGCTTCCATTCCATCTTGTCCATCCAACATTGGATGACATTGAGAAGAGCCTGGCTCTCTCCTCCTGCCATTCACCCTTAACATATTTATAAACATTAATGAGGTCTCCTCTCAGTCTCCTCTCGTCCAGGCTGAAGACACCCAGATCTCTCAGCCTGTCCTCATAGGGCAGATGTTCCACTCCTTTAATAATCTTGGTGGCCCTGTGCTGGACTCTCCTGGGCTCATGCTGAACCTAACTCAATACCATTACCTACCTGGAAGAATCAGAGTCTTCAATTTTACTGAATAATCTGTTATTGGAAAAGAAGTGTTACTGAGATCAAGCAACTCAGTGGCTTGGCCATGGTAGTAAGGGCGACTATATGAAATAAAGACTTTCAATAGGAACATCTAAACTGCAAGATTTTTGTCCACTAGTTGTCCAAATTGGGAAAGGGCCAGAGCTGCTTTCTGGCTTGTATTTCCAGATTTCCCTTCCAGTAGCAGCACAGAGAGAATATTATGCATTTCCCAAGCTTATTTCAGCACGAAGTGCTGTCCAGTCCCCTGATTCAGACACAATTAAAAAGACAATTTGCATAGATGCACTCTCAATCAGGTCCTTATTTTATGCAAAGACACTTGCCTGTCATTCTGCTCTGCACAGCAACAACCACATTGCTCTTGCACTTCTCTCCTACTGAAATGGATTCATTATCAAAGACTCAGAAAGGGAGCTAGAATAAGTATGAGTGACACTAGGCTAGTGACTGACACTAGAGTTGGGGACTTAAGTGACAGAACAGGAGAATTTTTAACTCATCAGCACAAAAATTCTTGGAGACAAACTCAGAACTCCGGCCCACTCTTGTCCTTAATGTTTGTGAACCAAGCCTTAGCTTTAGCTTGTTGATTTAGGCACTCTTCCCTGATCACACTATTGACTTGAATGTTTCTTATTCCAAAGAACTAGCTTTCCTCAAAGCTGGGGAGCTATCAGTCATCTTGCATTGTGCAACATGTTTTCTGTCACAGCCCTCTGTAATGCCAAGTGAAATTTCCTGACCCTTTTACCTAATCCAAGCTATTACAGCATCAATAAGAATCATGTGGCACATGCCAAGGCAGGTCAGTTGGCTCAGAGAGCATTTGTAGAAGCAACAAAACTCCATCAAGGTCTGTTTTCAGTCATGTCAGAAAGCAGGAAGTGCAAGCAAAGCTGTAGCCAACAACTCTCTGAAGTAAGAGTGAAAAGTTGCGCAGGAAAACGTCTTCTGACTAATTAGCCATCAGAAAATCTTACTTACGCCGTAAGAGAGGTCTACAGAGTTGCCCCCATTGCAGTAGTATGACACCTCCAGACTCTTGACTTTCCCATTCTTCATGAAACCAACCTGCCAAGAGAGTCTCCTCAGTAATTAGTTTTCTACAATATGTTCTCTTTCATGCTTCCCTCCAAAAACTGAATAGACCTCATATAGACAAAAGTCTAAATGTCCTTTGCCACAGCACAGGACAAGCACAGGCAACAACTGAGGAAGCTTCCCAGGATAAGTAAATGGCCATGTATATATCTTAATCTTGCACCAGAGCACTCCTCCAAAATAAGTGCTGGCCACTTGTCACAGCCACACCTTCCTTACAGGTTTTTGCTTTGAAAAGCCCGAGTTGGATGGGGATGGAGCAGTTGGAAGTTAACAAAACAAACGGTAGCATAACATTGTAAACAAATGAGGAACCTCTAAAACCAATGTGATTGTCAACAGGGACAAAGTCTTGGTTGCAAGGAAGAGAGAATTATGTATGCTGAGGTCACAAGAAAGGAACCATTCAAGCCAAAAGAACTTCTGATGGACTAACAAGAAAAATTCTATAACCCAGATGATCTGATCCATTTGCAGCAGAAGAGATCAGCAGTGAAACAACCAGAGCAGCAATTTTTTCACAGTATCTTACTACTGTCTGATGTTTTAGGTGACAACACTGAGACAACATGCATTCATTTCATAGGTATGCATACCTTGTACCTCCCTAGGAAAGGATGTCTCCCACCACTTATCAGCATGTCTTCATCTCGATCCAGCATGCATCTTACTGGGTGGCCGGTTCTGTTAAAGGATACATTTATCAGGCAAAGCCTGAAACACAAACAACAGTTCCACTAGAGCAAGACTCTCCTCTTTTTGGTGAGCCTTGTCTTTCCAGAGTGGCAATGGGGGGTTAGGGGTAAACTGTTTGGTTTATATATCTTCCTCTTAAGAAAATGGCAAGATTGAGTAAAAAAAAATAAATTAAAAAAAGATCTTAGAAGTTGGGATCTGTTCATGAAAGCTCTTGCAGATACTCTTATATTAAAAAGAAGGATAGTTTCTTACAGAGACAGATGCTAATAACCAAGCAATCACTGTTTTCCAGACTATTTCTCAAGGCACTCACTTAGTTTCACAAAAAAGTATGACATATGAATGATATAACAATGCTAAGTAAACTACTAATTAGTCTTCAATTTGACTTTGGTTTTTATTTGCTTATTTATTATCCAAGAAGGAAAATAAGGAGGAGATGAGGAATTGCTTTTCATTTTCTAATAATTATGCCTTCCCAGCACCTCTCTTCAGGTTGTGAAAATATCCAGGGAATACTATAGATATTATTTCATAACTTCTGGAATATAAACAAGTGGTTTGTCTGGCAGTGGTAAAGAAATAAAAAAAATCACATACATTACTGATTAACAGGGAAAAGTAAAGCTGATTTAAGTACAGAAGCTTCATTTTGGCTGTTCTCTTCAAAAACTATTTTATTAAATTGCTGCTGTGTTGCAAGATCCATCTAGCATTGCCAGCAGGGTGCATCCTCATCTACAAGGTCGGTGTTGGGAAGAGCAGTGTTATATGCAGCCCACAAATGTCATCTCAAAGGCCATGTTCATTTGCAACCACAGAAACTTGCACACTTAAAGATGAGCCCATATCAAAACTCCAGAAACCAGAAGCACATTTCTAATCTGTCCTTCACAAATGGTTACAGTCTAGGTTCATTCTCTGAGCTTTTAGGGGTTTGAAAAGTGTTGGTTTCTGTTCAGTGGCCTTCCATCCTTCCTAGGGAAAAATCCAAAGGGGTTTTGCAGAAGAGCAAAGAAACAGTGGTGCAAGGCTGGTGTAGAAGAGTTTTCAGCAAGGAAGAAACCCTCATACCTCAATCACATAAAACAACAATCATGGGTAGAGCTGGATTTTGAAAGGGCTTGGGGTGAAGGGAGAGGCAAATAATTTGAGATACATGCATTTTCAGAAAGCACCAAAGGAACATCAGAGTAAGGGGTTTACCCCCCTTTCCTATTAAAAGCTGACCTTCCGACTTAACCTTAGCCCCCCTGAGCAGGTTCAATTCTTCCTACCAGCTAAGACCCCATTAGACATCTCCTTTGGGAAAATCCCAGGCTTGCTATAACCTGTACAGTAACGAGATATGAAGAGTCTTGAAAGTGCTCAAGGAAGAGGTGGGCTGGAACAGTCTTAGAGGAAAAAACCCTATCCCCCACATCCAAACTTACTTGAAGGCTGCAACAGCCACTGCAGTTGTCACGATAGTATTCCTAGTCTCTTTTCCTCCAAATCCTCCTCCCATCCTTTTCACTCGAACCACAATCCGGTTTGATGGGACTCCCAAAGCATTAGCAGTAAACTCCTAAAGAAAAACAGAACAGCAGAACATGTACAGAGCTGAGCTGGTGTTAAGAACTAGACATCAACATGTCACCTTTCTGATCTCATTGCAACAGTGCAAATACTCCATTATATTGCAGGTCCTGTTGGTTCTGCAATTGGATTTGATGCAATCAGAACCAGTGAGAGCAGAATTTAACCTTTGAGGTGGGAAGATATACAGTGCTTCTGCAGACAGCACCAATTTCAGGAAGAGTCTGACATGAAGTTACCAATATTTAGGTCTCATTTGGCATTCTCCTTACTCTATTATGAGACTTTGAACAGTCTTGATGAGTCAGTAAACAGGCCAAAGACAACTTATAGCCTGTCTCATAAGATGACAGAGTTGGCATATAGTCACTGTTTATACCACCTCTCTTTCTCATACATCATTCAACAGCCATGCCTACTGACAGACTGGCATCCTCTCTCCAGAGAGGGTTAAGCATGTAATCCCTGGTGACAAATATGTGCTGTCAACAGAAATGCGTCTCTACACCCATAATTTAACTGTAGGTATAAAGTCTCTTTTAGGCCATTTAAAAATTCATCAAATCTTTTTAAAGTGTTTTTTTCTACTCATTAACAATCACCTGGAAAGAGATTCAGAACACCAATAGGATGGATATGGCCTTTAAGTCCCACATCCAACTCTAAGACTATGTGGGGTTTTTAATTCAAGACAAGATAGGACCAACTGTAAAACAATCATCTATCTAGCCTGAAACTGAGAAACAAATGCCTTTTAGGTAGCAGGTCAATGAGGCAGTACCTGTGTCTTCATTGGGTTTTGGGTTGACACAAAGAGTTCCATCTCACCGTCTTCCCCCTTTGGCACAGCCAGAGTACAGTGCGTTTCCAGATAGAAATGCTCCTGCCCACCAAGGTACATGTCTCCTAGAAAATTGGAAGAAATCACCCAAATTTAGAGTGTCTCTGGTGTTAGAAGCTGTGTCTCCTCACATGCTGCCTGCAAGCTACCACCCTTTTAACCCATCTTAAATGACAGCTCTCTGCACTGCCCAGCACTGGATGACCCTACCTCTAAAACCGATGCTTCTAATTCAAAGTTAAAATAAAAGAAAACAACAACAAAAAAAACCAACCAAAGCACACAAGTGTCTGGCATTTCAAAAATAAGCCTGCACACTATGCCATGGACAGACCATCCGTTAAGACGCAGCATTTGCAACCTTTCAGACTGCCCCGTTAACACCACTGAGACAATGGATAAAAGTATATCAAACATAACCTAGCTGAGAAGATCAAATAGAAAGTTACAGACTTTGAAAAGGAGGAACAAAAATAGAAACCTAAAATGCCTTAAGGTGATTTAACTGGGAATCAACTCTGTCACTGCATATGGGTCTTTCCCAGGACATATTATGTAGCAGTACTGAGAGCACAGTTTCCAGTCATGGTACAGATAGATGATTACATGTTAGAATCAACCTGCTTTCTCAGTCATGGCCCTGGTTTATTCAGCTGTCAGGAAAATTAATATTCAGAGTAGTTCTTAAAATCCTGTTCCTTTCTTCCTTTTATTCAATTCAGCAACAGCAAAATAGCTGCTTTCATTAGGCACATCAGTGAGAAATGCACATTTGCGTGAGATAACACCTACTCTGGTACATAGCAGAGGCCTCTCTCTTGTCTTTTCGAGTGGGTTGGCCTGGAATTCACACAGTATTGTAGCCTTTAAAATAACCAGCTCTTCTAGATCAGAACAATTTCTGCCTTTCCTGGTACTAGAGAAAGCCTGGATAAAGGAATACTTTCCCTCAGATGAGGAAGATCAATTTAGACAACAGTTAATTAATCTGGATATTCTTAAGTCCATGGGTCTAGATGGGATACACTGGCAAGTGCTGAGGGAGCTGGCAGAAGTCAGCGCTGGCCCACTCTCTATCACCTTTGAAAGGTCCTGGAGAACAGGTGAGGTGCTTGAGGGCTTAAGTATAGCCAATGTCACTCTAGTCTCCAAAAAGGGCATAAAGGAGGACCCAGGAAAATACAGGCTTAAAGGAGGACCCAGGAAAGTACAGGCTAGTCAGCCTCGCCTCCATCCCTGGAAAGATGATGGAGTAGCTTATTCTGGGCACCATCTCAAAGCACGTGGAGGAAAAGAGGGTTATCAGAAGCAGTCGGCACAGAAATTCCCCATGGTCAGTCCATCTGACCAATCTGATAGCCTTCTACAATGGCATAACTGGATGGATAGATGAGGAGAGGGCAGTCGATGTTGTCTACCTTGACTTCAGCAAGGCTTTCAACACCATCTCCCACAGTATCCTCATAAGCAAGCTTAAGAAGCGTAGATTAGATGAATGGACAGTGGGGTTGATTGAAAGCTGGCTAAAAGAAAGAGCTCAGATGGTTGTAATGAATAGTGCAGAGTCCAGTTGGAGGTATGTAAGGAGTTGTGTTCCCCAGATGAGTCCAGTTCTGTTCAATATATTTATCTATGACCTGGATGAAGAAACAGAGTGTGCCCTTAGCAAGTTTGCTGATGACACAAAACTGGGAGGAGTAGCTGACACACCAGAAGCCTGCACTGCCATTCAATGTGACCTGGACAGGCTGGAGAGCTGGGCAGAGAAAAACCTTATGAAGTTCAACAAGCGCATGTGTAGGGCAATGCACCTGGGGATGAATAACCCCATGTACCAATACTGGTTAGAACCTGATCTGCTGGAAAGCAGCTCTGCGGAAAAAGACCTAGGTGTCTGGGTGGAGAGCAGAATGACCATGAGCCAGCAATGTGCCCTTGTGGCCAAGAAGGCTAACGGCATCCTGNAGCCTTCTACAATGGCATAACTGGATGGATAGATGAGGAGAGGGCAGTCGATGTTGTCTACCTTGACTTCAGCAAGGCTTTCAACACCATCTCCCACAGTATCCTCATAAGCAAGCTTAAGAAGCGTAGATTAGATGAATGGACAGTGGGGTTGATTGAAAGCTGGCTAAAAGAAAGAGCTCAGATGGTTGTAATGAATAGTGCAGAGTCCAGTTGGAGGTATGTAAGGAGTTGTGTTCCCCAGATGAGTCCAGTTCTGTTCAATATATTTATCTATGACCTGGATGAAGAAACAGAGTGTGCCCTTAGCAAGTTTGCTGATGACACAAAACTGGGAGGAGTAGCTGACACACCAGAAGCCTGCACTGCCATTCAATGTGACCTGGACAGGCTGGAGAGCTGGGCAGAGAAAAACCTTATGAAGTTCAAC
>VWZO01017202.1:49206-94663 GCA_013396975.1 Bucco capensis
CCCTCTCTTATGAGGAAAAGCTGAGAGAGCTGGAACTGTTTAGCCTGGAGAAGACTGAGAGAGGATCTTACCAATTCTTATAAATACTTAAAGGGTGGGTGTCAGGAGAATGGAGTCAGTCTTTTTCAGTGGTGTCCAGTGACAGATTTAGAGGTAATGGACAAAAACTAGAACACAGGAAGTTCTATCTAAACAGAAGGAGTAACTTTTTNTGTGTTCCCCAGATGAGTCCAGTTCTGTTCAATATATTTATCTATGACCTGGATGAAGAAACAGAGTGTGCCCTTAGCAAGTTTGCTGATGACACAAAACTGGGAGGAGTAGCTGACACACCAGAAGCCTGCACTGCCATTCAATGTGACCTGGACAGGCTGGAGAGCTGGGCAGAGAAAAACCTTATGAAGTTCAACAAGCGCATGTGTAGGGCAATGCACCTGGGGATGAATAACCCCATGTACCAATACTGGTTAGAACCTGATCTGCTGGAAAGCAGCTCTGCGGAAAAAGACCTAGGTGTCTGGGTGGAGAGCAGGATGACCATGAGCCAGCAATGTGCCCTTGTGGCCAAGAAGGCTAATGACATCCTGGGGTGCATCAAGAAGAGTGTGGCCAGCAGGTTGAGGGAGGTTACCTTCGCCCTCTACCCTGCCCTGGTGAGGCCACATCTGGAGTACTGTGTCCAGTTCTGTTCTCCCCTGTTCAAGAAGGACAGGGAACTTCTGGAAAGGGTACAGAGAAGGGCTACAAAAATGATTAGAAGACTGGAACCCCTCTCTTATGAGGAAAAGCTGAGAGAGCTGGAACTGTTTAGCCTGGAGAAGACTGAGAGAGGATCTTACCAATTCTTATAAATACTTAAAGGGTGGGTGTCAGGAGAATGGAGTCAGTCTTTTTCAGTGGTGTCCAGTGACAGATTTAGAGGTAATGGACAAAAACTAGAACACAGGAAGTTCTATCTAAACAGAAGGAGTAACTTTTTTATTTTGTGGGTGGTGATGCACTGGCCCAGGCTGCCCAGGGAGGTAGTCAATTCTCCTCCGTCTCTGGAGATATTCAAAACCCATCTGNCGCATGTGTAGGGCAATGCACCTGGGGATGAATAACCCCATGTACCAATACTGGTTAGAACCTGATCTGCTGGAAAGCAGCTCTGCGGAAAAAGACCTAGGTGTCTGGGTGGAGAGCAGGATGACCATGAGCCAGCAATGTGCCCTTGTGGCCAAGAAGGCTAATGACATCCTGGGGTGCATCAAGAAGAGTGTGGCCAGCAGGTTGAGGGAGGTTACCTTCGCCCTCTACCCTGCCCTGGTGAGGCCACATCTGGAGTACTGTGTCCAGTTCTGTTCTCCCCTGTTCAAGAAGGACAGGGAACTTCTGGAAAGGGTACAGAGAAGGGCTACAAAAATGATTAGAAGACTGGAACCCCTCTCTTATGAGGAAAAGCTGAGAGAGCTGGAACTGTTTAGCCTGGAGAAGACTGAGAGAGGATCTTACCAATTCTTATAAATACTTAAAGGGTGGGTGTCAGGAGAATGGAGTCAGTCTTTTTCAGTGGTGTCCAGTGACAGATTTAGAGGTAATGGACAAAAACTAGAACACAGGAAGTTCTATCTAAACAGAAGGAGTAACTTTTTTATTTTGTGGGTGGTGATGCACTGGCCCAGGCTGCCCAGGGAGGTAGTCAATTCTCCTCCGTCTCTGGAGATATTCAAAACCCATCTGGACACCATCCTGTGCAACCTGCTCTAGGTTAACCTGTTCTGGTGGGAGGGTTGGACTAGATGATCTACAGAGGTGCCTTCCAACCCCTAACATTCTGTGATTCTGTGGTACAAGGTTTACATTTTGAGCAGTATAGTACACTATAAGAAACAGTTAAGAACAGCTTCTGACACCTTTGAAGTACCAGGCGAATAGCTGACTGCAGAGGACAGTCTCAGCAATGCATACCAAAATACAACAATTGACAGGCCTGGAAATGGGTATTTCAGTTAAATAACTTCTCCCTTCCCTCATGGGTCTGTAAAAGGGCATGTTTCTCTGATCTTCAAATATAATCCCTTCACACCAGGCTTTCTGTCTGTAACTGTCTTAACTTCCCTTTCAGATCTGTAAGAGAGATACAACACCCTCTTATCAATAGTTGTCCAAAGGTCTGATACTTGAGACTCTTCTCGGGAGCTATTGATTGGTCATATACACGCCAAGCAATGACATGGGCCTGACAGAGTATTTCAGTTCACGGCTCTAGCACTCTCCTTTCCTAATTCATAGGGGTTTTAAATGGTTGTGGATAATTGTTATGTTTACCTATGTCTCTACAACTTGCTTGTCAGACTGAATGAAACAAAGCAGCACACCAAAAAACCCATCCTCGAAGTCGAACCAAGTGTCAGAGTTGAGGAAGTGTTACAGGGCAGTGCCATGTTCCTCATGATACTGGTGGATCAGGTTTTCAGATGCGTGTATGTCCCATTTTCATAAGATACAGCTGTACATTATGTTAAAGGAAATTGACTGCCTATAAGATTCAGATCAGACTATGGATAGAGAAAAGCTCCTGTATGGATAGGTTTCACTTTTCAGGATATCTGCTTAACAGTGTGTTACAATGTGTACTTACACTGGAAGACACTGCTTACAAGCGCACAGCATTTTAACAGCTAGTTGAAACTTAATATGAAATTAATTTAGCCCCACAAGCCTTATTTTCATGAGTTCAGTATCATAAAAAGGAGGCTGATGGCTTGACTTCTTTTGTCACAAACTATCCTATTATAAAAGAGGTATCAATGACTTTTTCTCACCTTCCAAAATGTGATCAGATTCTTCAAATCCTTTCTTCACATCTCCCTTCTTAATCCGCTTTATAGACTTAAGAAAGGATTGTTTCTCAATAGCTTCCTAGGAAACATAATAACACAATGAAATTTTTTGTGGAAGTGGAGTGGAAACAAATCTTTCTTTGACTGAAGAAGAAATATTCAAGATGAAAAGCACAAGGACTTATCAGACACTAACTACGGTAATAGCCAAGTGACTTGACTTAAAGCAGTACAAATTTTTTGGCTACGGCAGCAATGTCACTATGAATACCATAACTGGACAGTCTTAGACTGTTCCTTGTGACACATTTTACATTATGGACCCAAAACCTCAAGGTCTATAGCCAGCAGAGCTATGAATTAGAGCATATGTTAAATGTAATCCATGACCCTGATGGGAGAAAAAAGGGGGGTGGGAAAGAGAAAAAGAGAAGAGACAGGAGAAAAATAAATCGCTCACACGGGATGAGAATTTCTGCAGAAATAGTTTACTTCTGAGCTACAACACAACGTTTCCTGGGGAAGTTTTACAAATGCATTTCACTTTTGCCAAAGCTTTCCATAATGAAAAAACCCAGAGGATGATCAAAAAACAATAAAAAAAATCAGCACGTTTTTGACTCTGCTCTCATCTTTGCTGATTGAATAAACAACTAGAATCCTCAGAAAATGAAAAGTTCTCACATATTTGTGTGAATCCACAAATCATACAAACAAACCAAAATCTCAGTACCAATGTCTGTACTAGACAACATACTGTATTTGCATGAATACGATTCACATTACAAAACACATGGTATGAAAAACTGACCATTTAAAAAATTAGAATCCCATAGTTATAATTTTTTCCAAAAAGAATGGCTTCATACATTTTTTATCATTTCCAGATGCGATGCTGTATTAGATATTGTCATTTGCTTTTACTGCCACAAAAGGAAATCTTATCAACAAGCCTTCTAGTTAAAAAAAAAGAAGACATGAAATGATCACAGATTGTTGACATTATTTTCTTAAGCTTTGAGAAAACATTCACAGTGGAGAGTGAATTCCTGAAAATTAGTTTCATCAGTTTACAAACTAGACAAGTGATCAGTAGAAATCTCAGAGAAGCAGTGCAGTGACAGAGTTCAAAGAGATGTTTTTGCACCCTGTTATTGAGTGTTATAAATCAGAATGAAGAATGAACAAATACAACAAAGCCACCAGGGTCGTACCAGAGAATATTGAAAGCAACCTCCTGTGGGTAAGCTGTAACTGACAGTAACCCTGTTAATTTAAGTAAGTTTGTGCTGAGCACAATATATCTACCAGAGTTCAGTTTATTTGTTTAAGCTTTAAATAACACAGAACAAGTTAATGTACTCCCAATCAGTACCACATCAAAAGTGTGTCCTCTTTATATTTAAATATACAAATATGCCCTCTATCCATAACCTGCTGCATCCATAAAGACTAACAAAACCTGTGGCTGAATAACCAAGTATAAGAATAAAAGTCAACTAGATGTCAGAGGATCCTGACTGAACTGCAGAGCAGATCTGAGCCATCTTACCTGAATTGTGACAATAGGTTTGAGCTCTTCATACTTAATCTTAACAGCTTTAGCTGCTCTTCTGGAATGTTCTTGTGTGTCTGCAAGAACTGCTCCAATGATATGACCAACACAAGTGACCTACAGGCAAGATTAGGACCCATCATTTGGTGTCTATATATGCAGTAACTGAGAGGCTCATGATAATTCTCTTGATCTATTCCTTTTGCGCAGTTTTTCATCTCTTTGTTCAGACAGGTCTTTTTAAAACCAGTCAAGAGGAAACAATCACAAACAACTCTGGACAGTGACTGAGTAAGTGAGCCTGTCCAGTAGCCTGCAGCTTAGAGGAGAATAATGCAGATAACACAGTGGAGAGGGGCATGAGGCAAGGGGACTCAGGCCTTATTGAATTTGGCACCAAGACTTCTATTGACTCCAGCACAGTTAGGATTTATCTCTGTATGAGTTAGAGGATTTCACTGGACAACGTGAGAAATCTTATCTCCTGAGCAATGTGATTTTTAACCACATACCACATCTTCAGCAAAGACGGTCTCATCATTAGCAATGCCAGTGATATTACTGCCGGGAACATCCTTGGCGGAGACAAAACACACAAACCCAGGAACGCTCTGGGCTTCAGATGCATCTACAGAACTAAAGAAAGGAGGAGAGCCAGCATTATTATTTCTCATTTTTCTTTTTATCAGCGCTTATGAGATACCGATATGTTTTCAGGCCTGATTCCCTGAAGTCTGTCACATAAATATCATGTAAGACCAAGGCAAAAAGGTCACCAAATTAGACTAAA
The DNA here is from genome assembly GCA_013396975.1 of Bucco capensis. Taxonomy (NCBI): domain Eukaryota; kingdom Metazoa; phylum Chordata; class Aves; order Piciformes; family Bucconidae; genus Bucco; species Bucco capensis. Next base: position 54,377 of record VWZO01017202.1, read on the forward strand.
ATGACTAAAATCATTTGATATCTACATGATAATCCGAATCCTGACTGTGAGCCTGATCACAAGTCTGCTTCTTTGGACTATACTGTATCCTACATCTTTTACCTAAGACACACTGAACTCGATCCAACCTCTACGTATAATAAAGATCCCTTGAGACCCTTTACCAAAGATAGTTTGGTGCTAGTGATGGTATGCCTCCACTGTCATCTTAGCTGCTATGATTCTGTAAAGGGAAAATTCCTCCCTGTCTATTGATAAACATGGAATTTTACTGCAGACACACATCATCTACCATGGATTCGCCTTAAAAGAAAAATGTGTCTGAGAGTTAGGGAGAAGTTTGTTACTATCAATCAAAAGGAAGCTGCAGGATATTTAAAAGGATGCAAAATAACTGATGTTCCAAAAGACAAAAAGGTTCATGAAAGTCTCTCTTTGGTAATCAGCAAAAGAGGTATTTAACCAAAATGTTTGTCTGCTAGAGTCATAAACAGATTTAAAACTAAATGACAAGTAGGACAGAAAGTGACTAGAAAAGTGACAATATAATTTTCATATGGAGCACTTCATAAAAAAATGTATTACAAAAGACTTTCTACCTCCTTTTGCAATATTTTGTATACTGGCTTGTAATTGGCTTGCTTTACAAGGGGACCGTTGCAAATAGAAAATCTGTGGCTTTGTTTCTAAGAGAATGATTGTCTTCTCTAAATTGCTGCAATTTTTTTCAGCATGCTTGTTTAGATTCCTGAAACCCTGATAAAAACTGTTTGCAAGTAGCTGCTTATATACACCAATAAGCTACAGACTTTAAAAAAAAAGATATTAAATGTATGAATAAAATTTCCCATATGAACTCTTAATAGGAACTAAAGACAATGCTGTTTTTCTTTGGAAAGTTTGCTTTCCCATGTTTTTGCAGTAATTCCTCAGAAACAGTCCCCTGACAGTTTCTCTTAGTTACAAATACAGAGGCAGATGATTTCTAATTTACACTTAGTGGTCAAAATCTTACTCAGATGAAGTGGAAGTTTTCAGAGCAAGTAGGCTGACTGACAAAATTATAGGCTGAGACACTTCTGTCTCCTGATGAAATATTTTGCTACTTCCTCCACAGAACAATACAGGCTCGCAGCTTGAAATGTGAGTGCCTAGCACAAATGCAAGATCTGATGCTCTAGAAAACACTGCACATTCTGGTCACAGGCATAGATCTGGTGCTTTATCACCCCATCTACACTGGTAGTAATAACAATGCTTATGCATTTTCAGCATTCATCAATGACCATGTTGCAACACCTAAATTTAACTATGATGACAGAGCAATTTCTTTCATAACCTGAGAGTTGACTGCTACATCTGTGCATCCATGATCACCATGCTGCCTGTCTTATGCTAGACAACTATGGGAAACCTCTGGACAGGAAGCCTAAATAGGCAGAAAGTATTGCCTAAGGAATGAAGAGCACACTGCGAGGCTACTGAGGATGACACAAGGTAATGCAATGCAGAGTGTCCCACATGAAAGCAATTGAGGGCAGATGACAGCCTGCAGAGCCACCACAATGTAAGCACAATTACAGATTGCAAGGGTCAGTCAGTTTTAATAGCATTAAAACTCACATGAGAATGTAGATGTCATTACCTTTCAGGACAGGTTATTTAGAGTTGGTTTGTCATTTAGAGTTGGTTTATCACTACTGTTACAAATTATGCATCAGTCATGCCTTGCACAGACAAGATGTTTTCAGAGACAGCTGCACTTTCAAGTACTGATCTATCCACCTTCCTACAATCAAGCACAAGCAAGTCTACATCTAATAGCTGAAGCTAACTCACATAGGACTGTTATGCAGAGGGCTGGATCATAGCTAGTGCAAGGAAACACCACATGTTCGTGGCTAGGCTTCGCGAACGAAGATCCAGGGAGGGCTCCACCCACACTCCTCATCAGCGCCTTTTACAAGCGCGCTGATAAAAAGAGGATAGCAGATAGCACCCTCGAGCCTGCGCAATGGATTTTTTTTTAGGTGAGACACAGCATGTGCAGAGCTGGACCCACCCTTTAGTCCTAAGGTTCATCTGCCAGGGCCTAGCAAGCTTGGACCACATGTTACAACCTGTATTTTTCAGCACATAAGAAAGAGTATGCTCAAGTTGCATTCTCTGATTAGTGATAAAAAATGACATCTCCTCAGACAATGTGGTGGTCTCCTACTCTTTGCTCCTTTTCAATGCTGCATGCTTGAGTATAAGAGATGAGACATGCAAGAACATTGCCTAGGGCTGAGGGCTTTTTGCTTCGGCAAAGCTCTGTGTTTGGTGTTAATTCTCTCATATTCCCACTGATGCAGATTTGCAAGGCAGCTGTAACACATCCAGTGTGCCTTCATGTAACAATGTGCAATGAACTGGATTCCCATTAACGCTAAAACCTTTCCCTTATTCCAGTTTGACAGGTCAGTGTTTTCTAAGCCACCAGGCACTGGGTGCTTCCAACATCTGAAACTCAGAAGTAATACTTACAGGATCTTAGCATGGGCTTTGGTGCTGGTCACCAGTGTTAGATACAGCTCATTCTCATAGTGAGGGATGTCATCACAGTAAACAGCTTCTCCACATGCTTGTTTGGCTGCTGAAACATGCATCAAAGGCCGGCCCACCATATCTTCAACTGCCTGCCCCCTGGGCACTTCCTGGAGTAAAATACATGACGGACTGCTATTGCTTGGATTGCATGAGACAGAAGCGTTGATTAGAGAGCAAAAGGCACTTTGAACATTCTAGTGAGATAGGAAATGGGGCACATGGAAAAGGAAGGTAAGCAAGGTAGAGTGGCTATACAGAGGGGGCTGTAGAGAATAAAGTGAAAGGGATTAGGATTTTGAAACTGCTATGGAAGAGAAATATCTGAGTTCACAGATTGCATAAAAGGTTCAAGTTCTGAACCTAGCTTCTGCTCTTAAAGATGGAGAGCAGGTAGATCATTAACAGAGAAATAAGGAAGAGGCTATATTTTGAATCTGAAACCTGAAAGATGCAAAAATGGCAAACTGTAACTTGGGAAAGCAGAAGGGCAATTTCAGTTTGGATACAGAGCTGGCTGCAGGAGAAAGTGATACCCACAGAGATTTTTATGAAGCTGTACAGGTCAGGAACAGCCTTGAGCAATGACAGGAAAGAACACTGTATTCTAACGCAAGGAAGGGACTGAGACCCAAATATACAAGCCTTAGGAATAGCATTATGTAAGTTCATGGATCACCCATACTCAGGGAGACAAGATAAGAAGCATAGTTTGAAATACAGAAAAGGCTGGGCTTATATCATGCAGGTACTGCTACTTACTTGGAAGAGCTGGGCATTTGCGATAGGATCTTTGTGAAACAACTCGATAGCACTGACATAGTTCAAGGGGACAGGTTCACACAGATTTTTCTGCCAGAGACATATTAAAGAACAATCATCTTTCCTGCTAGTCCCTTTCTCACACTCCCCAGTAGCCCAGGATATTCCTCCATTCTCCATCCTCCAGTGAGATAATCCATTTTTTACTGGGTGAAAAGGAAACAGGGCTCAGACTCTGTGCAAAGAACAGCCACAGACCCATCAAAGCAATTGTAATACTATGAAGGAAAGAAGTCCAGGAAGCTTCCAGTGAACCCCCACATCATCATCCTTCCACAGCAAAGTGGAGATGCCGTGAAGAAGCAAGTGGGAAGATACACTAGTCACTAGCACGCAGGTAAGTAGAGTAGCTCCAGCAGCTATTGCACCATGGAATTTGTTACCAGGTACAATTCTGCTTGAATCTGAGCACTCTCCATCCCTTTCACACCAAGACAGCACATGCAGGTCCTTCTTCCCCACATCTGCCTTCCTTAGCAGCACTTACAGTGCCATTTTGTTGCTTGTTTAGTTTCTGAAGGACCGTCAAGTAGAACTTGAAGAAGAAGCTGAGCGTGAGTGTGCGTCGGAAATCCACCATCCCACCAGGCGCAGAAGGAGACAGATCCATCTCACCTGCCAGTAAGCGACAAGCATCCTGCAGCAATTTCTCACTCCATTCTCTGAAAGGGAACAAGAATGATGCAGAGCCATTGATCAGCCCAAAATATCACCAGGGTCTTCTGACATGGCAGCTCCACAGGCTCTCAAGCAACAGCTGCTTGTTTAATCTCTGTTTATGGTATATATGTGTCATATTTGCTCTCATCTTGGGCTTGTGTCATCTTTCTAAAGATGTGGCAAAGGTATTAAATGATAGCTTTCTCAGTCCAGAGTTTTCTGCCAATTTCTTCTCTAATAGCTTAGAAAGTGATTCTGCACAGCACAGATTTCTCAGTCCAGTTTGAAAGAAAATCAGTCTTTTATGTCATGCCCACTTCTAGCTTCTGCCCACTGCAACAGATGAGCGAATTTAGCAAGGAAATGTCTCTCTGAATGAGACACTGACCTGGATCTTTGAAGCTAAGGAGTACTGAATGGAGCAAAACATCACACAAAATGCAGACTGCTGCAGAAGTGTAGCTACATTCCTTCCTCTTTCTCCTTTTGTGTACTATCTTAGACAATTTAGAATATTTGAACTGCTCCTGTAAAAACCGCTACCATTTCAGTAGACAGCCTTTCTATCACAGAAAATTTTCTACCTGCCAGTGAGCTCCTGGCAAGTTTTTAGTGCCAGGATGGTTGTAGGAGCCATTCCTCCATAGCTTAGTTTTATCTCCTCCACTCGACTTGTGCCATCTTGAAATAGAACTCTCATCCCACAGGTCACAATAGCAATGTCATCCTCTCGACGGGAAGCCTGTTTGAAAGCTGAGAAATATTCACCCTAGAAGACAGAAAAATATTTCTTTATTCTCTGTCTTGGCATGCTCTAGTGTATATGGACTAGCTGTTAATCTCTCTATATATGGATGCACTATTTCAGGGAACTGTATCTGATTGACTCATCTTGCAGGGCCAAGTAGAACATGTTTGTTCATGCAGTGCTGTATATTTTCATATGATTTAGTGATTAATTCTGATGTATTAGATCACCCTAGGACTATGTGGGAAATGAGTTTTAACAGATTTGCTCATACCTGCCACTTTTTATCCATATCTTGGGAGGAAGAATCAGGACAGATTTTTTTGTACATAAACAAGCTTATAGTTCCTCAGCAACTTTTTCTTTTTCCCAGGCTGCTAAGCTGGAAGCCTAATTAGGAAAAACTCGTATCCTAAACCCCTTTCCTTCAGAAGTCTTTGAAATCTGCAAGACTGAAATCAATAATCACAAATGTCTCACAGTTCTAGAACAGAGCAGACTAATTAATATAAAGCAGTTTCAATCTGTTACTGCAAACACAATTCTCAGTAACTATCCTGAATCCTCTGGTAGTATCCACAGAGCAAAGAAAATAATTTAAATGCACCAGCAAATGCATCTCACAAAACTCAGTAGCTTTCCTATGCAGAGTGGCAGTAAATATGATATTAACACTATACCAGTATACACCAAGTGATGGTGTCACCCTGGATTCACTGTATAGTCTGTTTTTCCCCTTGTCTCTCCTGCAGATTATGATAAATTGCTGTTCAGGCATCTTGCAGACTAAGAGAGGAATCAGATCCAATGTATCTGCATAGCCCTTCTGGAGAGTTTTCTGCCAAGTTTCTTCTCTAATAGCTTAGCAAAGTGACTCTGCACAGCACAGCAATCTGTTCCATTAATTATTTCTAATCAGAAGTGGACAGCAATTCTTTCATTTTTGTAAAGAACAATTCCTCTGCTGTTGGCAATGGGAAATTTCACAAAAGGCCCCTTTTGTGTACTGAGAACTTGTTACTGAAGATACAACTGAAGGGTGTGTTTCAATTCCCAATTCAAATAATTAGTGTGCAGCCAGCAGAGAATAGAAGCATCAATAGCATCCTCCAAACAGGGACATTCTGCCACTGCTTGTTAAACCAATTAATTTTCAATGAGGAGAAAAAACAACCTCTTCTCTTACTGCACACTTCAGAGATTTCCAATAACATGATTGCAACAAGAGGGCAATATTCGCCTTCACTCCTCACAAGACACCTTAGTACAGAGTCCTGTGGGAGGAAAGGCATTTGCTCTTTTTCCTCACTAGCAGTGTAGGTAAGGTAACCATCACATCAGCTGCCAATATCTGTCCTACCTTCTGATAAAACAAAGCATGTCCCATCTAGACTACCACAGTGGAAGTTTCTAGGTGTTTGTTAGTTACTCTAAAAGGAGAACCAAGCAACTCTTACCCTTAAGGGCTGCATATTAGGGACCTAGATTAGTCTCCCCTCTCCCCTTCTGGACCAGATGCAATACCAGGTAGTAGCACATTGAGAAATCCACAGGCTTTAGAAGACTTATAAGCAATATTCACAATTGTAAAAGCATTGTTTCCATGTCAGTTTTTTCAGTCCACTACAGTGAAATGTGGAGATCAATGACAGATGAACATTGGAGGATACTAATATAAAGGATTAAGTGAGACTTTATGACTGCTTTCTGTCTCTTCGGCAGGGCAAAAATTGTGATGCTATGACCCTATTATATCAATACTGAGCAAACAGTAGGCTAAGGTTCTTTCCCAGAGATAAAAATATATAGGCATTGTGTTTTCAGATAAAAAAAAATTACCTGAAAACCAGCAAATGTCTATGTGGTACAGAATACTATTATCATAAAAATTAAGTAACAGTGACAAACGTGGCAGAAAAAGAAGTATACAAGGGAAAGGACATCAAAAACTGATAGTCAATAAGTGAGTAATAATGCAAGTAGTGCTTAACATTTGTGACCATTATCTGGAACACCAGGAATGTTTTTATAGTCCAGAAGAGAAAGAGGCTTGTTAAATAAAGGATATGTCCTGTTCGAGGAATGCCGTGTTATATACAAACTGCTAAGCAGTTTTATTTTCTGGAATCTGTTTATATTTTATCTTTAGTCCAATGCCTTTTCTAAACAAGATATTCCCTGAATATCTTAAATACCTGACAAACAAACTAGCAGGACAAAAAGGTATTACCTCCTCCTCCTTAACAGCCTCTCTACGAGAGAGCCTACACCGATATCAGACCCCCCACAGTAACTCTGAATTGTGTCAACTTCTTTAGCCTAATTCTTTCTGTTGTTTGGCCAGTTTTACCCTTGCAGTGACAAATCACATCAATGCAAGAGGCAGCATCAATTTTAAACAAAAATAAAGTAACAAAAACTTGATCTAGATGTGTGCTGACACAGCCCTGCTTCCAGTTACAAGGAAATCACAGTTCCAGAAGACCTTGTCTGCCACATGCCAGCACCTTCAGATAACTGGTGAAGGACTTTAGTCTGACTTCATGTTTGTGAGCAAAGATCAGCCAAGAAACCATGAAGCAGAGAGTTCAAAAGTTGTTTTAGTTTTTCAGACCAATGAACTGCATATAACCTGGGGATAAAGCCATTGCCCTGCTGGTAAACATTTTTGTTATTTTGTCAAATTGTCATATTACTGTCACATGGATAGAGGAATGTGGTGTTTTCCATTGACTACCTTAAGAGTGTTTCTCATTTTGACAAAAAAAGATGTTTCCTGCAATTATCACAAGATCAAAGAAGAATCACTCAGAAATAGATGGAAAAGCACCATAAATACAATAGCAGTCTTCCCTTAATAGTTTGATACAGAAATTAGAGAGGAAATACAAAAAATTTATTGGTTCTATCTCATCATATGATGGCATTTCAAGTAAATCAATGTTTTCCGTTTATAAAGAAAATGTGTCACTACACTGTGAATCTTTGCATCTTACAGTTTGCAGCCTCAAGCCCTAAAAAGGTAAATACCTTCAAACATAAAATTACAGTTTGATGTTCTCAGCCCCAAGGGGAAAAGTGTTCTACCTCTTAGATGCTCTGAATCAGTTATGCCTCATGCTGCTGCTGAAGGGTTCATTGTTCTATTCAAAGCAAGCTTTGCAGGCTCATTTGAAGTTGCAAGTCCTAATTGCCAAAATTCCCTAATAATCAGACCTTATGATTTCAGTCTTGCAAGGCAAGAATGCAGGAACTGAACTTCCCTCTTTTCCATACATTCTTTCCCACATTTTAGTTCACAGAACTAAAGCAGGAATGTTGGGAACTTTAACTTCACTTTACTTCAGCGACTGCTAGCATATTTGTTGTACTATTTTGGAAACAGAACCTAGACCTCTGAGAATATCACTTTGTCATCTTTCATCATCACTGAACACAACCAAAAAAATCCAGACAATAAAGTGAAATTTCTGGGCTTTGCACTAGAAAACTTAGCAGGCTTACTTTACTTTATCAGAGAGCCCAGCTGCCCTTGTTTGTCAAAGAGAGTATATTGCTAGAATTCCACCAAATAATTTACCTGCTTCCTGGTCCACTTGGGATTACATAATCATTTGGAGGTCAGTCCAAGGGAAAAAGTTTCTGACATTGAAAATAACACTCAAATAATAGCATTCTAGCTCCATGGACATTAAGGTATTCCTACAAGCTTACCTTCTTGCTGTAGGGTATTTCAACAGAGAGAAGTATTTCTTCAGGTTTAACTACTGTCTTTCTGTATCCAGTGAAAAACTTCTCATCCATCATGATAGTCCTTTTGCCCTCTGTAGAGCAAGGAGAGATCAATGGTGGGTGAATGAATAACTCAGATGAATGGTAATAGTGTGTGTGAATAGCAAGTGATCTATACAGATCACTCCTGAAATGCTATCAGTTCTCATTTTTCCACCCTCTTTGAATCAGGAAGGATTTTCTCAGATTTGCTTTGGTCCTTATGGAATCTATGACAGCTTCTGCTTACATATGAAGTTTTATTTGCACAGGAGCTGATCAGAAAGATCTCCTTTCTTTATCTGATTAAAATTAAGTCTTCCAGTGAACCAGTTTCCAACATCCCAATGTAATTTCCTCTTTCTCCTTCCCTGCACACAAGCCTGTACAAGAGAAAGTTGCTGATCAGACAGTCCACTTACTTCAAGGATTCTATTTTTTTTTTAATTTCTCTTATGAGGAAATACAAATTTAGATATTTGGCTTTCTTCATAGGAAAAAAAGACAAAACAAAAAAGTTTCAATTATTATTTGAAAGATCTACAAAAGTCAAAATATGATAGTGACAGAAAGTTTCATGCCAATTATATTTCATGAAGAGACATCTTCAATCAGCTCTTTGGAAGGACATGTCTGTAAGTATATATAGAGTACTAGAGATAAATTCTTGCATGGATGTCAAAAATTCTTTAGGAAGCCAACCTTAGGCATAGCCTTAAGACTTCATCAGAAAAGGAAAAACCCCTGAAGACTCAGACTTATTTTATGTAATGTTAACTTCTACTTTCAAGTTTCAACCTGACAATCCATGGCAAAGGACTGTTCACTATCGAACTCTCCTGAGTGCCAGAAGGAAACATAACTTACCATTTGATATCAGAGTCAATTTGCTTCCACTTGCCATTAACACAGGATTTAAGTCAGAAATAGGGCTGGCTGTCATTATGTTCCCACCAAGAGCCTAGAGTGATAATATATGTATTAGAAAAAATATTCTAGAAACTGAAAAAGCAGTCATAGCATCACGTAATCCTGCATTACTCTACACAATGCACTAGAGTTGGCTTTCATAATTTCTTTTTGCTCACTCAGCAGTTGTAGTCCTTTAATGAAAAGGCAAACATAAAATCCAGGAAATCAGGTGCTGTCTTAGTCAATATTAATGTTTGCCTGAAATGATTTTAGGAATAGTCTTTGAGTAACGCATCAAAACTACTTTATGCTCAATCAACATATGCCCAACAATGCCAAAATTCAACTGCTGTAGCAGCAATTAAGACAAGATCCATGAAAGCACGAAGCATCTTTTCAGTAACATTTGGGATAACATGGCTGCAATACAATTGTATGTCATAGTAGCTTGTGGATACTAAGTTTTTTTGTTTGGTGTGTTGATTCATCTGCTTTATTGATTTTTTTCTGTTAGCATACAGAGTTTGAAGACACTGAACCCATCTCCTTTTTCCCTTTAAAATTAGGGGGAAATTCACCAGGTCTAATGTGTTAACACTGTACCTACCATAGTTGTGCTGTCAAAATCTAGATACCTGCTTGGTGGTTTAGGCATAACCAGTAGTTGAACCCCATGAAAGCTGAGTGAATAATATTTCCCCACCTCCCTCCCCCTGCTGGGAGCGAAATGCCAAACCCCATGAGTTGAGATAGGAAAACTTTAATAGAACAACACAGAGAATGGAGAAACAAAGGATTAACAAGAAAACTAAACTAGTAATACATAAACAAGTGATATAAACTGTGACAGTACTACATCACATGCATGTGCTGACCAAACCACCAAAAAAGCATCACGGCACCTGCAACAGGTCCTTCACCTCAGGGGGCATGGTGTTATTATGGTATCAAATACTCCACTGGCTGGTTCAGTTATCTGTCCTGGGTGTGGCCCCTCCCTGCCTCTCATGCAAAGTTAACCCTATCCTAGCCAAAGCCAGGACACTGCTTCTTTGAAGCAGCACTGTAAATATACTTCTGTTAGATCAGACAAACCTCACTACAGTTTTCTTGACTTATCCTGATAACAGCAATGGATGACTTCGACAACTGCCATGTTTCCCTTGCTTGCAAAATCTGTGGTATCGGTGTAGCACAGACATCAGCTAAGACCCATGCTGCTATCAGTTCCTGGGTTTGTTTTATGTATACCAACTTTCTTGTCTAGGTTTGCAGATGTTCTTGTGTGAGAAGCACCAACACTGAATGAGACAAGCCAGCTCCTCAGACTGAGCTTTGTATTTCAGTCCCTGATGCACTTACAGCAACATTCCTGATCTGTGGCCCTGCAAACCACCGCAGCTGTTCAAGGACAGCATGGAAGACCTCTGTTTTGTAAGGAGGAAGCTCTGCCACCATTTTTCTCAGCACCTCCTCTACGAAGCTTAGGGTACAGGCAGCGCCAAAGGTGACTCCTGTAAACAAACAAATGAAAAGGATTGTTATTGTCCTAAGCATCAAGGTACAGGAGCATAGTTATAACTGTCTATAAAGTTTAGATGCCACTGATTTTAATCAGACAGCAGGGTTGAGAGAAGACATTCAGTCACCCTATGCTATTTTGTTCACACTGCATATAAACATCTCAGGCACAGGCACAGTCTGAAAATCACTTGGNATAAACATCATATCCTCAGAACAAAATTCATCTTTAAATCATGGCTCATGGTGACACTGCCTCTCACATGACAGTAACTCACTGCTTTTCTGCCTCTGTGTATTATGAACTATATTGCCCTCCTATAGGTTCTAGTTTGTCCTTTGAGAAGTGAACTCCAACTTCTCTCCAGTTTCCACACCTCAAACATGCTATCACGCATTGGGCAACATGCATTACATTGTCCTAATTACTTAGAAACAGAGTCACTTAGGTTGAAAACAACCTCCAAGATCATCAAGTCCAACCATTGACCCAGCACCACCATGCCCACGAAACCATGTCACAAAGTGTCACATCTACACATTTTTTTAACACTTCCACAGATGATGACACCACCACTTCCCTGGGCAGCCTGTTCCAGTACTTAACCACTCTTTTAGTGAAGATATTGTTTCCTGATATCCAGACTGAGCCTATTTTTAATGTTGACCTGTTTTCACCATGAAGATAAGTTCTTCACTTACTTTAAGTGAAGAATACCCAGCATCTTTCCACCAGTTACTAACTTTAAAAATCTTTCTAAATAAAAAGATTACCCATTGAAACCCATTATTAACCCAGTCAATATATGTAAAACACCATGCATAAAACAATGTTTTATCAAATCAAATGTTTTTTGTGATCACTGACGGTTTCCTGCATGGGAGAGACATTAACACAAACAAAAAGCAGATTTTAATCTGAGGATTTTCCTTCATATCCTCTTTATTATTCCATGGAGTCACCACTCCTTAACAGACATTCTGCCTCTTTTTTGCTCACCTGTTTCAGTGCGCTGAATAGCATTCATTTCAGAGATCCATGCTGGTGCTATTATCACTGGATACAACATGTTCTTCAACCTCATCTCAATACCTGAAAGAAAAGCAAGATTCCTTCAGTCACACACAGTGACAGAGAGCCTAAGTTAACTATTTCCCAGTGAAATGGCAGCAGGTCTTATTAAAGAGTCAGTGTGTTGACCATCTGTTACATAGATTATATAAGGTCACAGAGATACCACACTGGCAGCTGTTTTCCCCTAATAGCAGAATTATCATAGGGAAGTTTTAGAGACTCTTTTCTAGGGTTATAATAACCTTAAATACACTGTTTAGTACTTCTGTAATTTGGCTATTGCTGTACATAATCATTCAGGAAAGTACAATGAATACAATGAACAAATACAAAGTTCAGGGATTGTCTCCTGAACCAATTGGTCAGAATAACAGAATTATATATTTCTGAACTCTCCTCCTCACTATTTGTGTTTGCAGAAGTATAGACTTTGGGAAAAAAACAAAGATTTCAAGACTCAGGAGTTTATTCACTAAAGATCTTTCAAAATAGAGGTTTCACAACTGAATTTATTTCATTATGATGACATTTTACTTTCAAATTCCACAAAAGTAAAACCAAAGCTGAGAGGTCTAGATAGGTGGTTTTTTTCATCCAACAAAGCAAAGAACAAGGAAAAACATTCACTGGGAGATTGATCTACTTGAGAAAGGACTTTGTTCCTCCATACAACCTGAATATTAAACAGCTATTTAACAGAAATATCATGAAGGAGGTTTACATTTGCACCGCTCTCACAAAATACTCCATGGAAAGTTTTTCAACAGCTCATAATGAGCAGCAACTCCTTCTCTTACCCACTTCTGTGTTCCCCACAACGAGTTTGGCATTGGGATACTGGGACTTGAGAGCCACCAATTCCTTGAGAGTTGTAGGCTGGATCCATATCACACGCTCACCTTTGAAACACAGCTGTTTCTGCTGTTTGTTACTCTGAGTCTGCAAAAGTGAATTCAGATAGAGCTCAGACTCTACATCAAGCCAGGAATCTCCCTGCTCACATGCTGCCCATGCCTATGCCATGCCAGGCTCCACCTCAGTCAAGTTACTGACAGGTAGCTGTTATATCCACAGTATTACTGGCAGTTAGCCATTTCCCATCCTTCTGCTAGTAGTGATGAGAGCCTTTTTAGTGCTGAGCAGTTTTCTCTTCCTGATAGTGTCAGGTGCATCCTACTTCCACATCTCTCCAGAAAGACCACCGACAGCATGCTCCATCTGACCAAAGCTCTGACAGATGCCTGTAGCTTCAGCCATCTTATAAGTAATGGGGTTTCCACTCTCGTATCACTATAAAAATGTCAGTCTTTAGCACTACTGAATTTGAGTTGCCAGATGATAAGGTTCTAGTTCCCTCTTTAATTCCTTCATTCAATGACTGAAGAATGAATGAATCTGAAGAAAACAGACAAACATGGCTGCCTCACAGCAACATCAGATCAATCCTTAAGCAGGAGAACAGCTTAGATAAAACCAGAGGGGATCTATATCAAGCTGAATGTATGTTATGCTATGGTCTATAAGAATCTATTCATGTTGTAGCTCATGATACATTTAGGCTGGGTGCAGCAGTAGAGCTAATGATTGAATTTCAGTTGTTTGTTAAATTTGAAGTGAACTGTAAATATGCCATGTACTAGACTACATTCCTGGCTAGACACAAATGCTTAGGGGAAAAAAACTACCCCAAAAAAGACAGGAATGAAATATGGAGAGAAACTAATCTTACCTAATTTTTAATGTCTATGTGAGCCAGTCAACTTCTACTCCTGCTACACTGAGTGGAGAGAAGTTGGTTCTTTCAGGAAGCCAACTCTTTGAAATCTGTTCAGCTACATCCCGTAACTCCTACACTATAAAGGGAGCACAGGGTGATTTGCTCAGGTACGGTGGTATTTAATGTAGACATTCACATCCAGCCTCATAAATTGAAATCTAGATGTCAGAAGCTCTTCCATCCTTGGATAGGCAGTGACAGAAAGGAAGGCAACTCAGAGGCAGCCATATATGATGAGAGAGAGAGGAAAGCCAGCCAGCTGGACGAGGAACTTGGCTTGCAGATCTTTTAAGCCACTCTGGCTTAAAAGCCTTCCCTTTTATAAAACAGAGATGCATTCATGCCCATGCATCTTCTTTTACCAAAAGCCACCATCTGCACTGCCATTTCCTTAGGGCAGAGACAATGCAGACAACTCAAACCCTGCATAGAACAACAAAACCAACAAATTGCATACTACTTCTTTTTGAATTAACTTACCATTAATTCTGGTGGGAAGATTGGTTCCTGTGTAGGGTCCAGTGGCTGGAACTCAGAAGAATTGAACAGACTGGAGGACATCATTGTCTATGACAGAGAAAATGCAAATTGCTGGGCAGCAGAGGAGAAATCTATCACATGGAACCCTAAATCATTCCTCTTTCCAGTTCAAATCCCTATCACCATTTCATGGAACAAAGAATGGCAAACACAATGAAAAGATGTCACCTGATCTACCATTTCAGTTTTTACAGTCATATTTTTCTAATTGTAATGTACATCTGGTCAGAAACCCAAACCCTGAACACATTAAGAGGTTTTTGCCAATCAAAAGTGACATCGCTTTCTCATTGACATATTAAATTACATATCAAAGATACCTTTTCTCAGGTAAGACCATCATGAAATATAAATTAATTAATAATAATTTTAAATAAAAATATAAATGTTATAAAATATAAAAATTATGCTTTGCATAAATACAGCTAAATTAAAAGCATTGTGTTTTGGCTTAGAGCAAACCAGAGCTAAGACTTTAGAACATCAGAAACTGAGAAAAAAAAATAGCAGTGGAGAGGCACCTTACCACATTGTCTTCTTTTCCATTCATGCAGCAGCCTGGACCATTGACTTTTCCTCCACAGCAGCCTTTACTCTGAAGAAGAAACAAGTACACTTCCACTGTTTTACTTAAAGTCAGAACATTCCAACTTTTACAGGATATATTCCTCCCCTTTTATCAATCTCTGGACTGCTAAGATTACAGTAAGGTTTTTCATTAATGAGCCACTTTGGCAAAAGAATTCCAAGCAGTCTTAATTGCTGGAGTATTCCATGCAACACTGGGTGCTTCCTAACAAAAAAATCCACAGAAATTCACTGAAATTTCTTGACAAAGTATTTCATTATATTCTCTTTCCTACGTTAATTTTATGCCCTAATTCCTTGTTTTCATAGCTCTGTTGTTTTTATCTCAACAGGTACACAAAATGTGATTAAATTTTTCCTCCAGATATTCCAAAACATTCCAATTGTACAAGTTATTGACATGGAGATTAAAATACTTCATCATTGGGCTGCAAAGTTTGGGAAAGTTCATACTGGGGAATTAACTGGGTTTAAGATCTGTTTTCACAGAAAGATTGCTTGCTTCAATATACCAGAAATTGCTAACACATTGCTAACAGTTGTCACCATGTTATTTCACAAAAGTGTTGTACCTCACAGATTCAAAAGGAACACGTCTAGCTCACTATTGTAAAACCTGTGCCATGATGGTTGGCCATGCAGTGTTTTCTGAGTGGCAGACATTCAAACCAGCTGAGATTGTTCTCACTATCCGCACCACAGGAAAGCAAATACTATATTGCAAATTGAGGTTATGGTTTTCAACATTTAGCTTACCATGTTATTTTCCCTCTCACTCTGACAGCATCCAGTGCCATTGGCTACTCTGCCGCAGCAATTCAAGTCCTGTGAGGACAAAAACTCTTCTGAGAAATGTGTAGACTCTAAGGAAATGAAGTAGACTTGATTCCCTTTTGAGAGAAACTGACCCACATTTATTATACTCAAAGTAGAAATGGGAGGACTGGTGCTACAGAGAGGGTTTGGGGTTTTTCAATCATAGGCTGGTATAAGAGATGCCTGGCCTGCTGGTGGCAGGTGGGATGCACCTGTCCCAGAGGGGGAAAAGATTTTTAGGACAGGAGTTAGCAGGGCTCATTTGCAGGGCTTTAAACTAGGTATGAAGGGGGGAGGGGACACAACTGGTGGTGTTAAGAATAAGTCCAGAGAAAGCATATCAGGGCCCATAGGATGGTGGACTAGCAAGGAACCTTCCTCTTCTATTTCAACTGGGACAAGGGATAAGTGTTTAAAAATCATAGAGACAGCTGAGATGGGCCTGGTAGGAAACAGGGTCCACAAACACAAAAAGGTGTTGATGTCAGTGGTCAATCTAAAGTGCATCTATACTAATGCACGCAGTATGAGCACCAAACAAGGGGAGCNAAGGGAGGTTGTAGAGAGGCAGGAACTGGTCTGTTGTCCCTGGTGGAGAGTGATAGGACACGGGGAAATGGATGGAAATTGCACCAGGGGAGGTTCAGGCTAGACATTAGGAGGGATTTCTTTACTGAAAGGGTTGTCAACCATTGGAACAGGCTGGCCAGGGAGGTGGTTGAGTCACCATCCCTGGAGCTGTTTAAGAGACGGGTAGCTGTTGTGTTGGGAGGTATCATTTAGCAAGTTGATAGGGCTAGGACAAAGGCTGGACTTGATGATCTTCAGGATCTCTTCCAGCTGTAACTGTTCTAAGAGTCATAATGCAGAGAATAGCATGGCAGTGTTTTCTGTTTTGTTCTCTTCCCTTTGAAGTGCTGTTTTTACTGCCAGTGAACACTGAGCTGTTAATTCCATAGAACTGTCTACCACACCTCCAAGACTGTCTTCATCTCTTGTAACAGGAAGATGATCTTGGTTTTGCTCACAGTCTATCATTTTCTATGTGACATGAGGACTGCCTTTCACTCTGTAAATTGTTTTAAATTAATTTGCCTGGAATTTTTTATCCCATTCTGTTCTCTAGTCTCTCAGGTTCATAAAATCCTACTGAAATTGTTCAAAGCATATTCCTGTCTTCACTACCCAGACTAACTTGATCTCAGTTAACTTATTTCCTCACATCACTGCTCCTTCTCTTTTCCACCTCATCTGGAGATATCTTGAACAGCCTTGCTCCCACCACAGGTCCCAGCAGAACTCAACCAGTGACCTCCCTCCATTGCAAAAATACCCCATCTTCTCCTACCTGCTATTTCCTGCTTTTTAACCAATCTTTCATCCATACAGAAATCTTCCCTCTTACCCCATGGCTGCTTATTGCCTTTAAAAGCCTTTGGTGAGACACTGATGAAAGCCTGTTGGAAATCCAAGTAGACTACATCGACTGGGTTTATCAACCGTTTGTAATGGATCCCACTCCTGCTTGTAGTCTCTTTTGTTGATCTTAATTCTGGACAGTAAAATGAAATTAAAGGGCAGCATTCTAAATTCTTTACTTTTGATATTTAATACCAGTGTAGCCCTGTAAGTGGCTGGTAATCACTGAAGTACCTAGAGACTAGGGACTAGAGAAAAATTAGGGCAAAGCTTTGTACCTCATCCAAACCAGTAGATGAGTTCTTTGCAAGAGCTATACCAGCAATGACTTCAACTTCTTTACAGAGCTATTTCAGCTCTGCAGCTGACCTTTCAAGAAAGCAACTATCTCATCAGATTCCCACACAGTACATCCCTGTTCTTACACCATATCTTTACACTTTTTTTGCATCAGAGATCATCTGCAAGCTTTATTATTCAAAGATGCTGAATTTTTTGGAGACTTACATAAAAGAATTAGAGTTTGATTACCTGTTTTCTGAAAAGGGACCATCAGACAGATCGTATTAAAGTGCTCTCCTTCCAGCAAATGGAGTGAATAAAGGAGTTGGTCTTCCTGTCTTATGAATGCAGGAAGCATGTACAAAGGGCTCAACAGCTGAAGCTGAGTTGTTGTAGCATGTCTGTTCCTTTCCTCTCCATTTCAGCTCATGGTATATTTCAGTAAAAGAGGGAAAGACAGTCAGCCTTCTGGATTTTTTTAAAACATTATCCTGAAGCCACTTACTTTAGCAAATGTCTTGTATCCTTCCAGAATGGATCTGTATCCTGTACACCGACACAAGTTCCCTGCATTGCCAGAGCAAAAGGGTGAAGATATAGTGTCATTTGGCTGAGAACTTCTCTTCTTTGAGAGTATTTTAATGTTTCTTACAAAAACTTGTCAAATCTAGATAAAGCTAATGAAAAAACTGGGAGGAGGAAAATTTCATTAGCAGTTTTGCAACAACCCTATTATCCCTTTTTGTTGAAATGTTAAATTGAAATTTATTTAAGAAAAAAAAAATCAGTCTGCCTTAATCAGTATTCTTATATCTCAATTGTGTAAATCTAAGGAGTATACCAACTGTCCAGTCTCCTAAATTACAAAGAGGTTGCTTTCTCCTGCATCTGATTTCCTCTAGGGTCACTGCCAGAAGCATGGTAACAGCTCTAACCTCAGCAATAACAATAGACTTTCAGAAGATTTATACAGATGGCTTCTGCCCTACAGCATCATGTATATTGCTGTCTTCATCCTTTACTTCTAGGCTGGCCTAGATGCTCTCTGTCGCTTCTGCAGCTTCTTGTAACAACAACAAATAAACAAGGAGATGTAAAGGCTCTTTTAAGCTACCCCCAGAGGCAAGCTACCTTTTGTTCTGTGTTAAACTTAGTGGGGTCCTAACACGAGACTGAATCCGCTTGCCCTGCTTCAGGACAGTGAGCTTCTGTCAAAATTTCCCAGAGTCTGTTTTTGTTCACTTTATTGCACCTGGTCAGTCTCCTAGTGGAAAAGCTAGCTCTTAACCTCATAGCAATCTGCTGTCTTTAACAAAATACGTTAAACAAATGTGCATCTCCACCCCATTTGGTGAAGCAGATGTAATGAAAGCAAAACAGATTACGTCTTTGCAAGGCTATGAATATTACCTTGGAAAGCATCTTCTATGTCCTCCATTTGGGGCTCAGGGTTGTTCCGAAGCAATGTATACATTGACATGACAATGCCTGGAGTGCAAAAGCCACATTGTGACCCATGACTTTTTGCTATTCTCTCCTAAGAAAAAGTAACAACAACCATCAGCTCATAATATCAAGGTGGGTTCATTATTGTGCTTGTTTCTGTAATATCTCTTAAAAAAACCCTCTCAGCAGAGGAGCCAAGACTATCATCAGATGTTCTCTGATGTCAATTAATTTGTAAAGCAGACTTCAAAAGAAGAGAACTCTGAGAGGTTCACATCTAGACTTTGAACTTCCAGTGTAACTGAAGGTGACTGGAAGTCTCCAGTGAGATCAGGAGTTCCTCAGATTTACCGTGCTAGAAAGGTTGGGGCTACTAGTATAGACATGAGTATGAATTTCAAAGCTAAGCTGTTGCAGTCTTCAGGGGAGGCAGGGAAAAGAAAAGCAAACTAAGGAAACTAGCTGTCATTCATGCATGCTTGTCTAACTTATTTTTCAATTTGTTGACAAGAGAAGAATATTTTGAGACTCCAAAAACATTGCTGAACCAAATCTTAATGCACCACTTCAGGACAAAAAAAAATGAAGAAAATTCATGGAAGGTCATAGAAAAGCTAAAACCTAAGTCTGTTTTCCTGACACCTCCACATCAGCCTTTCCAGTTTCTGGGTTTTTCGTCTAGGATGTGGGCCAAAACCAGCCATGTGGCCACAGGAAAAAAAAGCATTAGCAATTCAGCCAGGACAGCACCAGTTAATTTGTTAGGGTATAACAGAGCTGCAGCAGTGACCTGGAAGTTTCATTCTGTCACTCAGTCACTCCTGCAAGTAAAAATTACTAATATGGAGGTCCCAACACCCTGGAACAGAATTAATTAAAATAAGAAGAAAACATAAATAAGGGATTAAAATTACCAGTATGAATAGCTTACCTGGACTGGATGCAGCCTGGATTTTGTGTTTCCTATGCCTTCAACAGTAGTTACAGCAACATGATGCAGGGCACAGACAGGGAAGAGGCATGCATTGGCAGTACAATGGCTAAAATAATAAATTAAGGTCATTTCATTTGACAGTGCTCCTCAACAAAGGAAAAAGGGACCAAGAGGACTGAAGAGTACTCAAACTGCAGCAGTGGACTCAATAGAAGAACTTAAGTAGATGTGATATGGATATTAGTCACAAGCCAGATCCTAAAGCACCTTGTCAAAAGTCTCATCAACTTCTGTTGAAGTTTAAACTGAGTGTGCAACATAGGATTTGACCTAGAAATAACAACTTTAAACATCCTCATTGCATGTTAAGCTACAGAGCCCATATAAGTAATTTATAGAAGTAGAATACAAATGCCAAGATGTTGTACAGCTGGCTTGGTCCACTCACAAAGTTACATAAGAGCACAGAGCTCTTGACCTTTTACCTAGGAAACAGCTTCTAGACGGTGCACGTGGGGAAAAAGTCCAGGCTGAAAGTAAAATAGTGTTGAAAAACATTCTTACAGAAACTAGCTACTTATATATCATTTCTATCTAGAAAGAATGACCCTAAAGATATCCTATTAAAGGTCCTGTTTCTAAGCAGAACCAGTAAGTTAGAAGATGTCAAGTTAAAGTATCTCCAAGCATTATTCCAAATATATCCAAGATTCCAATGCTTTCTACTCCCCACAGTAAAAATAAACTGGGGCTTGTCCCTCTGCCTCATCCCCTTTCTCTGTTTCCCTTTTTGTTTGATTCTATTACTTCAGTCCTCAAAGACAGAAGAGGACGAGCTTTTATGTCTCAGAAAATGAGAGTCATTCTGAAGGTTACAAGAGAAGTAGAGAAAAAGTGAATATCTCCTGGCATAAAGAAACCAAATTATTGTAGTAATAGAATAGCAATAAAGATTTTATCACAGTGATCATCATTTGATTTACTGCAGTAAAACATTATATTATATTGCAAGAAAGGCACGTAAAGGTTTTCTGAATTGGAAAAAGAGATAGTTTGTGTGCTAAAGTCAGTGCAGATATTTCAGGGCGCAATGAAATATTTTCTTATCAGCACTCTGCAATGCTGTAGAAAAAATACTTTCTGTTTTAAGCCTTCTGTGTTTATGTTCTGAAAATGAACAATTATATTTTGGCAGAAACACTTTATACAACTTTTTTTTTTAAATAGTACAATGTCTGGAATGTCAAGAACCTGGATTTTTCCCCATTTCATTTCTCTGTGGAAGAGTTGAGCTTGCAAAGGATACAGGATTTTCTTCCGAAAGGGGTCATACTTGGATACCATAACAGTGCAAGCACCACATCCACCTTCTCCACAGCCTAACTTTGTTCCACATAAGCCCACTGAGAGAACAGGAATTAAGGAAAACACAAAGACTGTTGGCAGATGCACGCTCAAACTGTTGTCAATCAAGGCTTTGCAACAAGCTCTTGCTGGAAACCAGCACTCAATTTTTTTTTCCTTAATAATTTAATCTAAGAAGTTTCAAATCCTGGCATATGAGCTTTGAGATCAACACTCAAAGCCTGAATAACAAAGTAGTCCATGTTCCAAAGATTCTTAGAATAAACAAAATAATCAGAATTTCGACAGTTCCCATTTTCCATTAGACTCAGAAAAGGAAACAAGGGAGGAAAAGCACTCAGTAATTGCTAAGTAGGAGCTGTTCAGGCATGCAGCCACACCCCTGAGAAGCATGGTGATATCCCGTTTAGCACCTTCCACCAGTGGTGGTTGACTTCTTCCTACACCTGGTGATTCCTACCACCTAGAAGGCACCCAGGCAGGGCAGTCATGCAGTGCTACAAGTAGTTTAAGCACTGATATGAGAACTGCACTTGAATTGCTCACAAACTACCCACATTCAAGAGTCACAGTCTGGCCATCCTAGCTTCTGTCTTGGCTCCATTTATTTTTTTGGTTTGGTCCCTTTGGTAGGGACCAAACCAGCCAAGCATATTCACTAGTAACCTGGTTCCCATAAAGCCACAGGAGGGAGACACTGAGAACCAGAACTAGCGGAGATGCACAGAATCACTGCACAGACACTTGGGAACTCACAAATTGGATGGACTGGCCTAAAGCAGGCTGTAGAGCCCGTCTTTACTTTACAAGCAGGCATTACATCAGATGTTCTGTATCAGGAGACAATTCCTAGAGACACTTCTGATTTGGACTCCTTCACTCACTAGAAAGTGATTTATTTATTGTTAAGAAGACTAGCCACCGCTGAGAGGTTTTTGGTGGGTAAAGAACAGCTGCTTTCATTGGCAATGGACATATGCCTGTGCTGAGAAAATCAACTTAAGTGTGTGGAAAAGCAACAGGCATTATGATACAGGGAACTCAAATCATCTTTACTTCCACTGCAAAGATTCTGGAACTGACCATTTTCATAGAAATCATAGAATTATTTAGGTTGGAAAGACCTTTAAGATGATCTCAAACCATAAACCTAACTCTGTCAAGTACACCACTAAAACATGTCCCTAAACACCACATCTACTTTTCATACAATCATGTGCCTGCTTCCTATATTGTATCCAATGTTTCTTTTAACAGCGATACTAATCTTCAAAAAAACCAACCAAACAAAAACAAACAAAGGCCACACAATGTATTTCTCAAAGTACTTGTCTGAACCTATCCAGACATCTTCAAAGTAAGTTCACCAGAATGTTCGTGTAGAAGATCAGAGTGTTTTGAAGAGCTCCAGTTATCTCTTTACAAAACTATTTGCATTAGATATTAACAAGCTCAGACATAAAATGTCTGTAGTAGTTAAGAAGTAAACGACAGGCACAAAAGTCATGACACTTTTTCTTTCTTCTTGAACTTTACCCTTCCAAGGTACAGTCAGACAAAACAGTACTGTTGTTGATAGTTCTGCTGGAAACCCCAATTAGAAGTGTGATTTATATCTCCATACTTATTTCAGTTGCCAGGAAATAGAAGATGGCAGCATGATGACTAGATATGCGTGATTCCTCTTAAGAAAGACACCAACATTACTGTTGGTGGTCAAAGAAAAACTTAGAAAACATGGAATGGAATCTATTGAACCTGATGTAGTAGAGCTAGCCTGGTCATCACAGTAATAGCTACCCAGCTCCTAAAGATAATCTTACTCATGTTGTGACCAGTTTCAAACAGGAGTGAAACATGACTGCTTGCATCCAGTCATGCAAACATGCCTATAGTGTGTGGTAGGGATCCCTGCCTCTGAGTTTGCATCCCTAGGTCGTCTGATAAATACACCACAAGATAAACAAGTTATTGAATATTAACTATCCAGTAGTATCCAAATTATTGGATGATACAGCAAGCAGCTCAAGTGATTGTAAACTTTTGTCAGGAAAATTATTTACAATTTGTGCAGAACAAATCTAAATTTCCTTCAATTTTATTGCATCTCAATACTACATTCTTTCCATCACATGCTAACTCCTAGCAATTCTGAGTGGTTTCCTTTTAAAGTATTTATAAATTATTTAAAGCTTATTCAAAGTATATTATTTCAAGCTTGCTGTTGTTTAAGCTTGGAATAGAAACTGTAATCTTTGCCAGCAAGAAATACCAAACCATGCAGAGCACTCTCTCTAACATACTGTGTGCAAGCTCTGCCTAGCACTCAACAGGCGAAACAGTAAACAACTATGAAATGCTGCAGGCATTTAAAGCCTTTTGCTGTTCTTTCCAACACCGGATACACTTTCTTCGTAGATAGGTTAGCAGAGTTGCCTCTGGGTCCACATCTTTTTCCACCACCTGCAAGAAGGGAAAGATAGTTATACATAGAATGCTTTACAACATAAATGTGTTAATTGGAAGGAGAAAGTTTACTCTTTCTGCAACTTCTTTTCCAAAACAGGGAGTAAAACCATTGATAAGCTCCCCTTACTAGGTTCAGTAATGTTGGCCATGTATCCAGCACAAAAAATAAACATATATCCTTGAACATATCCTTGAACATATCGTGACAGAGAGAGGTATATGTATCAGAGTTTTTCAGCCATGGCACACTGAGGCAAATCTTTAAAAACTCTTCAACAAAAATAGCAAACAGATTTAGTAGTGAGCAGAGAAATAACTGTGTTTTGTACTCAAGTTTTGAATTAATGACATCTCCCAAAAGTGCATCTCATCTTTAATGATGATTCACAACTGACCCGTCCCTTCTTACTATTAGAAGAGTAAGACAAAATGAGTAGATAAACAGAATGACAGAAACAGCACCAGTAATAGACTTTGCAGAGACAAAAACCCAAGAGTGGAAACATTCACATGGCCAATACAGGTGCTGCAGGACAAACAGCAAGTACTAATCATCTGGAAGTTTTTCTTTCTTCTCTGCTAGCATTAAATTAAACCAGTATTACATTAGCAGCCATCCCAAATGTAGGAATGTGATATTCCAACCAAGGAGACATTTTCCCTTCACATTTTGAGGCAGCTCAATCGTGAATGACACTATTAGCAGTTATCTACTAGACATAAAATTAGCTTTTACTTTAACCTCTTCCCAATGGTCAGAAACCAAAGTTCTGCTCTTGCCGCTAAATGGCCACAGAGCTTTTCTTCCCCTTTTTCTGTTAGTAATAGAGAGTTAAGAAATTTTTCTGAATTAACTGTGTGCCAGAACATAATCATGTGTTTTTGTCTGTTACAATGTGCAAGTCCTAAGTACAATAGTTACAGTTTATTTAAATTAACCACTCCTGGTTTGAAGGGCAAATTGAAACAGAGGCTGTTTATGCAAGCCTTTTTTCTTACTGATAAGAAACCTTCACAACTTCTGTACTGTTTCAGTTTTATGACTTTGACATGTGACAGGGTTATTCTAAAGAGACAAGATTCATACCTCCTATTTGAATCCATGTTTTTAGAACTATCACATAAAGTTGTTGCAACAAAACACAACTAGTCATTTTTTGCACATCTCATTCCTGCATTGTGGATAATCTGCAAGGAAACAGAATTTGTTCTTCTAGCTTGAGGATGTCTTACTCTAAATCATGCAGCAGTTATATTGCTGCTACTCAGAGTGCTCCTGTTCCCTCACATAGGAACAAGTACAGTATAGCATACAGTGGCTCTCTCACAGGATCACAGAATATTCATGGCTGGAAATGACCTCTCAGAACACTGAGTCCAACCAAAAAGAAAAGAAAAAAAAACAACAACAACAACAACAAACAAAAAACACCGCACAAACCCCACACAACCCCTGCCCTCACTAGAGCATGTCCTGGAGCACCACATCTACCTGTCTCTTAAACACCTCCAGGGATGGTGACTCAACCACCTCCCTGGGAAGGCTGTTCCAGTGAATCCTTGATCACTTAGGTCACAGTATGCACATGCGTTCCTCTGCAGTAGTATGGTAAACAGACAGACATGAGTAGATAATTCCAAATATACTAGTGAGTACAAGTGTCCCACGGACAAAAGGCCTTTCACCATCACTTCACAAGCAAAGAGCCTTCCTCAGTAGCTCATACCCTCACTATCAAGTTGAGTTTCTTCCACAAGACTATGCCAATGCAAACCCTGCCAAAGCAGCTTCCAAGATAGCCAGGCACAGAGAAAAATCTTCAGAATACTTTTCCAGTTGGTTAGAGACTACTGAGATTATTCCATGCTTAGATAACATAAAAATGCCTCAAGAAGTCTTCTTGAAAGAATCCAAAAAGCACTCCATTTTGTACTCAAACACAGCAATTAAAAGTTTGGCCCAATGGCTCCTGTTCAAGAAGTTAAATAAGAAATAAAACATGGGACTAAGCCTTTACTCAGCAAAGCATTTAGCCACTCAGCTCCACGCACTTTCAATGAAGTACTGAAGCTCTTAAGTCCCAAAGTCAAATCTTTGCTCAACTTTATCAGAAAGTGCCTCCCACTATGCAGTAGAACCTCCTGAACAATCCATATTCTTACCGTGTTCAAACCAATAACCTTAATTGCTAATTCAGTCACTTCAGTACTCCACTGTAGCTGTGTATTTGCAGAGATTTGGGATGAGAGGGAGTTAAGGGGTAAGAGTTTGAAGACTATTATGGATTGAACCAAATCTCGCATGTCAAAGATCAAGGAGCTATTTCTTTGCACTCAGATTCCTGGTGGGGAGATGCTTGTTTATGAGCCTCTCTTGCTGGCCATAGAGTAAGAACTTTTTACTGTTCCAGTCTTCTATTCATTGTCATTGATGCTAGGTTTGTCCTCTGGTGGTCTATTACAATCACCTGCTGTGATATGTTCTTAAAAATATTTTAAAACCCTGTGGGTGTGGATAACTCCTTGTCTGATGCCAAGAACAATATGATTCACAGCTCAATATCTTACCCATGAAAATAATTCTTGCTCAACTTCCCCCATGTCCTTGTACAGAAGGAGGTCCCTGCCCACTACAGGAGGGCGGTGGACTAGATAGCCTCCATAGGTCCCTTCCAACCCAAAACCATTCTGTGAAACCAAATTATATCCATTGCCTTCAGTGGGAGTAGGACCAGCCTACTTACATATTGCAACAAAAGAAATATTTCCTTTTTAATCAGTTACTGGGGTTTTGGTTGGTTTGGTTTATTTTGTTATTGGGGGTTTTTTTTGGCTTTTGTTTGTTTGTTTTAAACCAAGTGTCATACTGCCAGATACATCAGATTGATGGATACATTTTGACAGATTCAAAACTGTGGATTTTACTGCGTGTGGTATCTTAAGCATTAAATGCAGAAAAACATTTTTTGAAATGTTAGTATGGCACTGACAGTAAAATGACTCCCAACAAATTTACTCTGTATTGCTGTGTTTATACTACACATCTATTTGTCTACTGATTCTAAGAGTCTTTACTCAGATCACCTCAGCAGGGACCTCAGCTTGGCCCTACAGTTCTTCACACAGAAGAGGTTCCTAAGCAGTGCTCTACACTCTGAGAGCCTGTGGACTGGTTCGGGGAGGTGTTGAGCTCACTTCCCCATGATTTAATACACAAAAGTTGGATCTCAATAAATGTTTTGTTTACTGTATTCTAGACCTGCCTTTCACTAATTCAGATAACTTTGCCTTTACAATGTAAAGTATCATATTTAAATTATTATTCTCAGAAAGCTGAAGAAAGGACTTTTTAAAATAACAGTAATTGAGCAAGGTAAATAGATGAACAGAAAGGAATAGGAAAAAAAAATTTCCTAGTTTACCAAAAAAGCATGCTAAGCTTTCAGTCACCTAGGGTCTTTAAATGAGAAACATGCTTTTCTGAACGACAAGTTCCTATTCAATCAGTAGTCCCTAGTCACTCAATTAGCTGTTAAAAGAAAAGGTGAAAGATTGTAACCAGACTGCCTTCAGCAAGTTAGACTAGTCAATGTAAAGGTCCCCTAGGACCTTAAAAAAAATCTCTGACTGTGTGTTCCTGAAGTCAATGAGAGATTTCAAATTCGTTCACTAGGGAAAAGGATTAGAACACAGATAAACACACTGAATATAACCACACAATATAAATGTCCTTCTGGTCATGAGAGCATTTTCTTCTGCTTTAAACCAGCACCCTGAAAACTTGTAATTCAACATTTATGTAGGTCCTAAAGCTCAATCTAGACAGACTATCAAGATAACTTTGTGTTAGTTGTGCGCCAGGATTTATGCCTACTGAAGTAATCAGGTGCTTAAAATAAACAATCCTGAATGTGAAGTATGCTCAGCTGTTCTGAGGATAATTTTTCTTGATAGCATTGCAGACTGGGCTAATGCAAGAGAGAAGGATTTGCTGCCGTGAAAGCATCTTATCAGCCACCTCTTATCACACAGTTTTGTACTACAAAAGAAGAACAGCAGCCCATTAGCAAGGTCACATTCTCACAAATTTACACAGCAGTAATCTTTCCCACTGGCCATGCTATCCCATTCTTTGCAAACAAATAGACTGAAATATTTAGTCAGGACTCCAGATGGATGGACCCATATCCTAACTTGCTACCTGCTGCTTCAGCAGCATTGCCCAGGCACTTCGCATCACCCCTTCCATCACAAAACCTCTCATGTGCAGAAATGTCCCAACAAACCCCACATTTGTTGCCACAGGTGAGTTTACACCATGAGTCCAGTTCTCTCTCTTAAATGTGTATTTAGTGGGAGTGTAACTTAAGCTGCTTTGGCAGCACACCCAAAAAGGGAATAGAAGAAAAAATCTCACTGGAGGCAACCCAAGAAGCCCTTTCCTCTGTGATCAAGCAGAACCTTCTCCTTTGCTAGCACTGCCAGATCTATGAGCCTGCAGGGAACAATGCTGAGGCAACCTTGACATGTGGAATGAGTTGGTATCTCTCTGGTAGTAATAATTGTTCCCCAATGGGCTTTTTTTTTTTTTTTTAGCCCACTATTGCCAAGATGACACTGTGATAAACCTCATTACACACACACAAGGTCAGCTCCAAGGTGAAGTATTTGTAAACAGGAACTGCAGTTCCATAAAAATTGCTGAAATGCACCAAGGGCAGTGCCATTCACAGTTTGTTCATTAGCTCCAGGACACCACAAGAACAGACAGCAGATTAAAAGAAAAAAAAAAAGGAACTGGTTGTCTTCTGCTGTTAGCCTTCAGAGTCTAGTCAGCTCTTTCTCTGCTTTTATGCATAGAAGAGAGTCCCATAGAACCAGTTCTGTGCAGCTCAATCTCTTTTACTTTGGGTAATACACATTTTCATATGTTAGCCAAGAGTTTTCTCCAGAAAGAAGGGCTGGCTTTTCTATCAATTTACACAGATCTCCTGTAATACGTAAGCAGTAACCAATGCTGAAGTGCCAAATGTAAATGTATGTTGGAATTTGTTTATAAACTACTCGTATCTACCATGAGTGGATATTGGTTTAGAACCTTAGCAGATCTGTCATCAGAAGTACAATTCATTTTTATTAGAGCATACCAGTAAAAGAAAATAGGACATTACAGTTGGACTGTATCAGGATCTGGATTGCCCAACATGTTTGTGGCTACCTCCTACTACAAGACTCAGAAAGCTTCCAGTTCACTCTAAAAATTGAGATTCACAGAAGAGGGATCTGAAGTCACTAAAACCGTTGAAGAGCAAGAAAAGTTAATCTTATACCAACCATGCCCATTATAGCAGAAAATTCATCAGATAAATCACACAGATCATCCTGTGCCACTGCTTCATGCCCAGATTCAATTAGCTAGTCGTGATTAACTTGAAGCTTCAAGTTTTCACCTCCCTTTAGAAAGAATGCATGGCTAATATTTCAACTAACATTGACATATGAACCCATTACTGATCTGAGTCAGCAAAGTTTCAGTTGTCATCCTTCTTTATAAAACCTCAGAACTAGGCCTGGTTTCTACATTGATATTACATTCAGGAGCTCTGAGTAATTTATAATCCATACTAGATGGACTTCATTCTTCACATAACTATTGATACTTAGATAAAAGTTTGATATCAAATGCTCTAGTACCTTGGAAAGTTCAAATTTCAATCCAGTTTGGGATCCCAATCTTTAAGTAAAACACCTCAATTGTAGCCACATCTTTGCTTGATTAAATTAGCACAAAAGATAAACAAAAGCTAAATTGATAGTAATCCTGTGACAGTCCTTAGGGCAGGGAACAGGGCTTTTTAACCAAGACTATTGTGTGATCCCTCAGGGGATTAAAAAAATTAACTCTCCATCCCAAACTTAGTGCTTAGTGCTGCATCTGATTTACCCCTAAAGAAAGCATAGGGGAGGTTCACAAACTCTCAGCTCCACAGTATGCAACAGATATGCAATCCTCACCCCCTCCCCAAGTTTCCCAGCTAGAAGCTCCTCCGGCACAAGCTTCCCTGGCCAAGTATCTAGGCAAAGTGAAGGTGGTGGGGCAATATTAGAGTTGAGATCACCTCAGAAACAGAACTAACTTGGTACTCATAGTTCAGAAAAGAGGCAGCCTTGACTTGGTATAAGCTTTTGAAGAGTCAAGGGAAGTCCAAACTGAGAAAGGAGCTTTGGGTCAAACTGTTCAAAGGTGTCTAGAATGTGCAAGGGTTACCCCACCCTCCTGTGAGACATAGTCATTTATTGTCAGCAGTTGATCTAGGAAACAGTATCACTTAATCGAGTTTGAGTTTAAAGATATTTCTAGCTTCTTAAATGGAAAATGAATGAACATTTTACTAAAATCCCTTTTAAAAATCAAATGTCAGAATTACTTATGAACATTTGTATTATATATGGATGCTCATATTTGAGTTACATTTTCCAGATCTGTTGTCATTACTGTAATTACATACAATTTCTAGTAGAAAAGCCTGTATTAAGTCAATGCATGCTTATTTAAAAGTAGTTACCTCAGAAATGTAGTAAATTATTGCCACCAAATCTAAAATGCAAAAGGCCCATTATATAGTTATGTTACTCTTTGAATAATTCACAAGGTAAAGTCAGAGACGATGAAAAGTGGCTTAGCAAAGCAATAAATAGTCTTCATAATTTAATATTTAAAAGTCATGGCAATTCTGTTGATATTAGAAAACTTCAGAAGACGAAAAAGATGACTAAAAGCTTAAGTAATCAAGACACAGTCCAGGAGCAAGTCAGAATCTTCCTTACCTTTTTACCATTCACAAAGAAAACAAGTTCATCCCTTGTGTCGTTTGGAGTCATCCTGCACACCTTCACTCAATAAGGGCCTTCCAAGAAC
The DNA here is from genome assembly GCA_013396975.1 of Bucco capensis. Classification (NCBI taxonomy): domain Eukaryota; kingdom Metazoa; phylum Chordata; class Aves; order Piciformes; family Bucconidae; genus Bucco; species Bucco capensis. The sequence continues at coordinate 85,027 of VWZO01017202.1, forward strand.
AGCCCTACAGCCCGCAGCAAAGTGAATACCAGCAATACGACAAGTAACAAATAACAAGTCTGCCACAAGAACGTTTGACTTTATTTCTACATCGGTGCCCTGTGAAACCCCATATTATATAATAGCCAACCGAGAGGCGTGCCAGCTGCATTTGGTTGGTGCTTCTGCAGCAGCAATGACAGAAAAGGAGCTGGAACCAGTAGAGAGGCCCACCCCCTTTTATATAGCAATAGATCACAGTTCAGCTGCATTCCCTTTAGATTATACTACCAGGCTTGGGGCACTCGGAGTGTGCCACTGCAACAGCTGCCAGGAATTCGCAGCGTTTTGCAATACAATGCAAACTCCGGGGGATGGGAGGTGTGTGTGGGGGTGTTTCTCCCAACTATCCCTCACGGAATATTGACAAGAGAAAGCTCTGTTTCTCTTGCTCTGTGCAGAGCCATCCACGTGGCATTCACCCCAGAGTGGTCTCTAATGAGAGCACCTGCTTTTTTAAAACCTCCTCGATACAGGCATATCAGCTAGTAGACAGACTGCAAGACTGTTTCAGCACTTTTCCCTACAGTTTTAAAGCTACAGTACCTTCCACCTGTGAGGGCATAATTTGAACCGATATGTATTTGTCCAGGTAAAAGCAGTTCTAGAGAATAGAAACTCTGATCCAGCACCTCAAAATCTGCTCCATTCTGGTTTTTGTGGCTTTGTTTTCCTTCTTCAGCATACCTAGCAAACTAGTTTCAATTAGGTTTTTTTGTTTTCTTAAAATCCCTAGGAAAGCACTATATCAAATTTCCCTCCCTCTGTAAATAACTCACAAAACAACAAAGCCTAATTAAATTAACATTTTCAGAAACAGCCTTTCCTTCAGTATTTTGGAAAAATGTCAGTCAATACAATATATACACAATTTTAACAGGTTTATCCTCTGACTCCTGTATTCAGTTCCTCATGCTAACCCCTAGAAAAGCTATTTTGCAACAATTGTCAAACATTTTCTCTGCATGTCTTTACAGGCATACAGTTTGCTGAAAGTATAGGTCACAGCAAACTTGAGCCTAACACCAGCTGGTTTAATGCAGTGGAGTTGTGCATAGCTGACCAGTGCTGACACCTATTGTCTGGCACCTCCCACTATGTAATGTAAGAGTGTTAGAAAAAAAAGACACTTTTCTCCAAAAATCTTGAGCTCTGTTGCATTATATCTACGTGCAAATTTACACAAGCAGTACCCTCTCATCAATCTCAAAATTAGTGTACAAAAAAATTAATACTCATAAATAGTTTTGCAATATTTTAAATAACAATTATTACTCATAACCACAGGTAACATGTTACAACAATCTTAAAGCAACTAGCCATTACAGCATTAACACCAAAATCAAACATGCATAGTTTCCTAATATGTGTTTTCCACAATGCATGACTTTGTTCTCAGGTTTAAAGAACACTTGTAATCATGTCATATCTTTTTTAAGGAATCTCATGCAAATTTTTGCCTAGCCTTGGTGATAACCTATAGCTAAATTATGCCTTTCTGCTAAATCAGTATACAGCATCTTACCATATTCCAGTATAATGTTTATTTTTGACCCATCCACTTACTATATATGTAATATAAAAATTAAGATAAACACATTAGTGATAGTGACGTTTATATAGAGATTGCACAGTAATATAAAACTCCAGGCCTCATCTCAACAGTGTCACTCGTCACACAAAAACAAATTCATTCTCTCATCACTCTGAAGAGATAGTCTATTTTCACAGGCAGAGAACCAAGACACCTAGAACAGGAATTTTCCAAACCCTCTAAATAATTCTGGAGCACGAGAGCTTGTGCTATTGAAGTCTCTTAGCCATTTTTGGAAATCCTACTCCAAAGAGAACAAACGATTGCCAAAAATGACAGAGAATAAAGGAAGAAAGTGTGTGTGGGGGGAAAAACTAACAAAAAAAAAACAAGCCACCCCAAAAACCCCACTCAAAACAAGCCAATCCTCAAGGAACTTTTATAAGAACATCTCCATTAGCACAGAACACCTTTAAATGAGTTAAAACTTTCATCAGTCAAACACAAATTTGTAATGAGACAAAGTAGTCTGACTTACGAAATTACCCCCTTGTCCATTCATAACTCAGACATGGGTATGTTTTAGAAGTTCAAAATTCCCTGCAGTGAGCAGCTCCTCAGAGAGCAGAAAGCAGTTGATATTAGTCAAGAATTTAAAAAAAAAAAGCTGCTAGCTTTTTTCATTCTGACTGGTTAATCCTGCAGACCTGGCTGTTGCAATCATAATGATAATAGTCTTCTGCAGATGATCATACAAGTTCAAATTTATGGAAACGTCATCCCTGCCTAAGGAGTTTATTGCCATAATTAGGTAAATGCATGAAAGTACAACAATAAACCAATGCCAGAGGTACTAAAAGAAAAGGTTTAAAACGAACAAAGGCGAGGTCTGTTGCTGTGTCCTCGTGTTCCTCTTGTAGGAAATGGGAGGGAAATAGCTACAGACAGCTCTGAAGAGGATTCTGTGGAAGGATTTATAAGGACCAGTTTGGTAAAGCAGATAGTAAAGAGAAAAAAGTCACAAGTCTGTACTTTAAAGCAATACTCCAGGTATCAAGCTTCTAGTGTTTTCACATTAACTCTGTGCCTGCTGTCCCTCTGTAATAGCTGGATTACTACAACGAATTTATGAAGTAGCCAATGTTGCTAAAACATGTTTGCTTTAGATCTGAGATCCCTCTTCAGTTGGCACAGATACTCTTTCTGGGAGTAAGCACTGACACTTTTTCAGGGATCTCAAGAGGCAGGGATCTCCAGAGTCAGCTACAAGGGTACGCCAGGTTTATTAGTGTTTTACATACTATATCTTTCAGGCAGAGTCTGAAAATCACTTGGGGTCTCCTGTGGCCCCTGGTGCGATAACTGTGCCAACAGCAGAGGGAGCATTAAACTCATTGCCCACGGTAAAATGTGGGGAGTGAAACCCATGTTCCTATAATCCTTGGATGGGTAGGATGTGCTCATTAGCCTTCTGGCAGTCATCCTAGGAGAAGGACAACTCTGATTCCAAACCTGGGCAGATGGAGCTCGTTTAGCCCCGTAAGGCCTTCCATCTAAGAGAAGGACACTCTAATAAAACCTCCGTCCTAAGGACTTCGCTGCCAGCGTCCAAGCTTGCTAGGCCCTGGCAGATGAACCTTAGGACTAAAGGGTGGGTCCAGCTCTGCACATGCTGTGTCTCACCTAAAAAAAATCCATTGCGCAGGCTCGAGGGTGCTATCTGCTATCCTCTTTTTATCAGCACGCTTGTAAAAGGCGCTGATGAGGAGTGTGGATGGAGCCCTCCCTGGATCTTCGTTCACGAAGCCTAGCCATACACATACACATACTATATCTTACTTCTTAAAGATTCCTTTTCAGAACATGTTAAAAAAAATAATTACAGAGTATTGATTACAGTCAATGCAGATAGTGTTGCCTGAGAATGTCTGTTTGTCTCAGTGTCATCACTTATTGACCACTGTTGAAGACAGGGTCCTGAAATAAGTGGACTTTTTGTCTGGCTTGATAGAGACACTGAGACTTTATTTGGCTAAGTCTCCTAGAAGATCTCAATTACCGTATGAGTATGAAAGTAAGGTATTGCTTATTTTCTTATTTTTCCGAAGAGATTTCTCAGATAAAAAAAAAACCCAAGCCGTGTTTCATACACTTTCTTATGAGTTATCTAAGTTCCTTTCTGGTTACAGATAGAGATCTGAAAAAGATCATGGTTACAAAGCAAATATAAATTAGATGACCTCATTGAGGTTTGTGAGTGGATACTAGCTCATTACTCATGAATCACTAATCAGTCAGTGCTCAGCTTATAATTGTATGAATACTGTCTAATTGTATGGATTAGTTTCCTAAATTATGAGCTCTTTACCTGCATTTGAAAAGGCGTAGAGTTTAATTATAGTTCTTTTCCTAGTCCTACAGTCTGGCTTCCTCTGACAGCAAGAAGAAATGAAAAAGACTAGCTAATTCTGCCTTCTGTTGAGGAGTACTGATTGACACTAGTCTTCAGAACAATTAGCAAGACTTCTGTTTCAAAAAATTTGCAGATTTTCTTTCATTACCTAGTTCAGGTGGACCAAACAAATGATGCTTCAGATATTTGACCTGAAAAACAACTTCTTTTCAAGCAAACTTCTTAATGTGTGTTCCTTGCCTTCATTATCATTGTCTTCACTGTAGCTAACTTACCACTTGTCTGTTATTTGCTCCCAGGGTATCATGGGAGAGAAACCTGTCTTGATAATCTAACTTAATAATATCAGTGTTTTAACCTTTCTTCTTGATCTTTACTTCTCTTCATCTGCTGACCTTCTAGGAGTATCTTTTGTGTTTAATCATTGTAATATTGACCCAGGATGCACCAGAACCAAGCAGAGTCCCCTTGAAGAGACTGACTGCTGTCTTTGTCAATGGAAGTTTCAAGGAGCAAAAGGGACAATAGCAGCTGCAACAACCATGTGGAGCTCTTCATTCTTCTGAATAGCTGCTAAAGCACCTTCTCTCTGGCATCAAATACCATCCTGATATTCCAAGATCCCTGAGAAGGCAAGTAGGAGCTTCTGGGTCAGTCTAAATAAACAAAAGCTAGTTCCCACACCTAGCTTGTATAGTATGTAGCTAATTTTCCACTGGTATTCTTCACAGTAGACAGTCTCCACACAGAGTTCTGTCTTGCATGTTTTCTTCTGCCCCTGGGAAGGTACAGATGAGTTTTGCTTGGAAGAACATTAAATCTAGTTTTCTCTTTTCTATACACCAGACATAGTCTACCATATGACTTCTTCTCAAAACTCTGATACCAGCTATATGATGTAAATTTCTATTTAATATAATGTCCTAAACCTATCTGAGCATCCACACAAGTCCTCTGGCTGCCCTGTGTATCTCACTGCTAACAACTTTCTCATTTTAGAATGCAGTATTTTGGTGGAGAGTTTGTTCAAAAGACATGAAAACCAACACAGGTGCCTCTGCTAACCAAAAAACCCCAACAAACAAAAAAACCCAAACAAACAAACAGAAATCTTCTGACAAAAGCTTGTGAGCGTTCTCCAACTACTTCAGTTTATCTAAGAAAAAGACTGTGTCTCATCACAGACTGTGCCTAGAGATCCATATATCTTAGTATCATTTCCTTCTAGCTCACAACTAGCTTCTACCATTAAGATGACTGACAGCTGTCAAAAGAAGACTTATCTAGATCGGACAAACAAGGCAAGTCAGTCCCCCAGAGACTTTCAGGAGAGCTTTGTTATCAGTATAATAACGCAGAAGAGCAGATGCAATCATCATCACTGAGACAAGCCATGAAAAACAAGTTACCTTTACTTTTCAAGAATCCACCTGGAAACCGGTTATAAAAGAGATCAGTGCATTCCTTCCATTACACTTCTTCCTATATTTGCATGATGACCTTAGATTCCAAATATTTCTTATCACTTAACATGATTCCCCTTTGTACCACGTGATGACAAATACAACAGGTTTCCTCGTCCTTTTGAACTAGAGAGGCTCCCTTTTTTAGTAAAACTGTTTTCTCCTCACAGTTATTTTGTCCTGCATTTGGGGACATGGTTTAGCAGCGAGCATGGTATTGCTGGGTGGACAGTTGGGTTCAATGATCTCTGAGGTCTTTCCAAACCATATTGATTCTATGATTCTATGATTTTATATCTGATTACAAAAGATAGAGCTGATAGTTTTGACGAGTTGGTAGATGACTTTGCAGAATTCAAGTAGGCAAAACGAGGTTGAGATATTTACCAACAAATCAGTTATAGGTCTGTTGCATCAAAATATCCAGCATGACTACTGCAGACACCTAACCAAAGTGCAGATATACCTGTACTTTCAGGAGAATGCAGCTGATATATCTTCAGGTAAACAAGATTATTAACATTGTTAAATTAGAACAATTAGATGAGCTTTAAACAAACAGCTTCGGAAAATACTTGAGAAAAAAGAGAAAGAGTAAGAGAAGGTATAAAGATGTGTGTATGCAGGAATTCTCAAAGCTACTTTTCCCAGGACAAGGTATGCATGCCCTAATTGTTAATAAGTTTAGGACTATAGAAATTCATAACAGACAGCTAGTCATTTTCTGCTGTCTGTTATCTCTATTACTAGCAATACAGGAAAGTCCAATCACATCTGTGTCTGGCTTCTGATGAGTAAACCCAAGTTTCTTTGCAATGATTTTTCAGCGATCCTTCCAGGAGATAAATCAGATCTAGCCAAAGCATCTCAAGTTAAGTTGTCAGAGTATCCAACATAATTCACTTTGTTAAAGACAACACAACAAAACTTTTATTCCCTTGAGCAAAGTATAAGCTATACTACATAAATAAAAATACAGTGGAATTGAATCCAGAAATTCAAATCTATCTCCTTTGAACATGGATTCCATACATAAAAGCTCTGACATTTCTGTCCCAGAGGAGTTGCAGCAGTGTTCATATATTATTATTTGTTTTATTAATTCCAACAAGAGGGAGAGCTTTCAGTTTCTGTGCCACAAAGCCTGCAATCTAAAACAAAAGCCTCTCAAGAAAACAAAACCAAATCAAACAAAAAAAGCAAACAGACAAAGAGAAAAAAAATTACCAAGCTAAGAGAGCCCAGAGGAAAGACCTAGCTCTTTTCTTGTTAATTTTATGATGATGATTACTGCAGCAGATAATAGCTTTTAGGAGGAACTAGTATGGAGTTTGTAACATGAAATCCGCTGCATATTCCATGTCTTCCAGAATATTAAGCACAAAAATAAAAACAGTAACACGCAGTGTTACTGAGCTGAAATAACACAAGGATCATCAACACCAAGCCATTGACATCAAATATCCAGATTTAAAGGAACTTTAATGATCATCTGAATTTACCTTTTTTTTTTCCATCATCACATCATCTCATATCACAGCTTTGCATTGCAGAAGCAAGTTTTTTTAAGATCTTTATTTTAGTGTTGTATCTGCTGTACTAGTCAGCTAATGTATGAACATTTTCATAGAGTTTACTTTATACATTTGATCCCCTTAGTCTGGAAGTTAATTATTCTCAGCCACTTTTACTTTGATGGTGAAAAATATAATGAACAAGACACCAGTCTCTTAGTCTCTTTGCCAGTCCTGAGCACAAAGCCAGCCTCTGCTACACCACTTCCACTCCAGACAAAGCAGCTACAGACTTGGGAATGAACCATAACCTAGCAGAACACCCATAAGATCAAGAAGTGGCAGTCAGTTAGATACCCAATGATTATTACTTTAGAAACAGCAAAAAGGGGTGGAAGGCAGGTCTTCACTAGACTCTGTTCTCAAATCTACATTTTATTCTTCCAAAGTAGGGTCCATTTCTTATGCTAGCCTCTCCCTTTGTGAGATGTAGACCTTAACAAAACTGGCCTTTAAATCTCCACTTCGACCTACCTATTGGAATCAAACATAGAGCAGTCTCCACTTTTCTGTGAGTAGTACCAATATTTGGACAAAAAAAGACATTCAGTTGTTTTATATCTACCATTTAATTTATTTAAAGAGTACAAAGCCATCCTTTTTAAAGAAACATTCTTAGGAAAACAGTCTTTTTACACACTACAGTTCTCATTTCTATGTGGATTTAAAAAGCTTGTTTGAGTTTATCTCATCTTACAGAAGAAATTATTGTACAGAAAAGATAGATGACTTAACCATATAGCAGGACAAACAGTGATGACACTAAGGGTGACATTTTCAAGAGTGCTCAGTGGGATAAAAGTTAAATAAACATCAAATGCTTTCTGAATAATTCCATCTAGTGAGAAATCATTCACTGTTTTCACTGAGACTAGAATCTGAACCCAAAACCTATCCCCTGTTGACTGAAACATGTACATGTCTTTACTTTGTTTACAGTTCCCAGCACTGATGCCCCAGCAAAAGGATGCAAAGTCAAAGTAAGATCTATTAAAACTAAAGTAAACACACTCTACTGTTTTCCCACGCTGACCTGAGAGGCATGAAAGCAACATAAGCTTGAAGAACAACGCAAGTACTACCAATTTTCCTGGAAGGATTGTTTTTGTTTTGTTTTCTGGAATAAAAAACAACTATAAAGTAGCTTGTTCCACAATGTATAATCCAGTGAATTTCTAAAGGCAGGAGAGTTTAACAGAGTTCAAAGCATGTTCTGTTGTCACAACTCCTAGATGTCTATTATAGCTTATTTGGATAAAGATCTGTAGTGAGTATAGCCATTCAACTCAATAAATGTTGCAGTCTCCTAACATAAAACCAGAATGGTTTAAGTTATGGTTATTCACACCTCTTCCTTGTATCTTAGGAAAACCTCTTTAGCACAAGAAATGCTTTTTACATTAAAACTAAAAAAAAAATATGCATAGATGAAACTAAGTACCCACAAGTTTGGGGGTACCATTGATGATGTCTTTGATTTTATGAGAATTTTTTCCCACACTTCAAGTTTCTCAGGTTCCCTAACCTGTCCACTGCTTATGTCAGCATTTCTTGTAAGAAAAAACACAGTTATCCTTGATCCCTTGCCTACATTGACGCAAGAGGAAGTCTGGATACAGAAAGATGACAAGATGTTCAGGATAAACTAAAGAGAAAAAACTTTCATGGTCAGAGTCTGCTGATCTGTGAAAGCCTGACTTAGAAGCAGTTTAGCAAAAAGCAGGCCCCTATTGGATGAGGAGAGGGAGAGGATCCCAGAGCTGGTCAGCTGGAGAGGTCAGCGGTGGGGCCGCAGGGAAGGTCAAGGTCCTGGCAGACAGTGCCTGGGCCCTGTGCCCAGTGAGGGCAGGCAGGGATAGCCAGTGGGGCACCAGTAGAGTAATTCTCTTGCCTGTCCTGCTCTGGTCACTCCATAGCCCTCACCAGGAGCCAAGAAGCGGGAAGCAGCTCCTTCAGGCTAGAACTTTGTGGAGATCAGCTTAAATGCAGCAAAGCTTCTCATAATCAGACGTTACCAGCCATATCCTCATCTGCATCAAAAGACGCATACCCAGCAGGTTGAGCAAGGTGATTCTCCCCCTTTACTCAGCTCTGGTGATACCCTACCTGAAGTACTGTGTTCAGCTCTGGGGTACCCAACACAAGGAGGAAATGAACCTGTTGGACCAGGTCCAGAGGAGGCCACGAAGATAGAGGGCTTGGAGCACCTCTCCTACAAAGACAGGATGAGAGAGTTAGTGTTATTCATCCTGGAGAAAAGGTGGCTTGGGAGAAACCTTAAGCCTTCCAGTACTTAAAAGGGGCTTACAGAGAGAATGGAGATGGACTTTTTACAAGAGGATGCAGTGGTAAGACAAGGGGTAAAGCATAAAACTGAAAGAGAATAGATATAAATTAAGTATAAGGAAGAAATTCTTCACTATGAAGGTGATAAGGTGCTGGAACAGGTTGCCTAGAAAAGCTGTGATGTCCCCTTCCTGGAAACATGCAAGGCCAGGTTGGATGGAGCTTTGAGCAATCTGTCCCTGCTCATGGCAGTGTAGAAATAGATGATCTTTAAGGTTCCTTCCAACCCTAAACCATTCTATGAATCTATGTATGTATGGCTAGGCTT
>VWZO01017202.1:97054-109384 GCA_013396975.1 Bucco capensis
GGCTCTGGGCAACCTGATCTAGATGGGGATGTCCCTGGCCACTGGAGGGGGGTTGGACTAGATGACCTCCAGAGGTCCCTTCCAACCCAAACCATTCTATGATTCTATGATTCTATGTCATGTGTTTCAGTCTCTCCAGATCACACCTGCTACATGCTAGTCTGCAGAATCACACTCCACAGCAGATCACTGCTACCTCAAATTCCAACCATGCTGTCAGAAGAACGTTAATTACCTTCCTGGTCTAGGCAGTTTGTCTGGAAAGGTGATGACATATTTCCCATCCTTACGTTTCTCCTCTACTCAGTTGCCTACCTCTGCTTTGCTGCCCACTTGACTCAAGCACAACTTATTACTCCCTTTATACAGCCTTTCTGACATTGCTTGAATGTCTTTCCTTCACTTCATTTCCTTCTTCTTGGCTGTGTTTCATAAGGATCATACAAAAAAAAAAAGTCTTCTATTTGACTTTTTAAAAAATTTGTTCTCATTAAAGTATTATGTTTTGGGTTTTTTTTTTTTGCTGCTGCATCTCATGATTCACACTTCACCAACAGAAATTTCTTTTCCCTTTCAATTACTACTGAGGATCCTTAAAGCAGTTTAACAGAAGATAAAACCTGATCTGATAGGCTAAACACACATTGGGAAAAAGTGTATCTCAGGCCTTCAGACCTGTTATGGACATGCAAAAAGTATACATTCTTCTAAAAATAAGATTGACTGCAGAAACAGCTTTTTGATGCATGCATTTAAATGACAAGTACTTAGACCCAAGTATCAATATCTGTGTAATCAGATACATAAATTTTATATCTTATTCAGACAACTGATTTTTTTCCCCCACATGCTGTGTCTCACCTAAAAAAATCCATTGCACAGGCTCAAGGGTGCTATCTGCTATCCTCTTTTTATCAGCATGCTTGGAAAAGGCACTGATGAGGAGTGCAGATGGAGCCCTCCCTGGATCTTTGTTCGCGAAGCCTAGCCACAACGACGACGATGATTTTTGCCCCCTCTCTCTCCTGTTCCTATGACACTGAGCTCTCTGCAGTGAATGTTTCATGACTACATCCCATTCTTCATTGTCAGCTGTTTCCTTCTCCTCCTTCATGAAGGAACAAAGCCTAAGAACACACTACCTAAGTTTCACCTCCTTTTGAAACAAAGAGTGCCCTTACATACCCAGGATTCTTACAGATTGTCTTCACTTGGCTGGTAACTTCAGTTCCAATAACTTCATAGTTCCATAAAAAGCATAACCAGCTTCTTCACTGGGTGCAAAGTGGACCTGTACCATGTTATCTATTCACCATTTCCCCATTTCCCATCCTCTGAGACTTCACTGTTTTCCTCCTGTGGTTCTTAGTCTTCAGCATCCAGAAAAAAATAGTTTAAACTTTACTTTGTGCCTGTGCTTTCTCCCCAAACAGTTGAAGTCTTTCTGTTGCCACACTCACAGTACTTCTTCTCATAAACAAACAAGATAGAGCCCCCACTCAGCTGTTTTGACACAACTAGGCATTCTCCATCTAGCCTTCTGTGCTCAGCTTGGAAGATTTTTCTGAACACTTCCACCCTAAGTGTGGTGAATGTTCCACACTGCTCACTTCTGAGCATCTTAAGAACCCAGGAAACTGGGTGAGAGCACAATCATAAGCATAATGAAGCCACATGTATGTCCATCTGGCAGAAAAATACCCCAGGTCCATTAAGACAAAGTCTTGAATCATTACTCCCCTTGACTTCCTTGGCTGTGCATGTCTCTTTGCATCTCTCTTCCTATTTGTGACCTCAGTGGAGAGGAGATTTGGTTGCAGAAAAGACCACCATCTGCCAAGTGAGATGGTCAGTGTGTGACTCCTTGATGNCATTTGGAAAAGGCGCTGATGAGGAGTGTGGATGGAGCCCTCCCTGGATCTTCGTTCGCGAAGCCTAGCCACGACGACTCCTTGATGTGGAGCCAGGTGTTCTCCCCCTCACAGCAGTGTTGGTGCATTCCAGGGTGAAGCCAGCTGGCATCCTCCATCCTGAGTGTACTGCAGATAAAAAACCTCATACTCCAATTCAGTCACCACCTACAGTAGCTGTTGTAACTCATTGGGCAACTGTCATATTTCACCTCGAATGGTACCTCTTATCCTTGGCATCCTTTAACAAAAGTATCAGAACCACAGACCCAACAAGTCAGGAGCAGAACCAAGGTAGAGGGCTGCAGAGACAAAGACACAAGCAGAAACAGCAATAAAGACAGTAGAATGCCTTGTTTTCCCCTTCGAGAGGTAGAAAATAGGCGCCTGCTGTCCTCTTTCATCTGAGGAAGTCAGATGATCTCTGCTAAACAAACGGTGGTTAACTTTGGTTTCCTTACCACCCTAGACCCTCTTAGTTGTCCCCAAAAAAGCCTGCTTTTTACACAATAGTTTAGTATTTCTCTATTTGTTAGAAGTAAACATATTGATGATAGCAAGCTTTTCAGGCATAAAACAGCAGCAGAACTTAAATGAGCTTCTTCCTTATCACACAGGTTTGGCTTCATGATCTGAGGTCCCTGGTCTGCTAGACAGGAAACCCCAAAATGAAGTATCCACACCTGCTTTGCTCAGCCTCTGTAAATTCTCCAATAAGCATACAATTTTTGGAAGAGCAGTTTAGACCTAGCTGTAAAATTTTCTGGGTCTAGAGAACTCTTTTGCCAATTACAGCTTGCACTTCTGTCTCATCCCATATTACATGATGCATCAGTGGGAGTCCAAAGAACATAGTGGTAGTTCAAAGAGCATAGCAATCTCTTCTTGCTAGGATACTTGGACATTTTGTGTCTCTCTACATGGGGATGATTTAGTCTGCCATATGTGTTTCCGGCTCCTTCAAACAGGGGCCTTATCCTGATGAGAAACCAGGCAGCACCTATAAGAAGGCACTGACCGTGTTTAAACTATCTGAGTGATACCAGAAAGATAGGATGTATGGCTAGGCTTCGCGAACGAAGATCCAGGGAGGGCTCCANAGATAGGATAATGCAAGGGGATAGGACCTGCCCCAATGCTTGATTAATAGTGGTTCCATAAGGATCAGTTATCACTATTAAAATATCTTCAGGCACATTAAAGAATGTCTAGCCACCTATTTGCTAGTCAAGCAAATATTAGTATTGACTGCATCTTGAAATGAAGGTTATGCTAGACTCACGGTAAACACTCCACAACCAACCACACTTTGTTATAATGAATTTTTGTGAGGTATGTGGATTGCCAGGATGGGCCAAGTCCAATATTGATGGATACCTAGAGTCTCAATGAACCAAGCTAGCTGCCTTTCTGCTGGATTGCAGGAGACTGAAGTGTCACCTCATCATCCACTGGAATGGAGTGAGAAATGCTTCAGAGTCTGATTGGAGATGCAAGGAGAAATGAAAGTTTGGAAATACCACATTCCCCTTTCACAGTAAGTTACGCAATCCCACAATGACAAAACCTAGCTGGGAAACAGACATGGCAAAGGAACTGTGAAGCTGGACGTGGGATACTACATGTGCCACAGACCGAAACTTCAAAGGGTATAACAGGAACAAAGCAAGTAAGTTTTCTGCTCTGACTCATTCATATTATAGGGTGCCTCAAATGACTCAGTAGTACATAGGCAATGATGTCATTCTGTAAAGTTTATACAAGTGTTTGAAATTACCAGGAATGGTATATAAATTGGCAAACTAAAGACAACACCCCATTCACAACATAATTCTGTTATATCCTTCTAACATGCCTCAGAAATTAACAGAATATAAACAGTAATCTTAAACCCATCTGACCATAACCCAGTTTACCAATCAGGTACAGATTAAAAATTGCACTTTACAGATGAAAAAGAATATATAAAAATATTTACTTTGTGCCAAAGTAAATTGGCCATTGTAAATTGGCCATTGTAAATTACCATTGCAAGAAAAAAATAATAAGGCACTGAAGTTGCCATAAAGAACTGCAAAATTCATTCATAATGTTACACTGGCTGAAGCACATAAGCCAACTACAGCAGTGACACCAAAGATATAGAATTGTTGTAGAACGGTATCATGGCAGATGGCAGATGAAATATCTCATGAGAGCATAAAGAGTAATTTTGGTTAACTGTACTGCTTACTAAAAAATCCTAAAACCCCACAAATGGAAATCCCATTTTACAAACTGTCATAGAATGATAGAATCATAGGACAGTTACAGCTGGAAGAGACCTTGGAGATCATCAAGTCCAGCCTTTGTCCTAGCCCTATCAACTTATTAAATGATGCCCCCCAACACAACATCTACCCGTCTCTTAAACACCTCCAAGGATGGTGATTCAACCACCTCCCTGGGCAGCCTGTTCCAATGGCTGACAACCCTTTCAGTAAAGAAATTCCTCCTAAAAAGGCCATTTCCTCTTGTCCTGTCACTAGTTTCCTGGGAGAGGAAACCAATCCCCACCTTGCTATAATCCCCTTTCAGGTAGCTGTAGAGAGCAATAAGGTCTCCCCTGAGCCTCCTCTTCTTCAGATGAAACAAGCCCAGTTCCCTCAATTGTTCTTTTCATTGTTTTTTTTTTATAGGGTGTAGTTTCCCAGGGGAATTATAAACTTGAACCTATGCATCCCATTTCTTTCCAGTTAAGCTCCCGAAGTGTATTATTAAAGGCTTGACGTTAAAGTTATAGTCAAATATGAATTTTTACATCTTCAGTGTGCATATTAATGATTTGAGAAGAACCTGTAGGAAATACTAGAATTCATTTAACTCTATCGTACCCAGTGTTTAAGGCTGATTTGGTTGGATCTGTGCTTCAGAAACACTGAGTTGTTGGAGTATGTCCAAAGAAGGGCAACAGAGTTGGTGAAGCACAATTCTGAAGAGGAAAGGCTGAGGGAACTGGACTTGTTTCATCTGAAGAAGAGGAGGCTCGGGGGAGACCTTATTGCTCTCTACAGCTACTTGAAAGGAGGTTATAGCAAGGTGGGAACTGGTTTCCTCTCCCAGGAAACTAGTTACAGGACAAGAGGAAATGGCCTCAAGTTGCACCAGAGGAGGTTCAGGTTGGGCATTAGGAAAAATTTCTTCACCAAAAGAGTGGTTAGGCATTGGAACAGGCTGCCCAGGGAAGTGGTGCATTCACTGCCCCTGGAGGTGTTAAAAAATGGGGATACAGCACTTCACAACATGGTTTAGTGGGCATGGCAGCATTGGGTCAGTAGTTGACTTGATGATCTTGGAGGTCTGTTTCAACCTTAATGATTCTGTGAATAATTACACTGTCCAGATGTCACCCAAGATCATTTAATACTTTTGGTTACAGCTCTACCTTCTCATATATCAGGAAGTCCATTTAGTTTAGCGCTTTTAGAGCAGAACATCAGCTGCCAACTTTGGAGCCCTCCTCAGAGAAGCATCTGGCATGCAAAAACTCAGGGAAAAGTGTGTCCCAAATCTCACCCTATCCCACATGCTTTTGAGACAGAATGAGCACTCTCATGAAACAAACGTGGCCATCTGAGAAGAATTGTCCTACAGAGGCAAGTCTAGTCCACATAGCAGTTCAAACACTGCCATCACGTGTAAGGATCACTTCCAAATGTGTTTACACCTCTTTAAAGATTTAATTTTGGACTACTAAATGTCCATTCAATCAAAAAATTGCAAAAGCTTAGTGTCCTTCACCAGGGGATACAAAACTGTGCAGTTACGCAGATTGCTCCAGGGATTACCAATTGCACAAGCTTTCTAGAACCTTATTGGTAGTTTTATCTTGCCAACTTGTTTGCATAATAGTTGGAAAGAGGTGCTGATTATATTTCTCCTGAAGTTTGATGGGCCAGTGCTAACTTGCCTCTAGTCCAAAATCAAACATAGAATAAAGTGAAAACTAAAATATTTGTAGAAATTAGTACTTTGTGTTTAATTAAGCTGCTAAAGTTTCTCACAGATTTAGATAACTATCTCCTAGTTGATATTTTACTAATTCCTTTAAGGTAAGCAGAGCCCGTGTCAACTGTTACACTGATTCTACTGCAGTTCAATCTTACCTTTTTTTCTCCAGACTTTAGCAGTTCTGCCTCTTGAAGTTTGCTCCTTTTAATTAGAGAACATATCCAACCCGAAGTGATATTCATTGCTTTATGCCAATCAAGAACGTGAAAGTGTTTGCTGCTGCCTGAAAGATATGTGTACTTATTCTTACCACTCCTTCTAGATCAATATCTATGGTTACTAGTGATGGAGTTTTCCTATGTATTCAGTTTAATGTTGAAAAGATTCAGCAAGATTATTTGACTAGTAAGACACTGACCAAGAATTTGAGTAAGTTTTCAGATTCAAAAGTTCTACATCAGGCTTAATGCTGCTGGGTTGTACAATTAATACAACTTTGGTCTTAGCAGTTAGGCTCAAAATCAATTCTCCATATGGCAGTAACAAGTTAGACACCCTTAAATTGTCTAATACTGACAATGATATAATCAGTAAAACACCTGCATTTATTCTAGAACTAGCACCATGAGATTTTGTGCCTGAAGTGCAGTCTACAGATGACACTTGATTCCCTAGTAGCACCAAGCCAGTAAAGATGATTTTAAAGGTAGTAGTGTCCTTTCTATTTTCAGGTCAGCTAATGAAATATCCTACAGATATATGCTTACAACCACTTGGTAAGATCACAGTAAACTGAAACAATTCAAGCTAGTTCTGCTTTTTCCCCACTCCCATTAATAATGTCATGAGATGTCCATTATCTTGAGATCTTTTTAGATTACAAATCCATCATTTGCAATAAATAATTGATGTTAGCACTTCAATAAGTCACAGAAAAGCACTCATTACTATCTAACTAGCTTCTGCTTGTGCTTAATCACAGTAGAAGCAAATCAGTCCCACACCCTCCAATTGACTGACACATATCAGAAAGCCTAGTGTTAGGAGGTCATTTTTATCTATGTGTGTCTGTTTTCCAATCACAAAAGAGCAAACATTGACTGATTTGAGTAACCTGTTGTTTTGAGATGAATATGTGAAGAATTATCATGACCTTCATCCATCTTTGTGTAGCAGATGTCTAGATGACCTATCAGTTGCACTTTGCAAAATCTTTTCCATCATCTTCCCCACTTAGGGTGAAGGGTGCAACCCCAAGCAGAGGCAAGTGTTCCCACAGCACATGACTGGCTTAAGCATTATTCATGACACAAACATCTATGGCATTAATCCTCTTGGCAAATGGTAGAAATAGAAAATACTGGAACAAAAACTTTTTAGGAGTGCTTTCAAAGGTCAAAATTTTGTCCAAACGCAATGAGAACCTCCAAAGCATACTCTGATGAAACACAGTGACCTTACCCACAGTTACAGCAGTCACAGTTGCCCTATTGAATGCCTTCAGGGAAGAGTTCATTAGCAACAACGCTATCATCTAGTCCCTCCCTTGATTAGTATTTCTTACAACATTTAATTTGATCCCATTCTGGGAAATATGCATAGGCTTTCCTTTTTTGCAGAGCATTATATATAGTTCTCATGTGAGTGATGAGAGGAATGGACGGTAAAAAAATAAAAAGGATGAAACTAATACTGAATATTTTCCTATTTCAGGTTGCCTTTGGTTGCTTTATGAAGTGTATTCAACCATGTAGAGTTTTTCAGATATTGTAGTCACACATTCTTGCAAATTCAAGTGTCAGAGTTAGAGGTTCCAGGACACACTAATCTATGGATGAGACAGGCACTCCTTGAAAAATGGTTAGTCATATCCTTCTAAAGACAGTATCTGTCATAGTGTAGAAGTTGTGGGAGGCAGTGTGTGTGAGTATTTACTGGCTAAATACTGCATGAACTAACTCTTGAGCCATTTGATCTCCTGTCTCCAAAGGAAATCATACTACCCTTCAAAAACTGTTTATATAATTTTTTGTTCTACTCTTTGCTTCTCCTTTTATTATTTCTGTAACATCAAAACTTGTGTAAGCATATCTTCATTACTGCCACATTACAGATCTTCTTGTCTAAGGCACCTAGACCCTACAGCCTTCCCAGTCACAGCACATCAGGAAACCACTTCCCGGTAGTCTGTCATCCATCCCTGTTGATTATGCAGGTTGTGCTCTCTGCAAAGCCAACTACTTACAGTACTCTGCCAATCTCCTTGTAAACTCAAGTTTTTCTGAATTCCAAGTTACTTTTCCCATGAACTAAAAATTCAGCTAAGCCCAAGGCAAAGACGTCTGATGTTTATGTATATGATGCAATGAACTTTCTCTGGCATGTATCCACTGCAGTGACAGCTTTAATGATTTTTAGCCAGTGGAAATCAGCAGATGACATCCATGAAAACACCTCCCTGACAAAAACTGTTTTGTGCAGCTAACTCAGGAGGCCTGGTTTCCACTCCACATGTTGCTGCATCAGCAGAGCCAAGGGAGAGGAAGGTAGTGTGCCCTGTTTCAGACTGTACCACAAACACATGATCATGTCTTGGATTTACACTACACTGGCCACATCTATTTCAGGTACTCTTGTTAGCTGTCCCAAGAATGTATATGCAGAGTTCACAGGCTACAGTCTCCACTTGCCTTATGAAGTCACCCTTCCAATTTGTTAAGGTAGCACTTTAGCCTCATAAACCTAAAATCAAAGATCACAGGAATACCCAAAATTTCTAGGATAGTCTGCTGTTGCAGACACCTCTTCCACCTTCAGCTTAAGAAGCTCAGGTAAGTCAGACTCAGAACAACTAACAGTGTTGTAGGCTTGTAGTTTGGGGGTCTTTTTGTCTGGTTTTTGTTTGTTTTTGTTTGAAGTATAGTAGTCAAGAAAGATTTTTCCTTACATTTTCAAACATTCAGCCACTCACTACTTTTCTAGGCTGGTAAGCCCAGCTGCACCTCTAACTGTGAAGTCTGATCAGGTAATATGTAAGAAATAACCTGCAGTAAAGGTGCAAACCATTCATGACACCTCAGACATGCCAGCATTTTTAAAAGACAATTAATAGCAATAGTAGCTGGGTACTTTGACCTAGAAGGACATAGAAAAAAGAATTAAACTGAGTAGATTGACAAAAGGCCTGCTAATTAACTTTCTCCAGGACCTGTCTATCAGTAGGACGTAGTTTGAAGCAATTAAGCATAGCAGATTTTTGTAACTTTAATTTAATTTTCTAACTGTTTTGTTCTAGTTGCACACGTAATGAATGTCGGGAATTGATTTGCACTGTGTTTCTTACACCACCCTGTCCTAAAGACATATCCTATAACTGCACTGGTATAGGCAGCTGGAGCATGACATTGATACTGAAGTCACTAACTCAGATTAATGAGCAACACTGAGCTTTGCAGAGCATGAAGGGAAGTTATATCTGTGCAATATATCAGGCAAGTTTCCATCATCTGAACTTAGCAAGCAAAGGTTAAAAAAGTTTTTCATCTAGGATTACAAAGGAACATAGCTATCAGGGCTCCTCCTCTTTACTCACTGAACAATTTGCTCCTTTACAATACTGTTAATTCTCCCAGACACTCTCATTCCCACAGAAACTAAGAAAACTTTACTAATGATCTTTATAGGTTGCAGGCTGGGCTTTTATCTGTCACGGAAACTTTGCAGTTCAGACAGTACAACTGCAGTTGTTCTCTTTATCAAAAAGAAGGCCTATTCTAACAACCTGCTTTAATCTTGACTCTTATAGAAGATGTCTTCCTTCTAATTACCTTTTGGCAGCAGTGAAAAGCATATGCTGAATAATAAGGGAAAGCTACACTGCAGGTAGATTAATTTCATTAAATCAGAAGTATCTTTTGCAGATAGCAGAACTGAAATTGCATTAACAAATCTTTCCTAGTATGCTAGCCTAGGACAGTATCTATGTGGTTTCTTCATTCAATCTTTCTGTACTTTCCAGCAGCTGCCACAGAGCTGCTTGCTTACCAGGCATGAGGGGCCAGCAGTCTTGACCAAAGCCATGCCTGCCAGATTTCTGACAGTGCTGTGGCAGGTACTTCAGGCATCCAGGGCAGGACATGATCAGCCACAGAAAAAGAGGCTCTGCTCCTGTTTATAGGAGACTTAAGTCACAGATGCAGTAGTTCAGGCCTGCTTGCTTGGGGACACCAGGGCACCAGCCAGCCTTGGAGTTACAGAGAACATCGGTCTCCCCCATTTGTCTTAGAACAGTTTTGTGTGGACCCAAGCACTTG
Organism: Bucco capensis; assembly: GCA_013396975.1. NCBI lineage: Eukaryota > Metazoa > Chordata > Aves > Piciformes > Bucconidae > Bucco > Bucco capensis. Next base: position 107,268 of record VWZO01017202.1, read on the forward strand.
AGCCTGAACTTCATTTATGGGGAAGGTCACATTGAGCAGGCTACAAGCAGGACAGAAAGCCCCAGGACCTGCACCCTGAATACAGAGAGGGCATATATCACCTCATACTGCTCTGCCACACCTCTCTGAAAGGCCAAGACATCCACCTTCTTACAGAGGGCTGCTCCGTGCAACGGAAACACTGACTCCACTGACAGGGCCAGCTCCTAATCACTATCAGGAGCCCAAGCTGAGAGGACTCCCAAGGAGGATACTGTGGACACTCATTCCTGTGGCAGGGAGATGGTTTACACTAGAGGAAAGCCAGTAGGAATCATTGGGCTGGCTCTAAGCAAGCACTGCTTCCAGCAGCCCCTCTGAAAACCAGCTCACAGGGAGCTCCAGGTGACATACACTCTGACTGCAGGGCTGTCATTGTCACTCCACTCCCAGCATGGACAGCCATAGATCTGGCCTTGCTTGCAGGTGGGTCACACTGCCCAAAGTGCTACTAAGTGGCCTATCTCCACCCTAAAACACAGTGGGCCCCGCCCAGAGCTGGAGTACTGATCTACTGGTGCACCACTCAAAATACACTAGAGTTTTGCCTGCTTTTAAATGAGAAAGGACAAGCACATTCACACACAGCCTCAGACATCAAAAAGCTCTCCAGCGCAGCAAGAGGAAATGGCTTCAAGTTGTGCCAGAGGCAGTTCAGATTAGATATTAGAAAGAATTTCTTCACCAAGAGGGTTGACAGGCATTGGAACAGGCTGCCCAGGGAGGTGGTGGAATCACTATCCCTTGGAAGAGTTCAAAAAACATGTGATATCGTGCTTGGGTACATGATTTAGTAATGGGTATAGTAGTGTTAGGTGGACGGTTGGGCTAAATAATCTCAGAGGTCTTCTCCAAGCATAATGATTCTATGATTCAGCCTGCCAGGATCAGGCAATCATCCTGCTTACCCAACAGCAGGAGGACACTGTCAGGCACATATGGCAACCCACAGCACTCAACCAGATGAGGAGCTTCACAGAGTGCCAGAACACAAACATCAGAGCACAGCCTGAGCACAGTGCTGCCAGACTGCCCTGACTGCTGCAGGGGCCATTGCAACTGAGACAACTTGCAGTTCCATTCCTCCCCCACCTCCAGGAAGGATCACAGCTCTTCCTGCCAAAATGCCAAGGTACCAGAGGAGTCACTACAGTAGCACCTAACCGTCAGCCAGCCTTTCTCCTCTGCCTTCCTTTCTGCTACTGTTATCAACTATATACAGGTGCACTCAATGTGTTGCCCACCCATGCACCGCCCCAAAGCACCATTGAAGAAAGGCCATAGTTAGTTTCCTCTTTCCCTGTCATTCTCTTCTGTTTTTTGGTTTTACACAAGTTTTTTGCCTCAGCTGTCATTTCAGCTAGTTTTCAGTCAGGTACGCCAGGGAACTACAAGTCTTTCAGCCTGACCTCGGTGCCTGGGAAGGAGCAGATCATCTTGACTGTGATCACATAGCAAGTCCAGGAAAACCAAGGGATCAGGCCCAGCCAGTTCATGAGAGGCAGGTCCTGGTTGACCACTTGATCTCCTTCTACGATGAGGTGACCTGCCTAGAGGATGAAGGAAAGGCTGTAGTTGTTTTCTACTTGGTTTCCCAGACTTCTGAAACCATCAGAGTTTGTTCTCTAGACTGTAATAGAAGAATGAGCTATAAAATTACTATGTCCTGTCCAGCCTTGGGATAATCCTTAAACAGTCTTTATGAATCAAAAATATGGATGGTGACAGTTTTTATTAATATGCTATTCTCCAGTACTAAAATGCTACCAAAAAGTTAAACAATATCATCATCATCATCATCATCATCATGGCCAGGCTTCGCGAATGAAGATCCAGGGAGGGCTCCTTCCATGCTTTTCCTCAGCACTTTTTACAAGTGTGCTGATGGCTGAAAAGGCCAATGCAGGACAGACAAGAGCGGTTGCAAAAGGAACAGCAGAAGGACTCCTTAGGAGGTATAACCTGCAAGACATGATTCTTTCTGCGCTGTCTTTTCTCCTCAAGAGTCATCCTGCGTGACCTTTCAAAAACATCTGCGGCATTAAATATAGTGTGTCTGCAGACCTCCCGACTGGAGG
>VWZO01017204.1:7580-17798 GCA_013396975.1 Bucco capensis
TGAGGGGAGACCTCATTGCTCTCTATAACTACCTGAAGGGAGGTTGTAGAGAGGCAGGGGTTGGTCTGTTCTCCCTAGTGGAGAGTGATAGGATGAGGGGAAATGGATGCAAAGTGCACCAGGGGAGGAGTCAGGTTAAATATCAGGAAGAATTTCTTTTCTGAAAGGGTGGCGGCCATTGGAACAGGCTGCCCAGGGAGGTGGTTGAGTCACCGTCCCTGAAGGTGTTTAAGAGAGAGGTGGATGTTGTGTTGGGGGCATCATTTAGCGGGTTCGTAGAGCTGGGACAAAGGCTGGACTGGATGATCTTCAAGGTCTTTTCCAGCTGTAACTGTGATGTTCTATGATTCATCGCATTATAGCATCATTGCATCTATCAATAGGAAGGGACTCTGGGTCCATCTCTTCCAGCTTGCTTCCATCTTTGCATAAAATGTACATATTATTGTACACTACAACTTAACATTTTCTAGAATAGAGCAATCTGATTAAACATAATCCCTTCCTGTTCTAATCAGATTCTTCCTCTTCAAAATCAGCGTCAGATCTAAGTGAAAGTGATGGTTTTGGCTGGGGTAGAGTTATTTTTCTTCACAGTAGCTAGTAGGGGACTATATTTTGGATTTGTGCTGAAAAAGGGGTTGATAATACAGAGCATTTTCATTTTTGCTGAGCAGTATTCACACAGCGTCAAGATCTCTTCTGCTTCTCTTCCCTTCTTAAGGAGGGGAAATTTAGATTGGAGAGTAAAAGCAAGCTCTTTACCCGGAGGGTCGTTAGGCACTGGAACAGGTTGCCCAGAGAGGTTGTGGATGCCCCATCCCTGGCAAGTGTTCAAGGCCAGGCTGGATGTGGCCCTTGGCAAACTGGTCTAGTGTGTGGCACCCCTGTCTGTGGCAGGGGGGTTTTAACTAGATGATCTCTAAGGTCCCTTCCAACCTGGTCATTCCATGATTCTCACACCATCCCACCAGCAAGCAGGCTGGGAGTGCACAAGAAGCTGGGAAGAGACACATCCAGGACAGCTGACCCCAAGTGACGAAACAGATATTCCATACCATTTAACATCATGGTCAGCATAGAAAGCTGGGGGAATATAGAGTGAATTCCTTCTTTTCTTTTGCTTTTGAGTGGAGTTTTTACTTTAAACTGTCTTTATCTCGACTCATGAGTTTTCTCTCTGTTACTTTTCTGATTCCCTCCCCATCCCACTGAGGGGAATGAGCAAGCAGCTGTGTGGGACTTAGCTGCTGGTTGAGGTTAAACCACGACAGTGAACAATACACATAAAACTGAATTTCTAAAACTCTTTGTGCTCCTGCAACTAATGGAAGCTCAAGTATTATATGCTATGCGTAAAGATGTGAATAAATTGCCACAGTTCAAATTCTTCTCACTGACTTTGGGTAATTACTTTCCCAATTAGTCACTATAAAACATTGCTAAAGAAAACTGTATTGCATAGTATTTATGGGCAATATAAGCACACGTGATGATTTGCTGTTAATGGAAAATGGAAGGCAAATACAATAAGCCTCTCCCTTTGACTTTAAGGATAAAGCTTGTATAATAGAGTCTCTCCAATAACAGGGCAGAGCAAGAAAGTACAGTGTTTAATGATGAGGGGTTTCTTCATGGAAGAGATTGATTTTTGCAAGTGTTTTTGATGGAACAGTGGGGCAGGAAGCCCTACCCACGAAAAAGGCATAAGTGAGGCCATTAAGAGTTCATAAAAGGTTTAATGCAAAGCTACATGAATTAAAAAGAAATAGTGCTGTGAGATTACCAAATATCAGAATGGGCTCCAAAAAAGCAAATAAAGAAGAGTGAAGAGGAAACAGGAGACACAAAGCCATCAAACCATGTTTACAGGGAGAGGCAGACACTTCGGCAATCCTTGGTGGAACGATGACACAACAAAGTTGTTACAATTAAAATTACAAATCAGGTCATTTTACAAAACTAGTATCTAGGAGCCTCTGCAGATCAGGTCAACCAAAAAGAAGAGTAATATTGATAAAGTAATATTCAAAAAAAGACAGTAAAAATTAAACTGCTATATTACCTCTTAGGAATTGAAACATAGCAAGAGAGAATTTGAGCTCAACTGCAGTCTCCTAGGGTAGACAAAGGTCCCCACAATTACTTCTTTGGTACTGCCAGTGCACACTGCTGTGTGTCCTGAGACCCTAATGCCACTTGCCTCTCCTATCTTCAAGGGACTTGTCATGTTAAAGGAGAAGTACGTTAGCTCAGAAGTGTATTTACAAAATTATAGGACTGGATGTCATAGGAGTTTAAGAGACTGTATTGGGTTTGGCTGAGATGGAGTTAATGTCCCCATAGCAGTCCTCAGAAGCACTGTGCCTTGGGTTGAAGAGAACATTTTGTATTGTGACTGTTGCAAGGCTGGCACAGCACCAAGGGGATTGGATGGACAAGATCTTGGGAGGGGACACAACTGAGACAGCTGACCCAAACTGACCAAAGGGCTATTCCATACCATATGACATCAGTTCAGTAATAAAAAGGCAGAGGGAGGGGAATATCTGTGGGAAGAAGAGATCTGTCCCGGGAACAACCATTACGTGTTTCGGAGCCCTGCTTTCTTGGGAGAAGGCAGGGCAGTCACTCCTTGGAATCAAGAGCCTCAAGAGAGCAGGCTGTGTGAGCAGAGCAGAAGGGCAATGGACAATGCTCTGTGTTAGTGCTGACTTAGTGGCCTCAGTGGTTCTGCCTTTCCTACTACTGCACTGGTCCCCCTTGGCTGCTGGTAGCCAGCTGGCAAGACTTGTTGGTGTTCCACCCAGTGCCACCCTCAGGCAATGCAAGCTTCAGGAAAGTCTTTCCTGAAACCCCAGCAGGTCCTGGGCAATGGCTCAAAGCCTGGGACAGAGGAGAGTTGAATTTCCCCATCATCCTTAAAACTGAGATGGGGAGCAAAGGCCAGGAGCAAACAAAATACAAAGATTGCATTTTTACTGCTCATTTGCTTCAGCTGTGTTTGCATGACACAAGAAGCCTATGCAGAGCTGCTTGGTGTGCCTTGACAGTGGGAGGCATGGTTATGACGGATCCTTCCTGCAAGTGGCAGTGTCATAGGACCTTGGGATAGAACTTGCACAAGAGATAGGAAAAATAATCAAATAAGCAGCACTGATTAGTTGATGATCTGCTGCTGAATCTCTGTTTAAAATGCTGGCCCACCTTTCAAATGCTTCCTTTGTGTGCTGCATTCCATTTTGCTCAGGAAATGAGAAATGTTTCAAGATACTACTGAAGTGCTTTTTCTCAGCAAGCAAAATGCATTTTGCTGGTGATTGAGAAAGCCTATTCCAACCTCTGGCAGGAAATGACCAGGGCTGTCAGTTCAGACTGGGTAGAAAAGAGTGAGAGTGCCCTTATATCCAATCAGCTACCAATCACAGTTTAGCAGCAAGAGAGCAGTCAGAAATTAGTTCAAATCTTTTAAACTGGAGCTCTCTGCATACAGCCCTATTAGCCTTGGCGCTCCACATCTAAGAAATAACAACCAGTATTTAGTTTTGTTGGAACAGCTTATCCGTCTCATCTATCTGCTTCTTCTTATCATCACAGATTTCTTTATATGAGAAAAAATAGCAAAAGGATCCAGTGAATGAGAGATATTTTGTTTGTTTGTTTAAAGTTTCAAACAAAAATTACAGGTTTGTTCTTCTACCTTTATTCAATAATTAACCTAGCTTATTTCCCTTGATAGATCAGTTTAGTCTATGATGAGTCCACCAGATTTTGAAAGTTAAGCCTATCCAGACTCAGATAAATCTGTGCAACTTGACACAACAAATCTTATTCTCCTGCGAACTCTTATTATGATGTGTCTGTCTGCTTTGCTGAATATTTGTCTAAAAATGTTTTGCTGCTGTAAATAAGATAAGCTCCTTTCCTCTCTTCAAGCCTACAAGTTAGGAATAGGTTATGAATTAGAATAAATGTTTACATTTCTTTTGAAATAAAACAAAAAAAAGTAGTGAAGTCTCTAATAAACCTCTACTATTCAGACGCAGAAAAGCTTTATTTTGTCTATGAACCTTACATCAGCCAAAGTCTTCCTCACTTATCAGAAAAACATGTATTTTGACTGCTGACAGGAAATGCCCAGAATCAGCAAATATTTTACTCTTTGTTTTATGCTATAGTCATTCAGACGTACACATAATTGACAGGAACACAAAACAAAAATAGTACAAAAGCGTGCCAAAATGACAATAGAATTTGGTTGAGAGACTCCAGTAATAAGTTTTTTTCTCTTGATGCATATCCCATAGCTCTGAACTCCCTGCTTAAAATTAATTAAGAAAGCCTCAAAAAAAGAACTCTGTTTATTCAGCTAACAGATGCTATATGTGTGCTTCATATGGGTATATACGTGCATATGGTCCTTATTCAAATGTGTATTCAGAAAGAGGAAAATGCTTTCTGTTTTATATAGAATTATTCCATAGCCATATTGAAATGTATACTTCCAGAATATCACTTATTGTGAATTATTCTCTAAACCTACATGGTCTAAAATACAGTATTATTCAATATTATTTTAAGCTTTCGTTTCTGCACAATTTGCAAGCTTACAGGAAAGAAGTTAGTTCAGTGACTTTCAAGCTTTACTTTAGCATCCGTTCTTCACTATGTTCTAGAGTGAAACTTATTCTGGTGATAGACAATGCCAGCTGAAGGATCTCTTTTGGGTTTCGATGTAGGGAAGATGAGGATTCTTAATTAAATGACTGTGTCAAGTTCATGTTATATACTTTTTCAGAAAGAATTGTAGGTGCAGTTGCACAAATGCAGTTTTTCTCTAGTAAAATTTTTTCACTATTTTTGGGTGCAGAACACACATACTGATCATTAATTGGTGCTTCCACTATATATCCTCCTTCCCATCTCTCAGGTTTAGGGAGGAAACAACTGCTGTGCTTTCCTCAACACAGTTATTTCCTAAGCCTTCCTCTTTTCAAAAGGGTGAAGGAGACACTTTCCAGCACTTTGAAGCTCCCAGGCATGTAGGGCCATGATGGATGTGATTCAGATGAACTTAGAAAGTGGAAGCCAGGGAGTGCTCTGGGATTTCTTCTTAGCCTAAAAACATTGTCAGTGTCTCCTTTGACAGAGTTTTTGTGGTACTGTGTCTGAAAGGGGACACTGGTACCCATGTTGGATGGTAAAAAGCTAAGATAGCTGAAGCGATAGCAATTTCCTCCTTATTTTTCTTTTTCCTTTTTAATTCTTTTTTTCTCCTATTTTTCATTATTGTGTCAAAGAATATGGTTTCTTACCTTCTACAATGCTCAGGAAGCAAAGACTGAGTATTTTGATTTTTCTATATAATGCTCATGCTAACTTCAGTTGTTTTATAGGAAAAAAAGAAGAGATTTTTATTCCCCTGAACTGCATGATGAAATCAGATGGAATTTTTCAGAGACGCCATTAGCTGAGATTGGATGCCTCAGTTTTTAAATCAAATCTTGGTCTGAATATCAGAGAAAGATGCAAAGCTACGCTAGTCAAAGCTGTGTAGTTGTCCTTTTATCTATCACTGATAATTAAATACAGGGCTTCGTTGACTCTGGTCAATTATTTTCCATTGCTATTTCAGTTCTAAATGTCTTCTTGCTTTTGAGTATTTCACATGTTTTGGTATAGCTTTCCCTGAACTACAGGGCTGTAGAGTGCAAATTCAATGAGAGCAGAGAGCTGATTTCCTAACATAGTGTTTGCAGCTGCAGTTAAATGAAAGCTGCCGTAATGATATGCTCCCTCTGCCCACAATGCAGCAGCAATACTTCATTGATCACTTTTCAAAGAAGAGAGAAAACAAAAACATGACTAATTTCAAGCCAGATGCTTACCACTTCTGACTGGCGAAAAAGCATCAACCGAAATATGGCAGAGGCTCTGAAACATTCCTTTGCAATGGTGCTTGGGAGCAACACACACTGCTTACTGCACGGTAAGTGGAAAAAAGGAAGTACCTATCTGTGCCCTGTTCCACAGCAGGGAAACCATGCAAATCACAAATCCTCATTGCAAGCATGCCCTTGACTTCTGGAAGGGCAGGTTGCATTTTTCATGCTTTCATACCTGTCACAGTTCATGAGGATTTTACTTGGAGAAGGTCCTAGAGAGGTCACAAATTGAGCCAGGCTCATATTCATTTGTCCTAGTATGTGCCTGCTTAGGTCACAGACAGGCTGTAAGATAACGTGGTAGGATGGGGCCAAGAACACTATGGGACACTACCTTCTCTTTAAGCAGTGACAACATCAATGACTGCCTCAGTTTGCTCCTCCACAGCTGAACTATGCCCTTCTTCCCCAATATTTTTCCTCCCCCAGCCTTCAAGTCTTTCCTCTTGCCTATCCTACCAAAAAAAAAATATATATATATCTGAAGTGAGGGTGGGGAGATGAGGCAGATGAATGCCAGCTTGGAAAGCAGCAAGGAATCAGTTAGTTACCCAAACTGAAGGACTATTATATGAGCAGGCACTGGTTTAAAATACAAAATACAGATAAGCCAGGAATGCAAGTTTGGCTTCTGCTGGGTAAGTATTGATTTAGAAAATTAACCTCACAGACTTAGCAATGTTTTTGTCAGCAGGTTCAGCCAGGGCTGGAAGAAGCACAGAACAGCTCTGAGACCTGCTTTTCAGGAACCTGAAAACATAACTGCTCCTGCCAGGATAGATAGAACAAGTACTCAAAATAGAAGATATGGGCTCCTTTTTGGAAGTGTACTCTGCAGTGATTGATCTGGCAGGGAATGAGGGACATGTCTCCTGGTCAGGGATGTGGAACTGGCCATGGCCACTTGGGCTCGGAGAGATGTGTCCAGCAGGACTGGGGTGCTCCAGGAACATTTCCCCTTGCCCTTTCCCAAGACACAGTAAGTTATTTGTTCTTTTCCAGGAGATGATGGCTCTGTGTGTTAGCACAACACTGAGGAAATGCAGTGCAGAGTCTAAAGGACTCTATGGCAGTCATGGACATCACAGAGCCAGGCGGTGACATGTGGATCCAACATGGTATATTTAAAAAAGAGAAAAGGAAAGAGAAAAAGTGTTCCTCTTTTGTATAAACAAGGAAAGCAAAACCTAAGCAAGAGTCAGACATTGACACCTGCAAGGCACGATAAGGCATGAGCAAAAATACACTGACCTTGGGAGTGATACAATCACAGAATCACAGAATGTTAGGTGTTGGAAGGGACCTCTGGAGATCATCTAGTCCAACACCCCTGCAAGAGCAGGATAACCTAGAGCAGATTTTCAAATATCTCCAGAGATGGAGACTCAACCACTTCCTTGGGCAGCCTGCTCCAGTGCTCCACCAGCCTAAAAGCAAAAAAGTTCATCCTCATGTTAAGATGGAACTTCCTGCATGCTAGTTTTTTCCCATTGCCTCTAGTCCTGTCACTAGGTACCACAGAAAAAGACCGGCCCCATCCTCCTTATACCCACCCTTTAAGTATTGGTAAGATCCCCCCTCAGTCTTCTCTTCTCCAGGCTAAACAGCCCCAAGCTCTCCCTCTGCATCCCCACATAAGAGAGGTGTTCAAGTCCCCTAATAATTTTAGTGGCCCTTCTCTTTACCCTCTCCAGGAGTTCCCCATCCTTCTTAAGTGGGAGATCAGATCTGGACAAAATACACCAGATGTGGCCTCACTGGGGCAGAGCAGAGGGGAAGGATAACCTCCCTCAACCTGCTGACCACACTTTTCTTGAGGCATCCCAGGATGCCATCAGCCTTCTTGGCCACAAGGGCTCATTGCTGGCTCATGGTCGTCCTGCTGTCCACCCAGACACCCAGGTGTTTTTCCCACTGAGCTGCTTTCTAGCAGATCAGCCCATAACCTGTACTGGTCCATGGGGTTATTCCTCCCCAGGTGCATTACCCTACACTTGCCCTTGTTGAATTTCATAAGGTTTTTCTCTGCCCAGTTCTCTAGCCTGTCCAGGTCATGCTGAATGGCAGCACAGCCTTCTGTGTGTCAGCCACTCCTCCCAGTTTTGTGTCATCAGCAAACTTGCTGAGGGCACACTCTATTCCTTCATCCAGGTCACTGATGAATACACTGAACAGGACTGGACCCAGTACTGACCGCTGGAGAACACCACTCCTCACATACTTCCAACTGAACTCTGCACCATTAATTACAAGACTCTGGGCTCTGGCCTTCAGCGAGCTTTCAATCCACCCCACTGTCCATTCATTTAACCCACAATTACTAAGCCTGGTAATGAGAATGCTGTGGGAGACAGTATCAAAATCCTTGTTGAAGTCAAGGTAGACAATGTNCCCTAATAATTTTAGTGGCCCTTCTCTTTACCCTCTCCAGGAGTTCCCCATCCTTCTTAAGTGGGAGATCAGATCTGGACAAAATACACCAGATGTGGCCTCACTGGGGCAGAGCAGAGGGGAAGGATAACCTCCCTCAACCTGCTGACCACACTTTTCTTGAGGCATCCCAGGATGCCATCAGCCTTCTTGGCCACAAGGGCTCATTGCTGGCTCATGGTCGTCCTGCTGTCCACCCAGACACCCAGGTGTTTTTCCCACTGAGCTGCTTTCTAGCAGATCAGCCCATAACCTGTACTGGTCCATGGGGTTATTCCTCCCCAGGTGCATTACCCTACACTTGCCCTTGTTGAATTTCATAAGGTTTTTCTCTGCCCAGTTCTCTAGCCTGTCCAGGTCATGCTGAATGGCAGCACAGCCTTCTGTGTGTCAGCCACTCCTCCCAGTTTTGTGTCATCAGCAAACTTGCTGAGGGCACACTCTATTCCTTCATCCAGGTCACTGATGAATACACTGAACAGGACTGGACCCAGTACTGACCGCTGGAGAACACCACTCCTCACATACTTCCAACTGAACTCTGCACCATTAATTACAAGACTCTGGGCTCTGGCCTTCAGCGAGCTTTCAATCCACCCCACTGTCCATTCATTTAACCCACAATTACTAAGCCTGGTAATGAGAATGCTGTGGGAGACAGTATCAAAATCCTTGTTGAAGTCAAGGTAGACAATGTCAGCTGCCCTCCCCTCATCTATCTATGTATCCGGTAATGCTATCATAGAATAACTTGAGCTAGTCTGTGAGACAGCTTTGAACAGGAGTGGCTGTGTGCAAGGTAAGATGGGTGGTGCATTTTAGATCTTGCTGGGCAGCATTGGATCAGCTCCAGGGCTCCGGCAGCATGCTCGGCTCACTGGCACGTCCCACACATAGCCCACATGATGCATACCCCCCACCAGGTACTGATTGGGCATGAAAGCCCTGGTCACCCAATCAGGGTGTAATGAATTCAGCTGAGCTAGTCCAGCACTGAAGGTTGATATGCCCTTCCCTATATTAGTCAGGTCTAGGGAGTGTGGTGACCTGGAGCATGGCAAACAGGGATGGGCTAACAGGAACAGAGCAGTGAGTGAAACAGTTGGTGAAGACAGGGCATGAAGGGAGGGTGTACAGGAGGGAGCTATTCCCCTTCAGGTCTCAGAGGTGATCTACATAAAGGGTTGGAGCTAGCCTAAGAGGTACATACCACTGGTTGTTACTAGGAAGAAAGCTGTAAATTTTCCTGAAGCAGCAACCCAGACAGAGCTCTGGAGGGCACATGCTGCCACCCAGGTGTCTGGATGTAGTGAGTGCCTGAGACTGTCGCTGACTACGGATGTATGCTGTGTAAGGTGTGAGCAACTGGATGATCTCCTCAGTCTGGTTGCTGTGCTGAAGGATGAAGTGGAAAGATTAAGAATTATCAGGAACTGTGAGCAGGAGATAGACTGGTAGAGTCACTCCCTGACACTCCCTGGACATACCCAGCAGGAGGTTCCACCTTGTGACAGAATGACCCCATTGCCCTCTCACCAAAAGGTGGAAGAGGGAGGAGGATTAGATGACAGTGAAGAATTAGATGATAATTGAGAATGGATTCAGGTCACTGCTTGGCATGGCAGACATGCCCTATCCTGGCCTGCCTCTTCTTCCTGGGTGCCTACATACAATAGCTATGAGGCCCTGGAGCAAGACAGGTTAACACAGGAAAATAGAGGCACACGTTCTTCTGGGCTAGAATACTTGGCCAGAGCAAGACAGCCTGCATGTCGCATTAGTGCTACCTGTGTTAGGAAGAAAAGATGAGTTGTTGTTGTTATAGTGAATGTGAAAATTGCCC
>VWZO01017206.1:4554-21682 GCA_013396975.1 Bucco capensis
GAGAGGGAGAGAGAAAAGCAGAAAAATCATCATCATAGAATCATTGAAATGGCCAGGTTAGAAGGGACCCTAAAGATCATCTATTTCCAACCTCCCCACACTGAGCAGGGGTGCCAATCACTAGACCAGGTCACCCAGGGCCTCATCCAGCCTGGCCTTGAACACTGCCAGGGATGGGGCATCCACAACCTCTCTGGGCAACCTGTTCCAGTGCCTAACCACCCTCCGGGTAAAGAACTTTCTCATAATCTCCAATCTAAATTTCCCCTCCTTCATCTTATAACCATTCCCCCTTGTCCTATCACACAGTCTGACCGCTTAAAAAGTATCTCCCCTTCTGTCTTATAATGAGAGAGGATAAATGAGAATGAGAGAACAATGTACTGCTTTCCAGGAGCAGTATATAACTATACCAAAGGATAGACATGGGGACACTGTGCCCATTAATTTTAGTTTCTTTTCTTTAGTAAAAAAAAACAAAACAAAAAAACCCCAACAAACCAAAATTAAAAAAACCCATAACTCATTGTCAGTGCTCTTTTCACCTCTTACAGCTGCCCTTTGGGGATTTTCTGTATGTTGTCTTGCTCTCCTTCTTAATGTTATAGCTTTTATAATCCTTCATTCAAGGACTGCATAGACTGATGTTAGCCTTCTACACAGTAACCTGTTGCTGCTTGCCTGAAATGAGGCTTCAGATTTCTCAGACTGCTTCCTCATGCTTCATACTTTGTGTTAGAGCAGGATGGTTGTGTGCCATTTGTGAATATTAGTGTAATAGAGGCAATGAACGATAATAAAGATTTCAGACAGTTAGAAAGAGAAAATCAAGAGAACACCTAAATCACCCTCTTCTTAAAGACTTCTCTCCATAGCTTGAAGGTTAAGGCAGGATAAATAGATTAATTCATACTTGTTGGAGCAGGCTTCTGACTCAGCTGACAGGTACAGGCATTGTCAATCAAGAGCATGATGATTCAGGTTTACAGGATCTGCCATCATGAAGCACATATTTTGTTTGCACTTTCCTGCAGTAGTTCATGCTTTTATTCTCTGTCAAGGCAAATTGGTTACTTTCCTGTTCTTGTTCTCTATTAATAAATTACTTTTAAAATCATTCAAAAAATAGACCTGTTGGGATGATTCCTGATGCGAATAATTTTGAGTTGCAGGTTTCAGAGAAAGAAAAAAATTTGTTTTCCAGAATATTCCTGATATCTTTATATATTCTTTTATGTACACTTTCGTATTTTCATCAATATAAAACAAAAAGTTAGGAGAAATATTAAAAACAGAATATGCAAGTAATTTAGGTAGATCTCAAGGGCCTTATAAAAGTAGTGGTTCTTTACTGTGCCATTTTGTAAGGAACAGATACTGAGATTTCATTCTGACTGTGATCCAGTGACAGAAGCAAAAATTAAATGCAAGGACGAAACCATATCTTAGTCCATGGCTACTTTAATGAAAGTCAGTGTGTACACAGGCACTGTGTTCAGTTTTGGGCCCCTCAGTACAAGAAGGACACAGAGGCATTAGAGAGAGTCCAGAGAAAGGCAATGAAGCTAGTGAGGGGTCTGGAGCATAAGTCTTATGAGGAGCAGCTAAGGGAAATGGGGTTGTTTAGTCTGGAGAAAAGGAGATTCAGGGAAGACCTTATCACTCGCTACAACTACCTGAAAGGAGGTTGTAGTGAGATAGTGATAGGTCTCTTCTCCAGGGTTAACAGTGAGAGGGCGAGAGGAAATGGCTTCAAGTTGAAGCAGGGGAAGTTTAGATTAGATATAAGAAGAAATTTCTTTACTGAAAGCGTTGTAAAGTCCTGGAATAGGCTGCCTAGGGAGGTGGTAGAATCACTGTCCCTGGAGGCATTTAAGAAATGTATAGATGCTCTACTTAGGGACATGGTTTAGTGGTATGTTAGTGACAGGTATGGTTGGACTTGATGATCTTAGAGGTCTCTTCCAACATTTGCAATTCCATGATCTTNACTAGACCAGGTCACCCAGGGCCTCATCCAGCCTGGCCTTGAACACTGCCAGGGATGGGGCATCCACAACCTCTCTGGGCAACCTGTTCCAGTGCCTAACCACCCTCCGGGTAAAGAACTTTCTCATAATCTCCAATCTAAATTTCCCCTCCTTCATCTTATAACCATTCCCCCTTGTCCTATCACACAGTCTGACCGCTTAAAAAGTATCTCCCCTTCTGTCTTATAATGAGAGAGGATAAATGAGAATGAGAGAACAATGTACTGCTTTCCAGGAGCAGTATATAACTATACCAAAGGATAGACATGGGGACACTGTGCCCATTAATTTTAGTTTCTTTTCTTTAGTAAAAAAAAACAAAACAAAAAAACCCCAACAAACCAAAATTAAAAAAACCCATAACTCATTGTCAGTGCTCTTTTCACCTCTTACAGCTGCCCTTTGGGGATTTTCTGTATGTTGTCTTGCTCTCCTTCTTAATGTTATAGCTTTTATAATCCTTCATTCAAGGACTGCATAGACTGATGTTAGCCTTCTACACAGTAACCTGTTGCTGCTTGCCTGAAATGAGGCTTCAGATTTCTCAGACTGCTTCCTCATGCTCCATACTTTGTGTTAGAGCAGGATGGTTGTGTGCCATTTGTGAATATTAGTGTAATAGAGGCAATGAACGATAATAAAGATTTCAGACAGTTAGAAAGAGAAAATCAAGAGAACACCTAAATCACCCTCTTCTTAAAGACTTCTCTCCATAGCTTGAAGGTTAAGGCAGGATAAATAGATTAATTCATACTTGTTGGAGCAGGCTTCTGACTCAGCTGACAGGTACAGGCATTGTCAATCAAGAGCATGATGATTCAGGTTTACAGGATCTGCCATCATGAAGCACATATTTTGTTTGCACTTTCCTGCAGTAGTTCATGCTTTTATTCTCTGTCAAGGCAAATTGGTTACTTTCCTGTTCTTGTTCTCTATTAATAAATTACTTTTAAAATCATTCAAAAAATAGACCTGTTGGGATGATTCCTGATGCGAATAATTTTGAGTTGCAGGTTTCAGAGAAAGAAAAAAATTTGTTTTCCAGAATATTCCTGATATCTTTATATATTCTTTTATGTACACTTTCGTATTTTCATCAATATAAAACAAAAAGTTAGGAGAAATATTAAAAACAGAATATGCAAGTAATTTAGGTAGATCTCAAGGGCCTTATAAAAGTAGTGGTTCTTTACTGTGCCATTTTGTAAGGAACAGATACTGAGATTTCATTCTGACTGTGATCCAGTGACAGAAGCAAAAATTAAATGCAAGGACGAAACCATATCTTAGTCCATGGCTACTTTAATGAAAGTCAGTGTGTACACAGGCACTGTGTTCAGTTTTGGGCCCCTCAGTACAAGAAGGACACAGAGGCATTAGAGAGAGTCCAGAGAAAGGCAATGAAGCTAGTGAGGGGTCTGGAGCATAAGTCTTATGAGGAGCAGCTAAGGGAAATGGGGTTGTTTAGTCTGGAGAAAAGGAGATTCAGGGAAGACCTTATCACTCGCTACAACTACCTGAAAGGAGGTTGTAGTGAGATAGTGATAGGTCTCTTCTCCAGGGTTAACAGTGAGAGGGCGAGAGGAAATGGCTTCAAGTTGAAGCAGGGGAAGTTTAGATTAGATATAAGAAGAAATTTCTTTACTGAAAGCGTTGTAAAGTCCTGGAATAGGCTGCCTAGGGAGGTGGTAGAATCACTGTCCCTGGAGGCATTTAAGAAATGTATAGATGCTCTACTTAGGGACATGGTTTAGTGGTATGTTAGTGACAGGTATGGTTGGACTTGATGATCTTAGAGGTCTCTTCCAACATTTGCAATTCCATGATCTTAGCTGAGTGAGAACAACGGAGCAAGACTTTGTCATTTACACACTTGTAGTGGCAGATGAAAATCATAAACGGAATTACTTTGAAAATTTTTTCTGTAAATAATAATTATATATAATTATAAACATAATTCTTCCAAAATCTTGATAGATTTACCTCTCTTCTCCTAGCAAAAAGAAAAGATATAGATTAGTTTACATTTAGGGGGAAAAAAAAAGATCTAGAGCAGTGTTCTCTGTAGAGAATAGGCCATTTAATTGAAAAAATAGAATTGGTGTATTCCAGAATTACACAGGATAAAAATATCCACCAGATTCATACAGAAAAATAGCAAATTTGCAGAAGAGCCTTAGATCTTTCAAGCATTTTGTGTTAATAGAGACAGGCAAAGGCCTGTGACTGAAAGCTGTTTTTTTTTTAATTATATTACTTTCCATATTCAAACACTTTAAAAACATTGGATATTTTTCTTCTCCCTTTCACTGAAACTTTGTTTTTATTATGTAAGTTACACAGAAGGATTCTTTCTGAACATGCAGTAATGATACTGAATCCTTGTAAGTGCATAGAAGAAATAGGATATTGAAAGAGTTTTTACAATAAATTTTTAAAAATCAAAACTAAACTAGCAGTCTCTAGCCAGACACTAACATAAATTGTTGGTCAGACGTACAGCTCTACATGCAGTTGTTTCCCCCTTAAATCCTGCAAACATAATTCAAGTCTGGAAGGAGAAACCTTAAGATGTCATTCCCTACCAGACTACCTAGGCAATTTTGGAGTCTTGGAGGGTTTTAACTGAGTCATATTGGTTGAATTGTTGTCATGTGAGAAGCAGAAACCCTCTTGCCAACAAAGGTGAAGACTCAGGTCTCTGAAAGCCATGGATTTCAGGAGCTTTCCACACTCAAAGCCACTATGTAGTAGCCAGTGTAAGCTACTACAGTGTAAGCAGGTCTAGACATTTCTGGCTCTCACCCATCGATGTCCTTTTTCCCAACAGAGTCAGAGGGATGATGATAAAAAGAGGTAAAATAATGATGGTGTGGTCATTGTTATCTTACTGATCTCCTAAGGATTTTCAGAAGATCTAGATTTTTCCAGTTTCTTCACAGCCCTGCAACTGACATTTAACTCCTTCATAGACTAGATAATAATTTTTGCACAAAACACTCTTGCTACCTATTTTTAACCCCATGACTTAGAAAATTCTGGAAAATCCTCCCTTTCTGAGCTGTTTAGCCTTGTAAACACTTTGGCAACAGATCAAAGTTGACACCTGCATAGAAAAGCAAGAACCACGTGACTCCCAAAATGGGCAGTTCTCTGATCACAAATGGATAAACAAAGTATAAAGTGAGTCAATGTTGAACATTACAAATTTCCATAGCCTGGGATATTCTTTAACTTCAGTGAAAATGAAACCTTTTCTGAAAGGGAAAAATTTTATGTACGCAAGATTCAATGGCTAGAAGACAATGACACCCCACTTTACTGATTTTCAGCCTGTGTATAAAGCAGTTCACATTCTCTTCTAATGGCTTTTTAGCCACTATTTGTGATAACATCATACCTGCTAATGCATAAAAGTAAGCTGTCAGCTTTGCATGTTGTAGGCTGAGAGCTTTCAGTTCTCTAGCCATTAGTACCTTTTGAAAATCTTACTATGTAATTGTAGATACCGATGATCACAACATATTTTAGAAAATGTAGCTCCACATCTATTTACTTCCCCGATGACTGAATTTCACATCATTCTTCTGCTGTCAGTTTGCTCCAGAGAAAACTAGGATTTGATTTATTTATTTAATAATTTTTGCATATGTTTAAGACATCCAGACTCAATTGCCACATTATTTATGAATAATTACACATTTGATGCTATAAATGGACACAAAGAATATATTTCCCTAAGAATCCAGAATAAGAGGAAAAAGAATTACAAAGAGTAAGATTTAGAGACACTTGTAAGCCACTTGTCTATCCATACCAGCTGTTTGACACTAGCACTCTCCTTGAAACTATTTTTAGATGCAAATGACACAACAATGCTCCTTCTCAAATGCTAATACTTTCCTGTGGAAGGCAAGACTAGATTATTCTCCCTTGAAGCTTTTTAGCAGGAAGTTTGGGTCTTGCCAGAATCAACAACATTTTGGACCCCTACTGATGACAGAGTAAAAGAACTGCCTTCTGTCTTGCCTTTCAGGGAATAAATACTCCTTATGACTCACACTGCCTTACTTCTCTTGAATGCAGCTGTCTTTTTCTCATCAGAGTTCAAGTAAATTTACAGGGTATTTCAGTGAGAGAAGACTGAAAAGGCTGCTCATTCTCCAAGCTCACTATGGTGGCTTTTTTTCTGAGGAAGTCATTGTTCAATAATGATATTCCCTGCCAAACTCACAAATTGAATCTGGGGAAGAGACAGGAAGGATATTTCAAAGGTTAAATTGAATGACAAGTTTTATCACTGTGGTCCATAAAGATCACAATGTCTTATTTATTTAGGGCTTTTGCTGGAACTGGGATTGTACAATATGGAATGTACTCTCTGGAATATTTGCAAGATTTGTCCCATGGGTTTGCAGCCTAACAGCTCCAGAAATGTGCTGTGGACAGTCTGTGACTTTCTGGTGGTCTGTGTAATGAAAAAGTGGTTATATACTTCTAAGATGGGCAAAACGGGTCACAGCCACTTCTCACCACCCAGGGTGAACCAAGCAAGCAGGGAGTCTTATCCTCTCTTTATTTGACATTATTTCTCCAGCACTGTCTGACAAAGAAATCTGAATTTGATTACGTAAAGCCGTGTGTCCATTCCTGGTGATTGAACTGCCTTAGGTATCCTGCATGGGTGTCTGGAGATGTAACCATGTGGATTCTCACAAAAGAACAAAGATGAGATGACAGAAAAAGTAACAAAGAATAAAACACAAGCTCTGTCACTCCACAGCAATCATTTTTGTTGGTTGGTTGGTTGGTTTTATACACTGGCCAAAGTTGTTCTTTTTATGCTTTGGCAGCATTCCAAATACCCCACCATGCCAGTCAATATCTTTTGTCACTGTTACAGGAGCAGTGAAGTAGCACCTTGTTTCATCTTTCTTAGCAAACCTGCCTAACAATAGCTCAAAATATATGCTTCATTTTTAATCATAGGCAGCTTATTCCTTCAGAACACCAAAAGGCAACTCACCTTTGTCTTTCAGACACCGTGTGAGTACTTTGAAAGAAGAAAACAAAAGCTCATCAGCTTGTGTGAACATCTTGAAACCCAAGCTAGATCAGAAGCAGCAGGAGAAACTGTTGGGTGCTCTCTTGGGAGGAACAGAAAAGTTGGAGGAAATAACAGCAGACATTAAAATTCTGTATGTAGTGTTTTGGAAATGAAACCCTGACATTTCAGATGGTTATGCGGTGGTTCTGGTTGAGCATTACATAGGTGGTCGCAGAAAAAATGTTTCAAAATAATGTGCAAGCTTTACGACACTCTTATTTATGAGTTGTAACTATTTTAATTTTTCTGTAACGTTGAATTATTGCAGCCATTTTGGATTGAGGCCTAACAGCTTCTTTAAGTCTTTAATAATTGAAAACCTGCAATTCATTTATTGCTTTCCTCTGAAAATGGAACTTCAAAATATTTTAAACTGCTATGGGAGAAAAAAATTCTTATCTGGAACTAATTTGAAATTTTATCTGTATTTTGTCAAGTTCTTGAGTACAACGTTTTATAACATGATTTGACAGCTGGACTCTGAGGATAAAGAAACAATTTCCTTAGAGCAGCTGTGTTATTTACCTCTCCAAACCACTTAATTTGTCCTTTTCCTACTGACCCTTAATTTGTGTTAGGTAATGTGAAAAGGCTGCCAGTATTATTTATAAACTGCAGAAGAAAAATAAAGCCAGGGAAGACTCTTAACAATTATTTTAAGAATTTAAGAATTGCTTAAGGATTTTCTTTAAGCAAGCAAATTTTCTTTTACAGCAAGAAAGATGTTAAAATATATAAAATATTTCACAGTGTACACAGAAAGCTTTACAATGCCTTTGCACAAAACTATGATGCAAATTAGTAAAGAATATTTAGAACCCTCTCAAGCACCTAGTCATCTCAAGAAAAGCATTACTTGAGTGGAAGGACTCAGAAGACAGTCATAAAAATGAGGTCTATTATAACTCATAATAAAAACACAGTATGTTTCCCTTCTTAGCATGGTGAAAAAACTAAGGATAGAAAATTATTAGTAATATGTTGAAAGCAGATTGAGAACTTCTTGCGGTATGATAGAACAAGAATTGATTTCACATGAGAAACAGAGGTAAGATATCAAAATACAGAAAATGCTGAAATGAGACTTTAATTGAAAACAAAAAGAGAGAAGGTGTTTGTAAGTTCTCCAGAATGTTCAAATTACAATCAGTTATAATAATGTTGTGGAAAGAATATTGTGCCTTTTTTAAATTAGAGAAGAATAAGATAAATATCTACATATTCTCTTACAGCCTTTGGTGTTGGTCACTGTAAAAATATAGGTTAGTGAGTTAGAAAATCACATTGATTTATCTAGTAAGATAAAAATGCTTTAAAAATTAAATGTAAATAACATAAATTCTGTCTGTTAAGGTTTGAGATTCTAAACTAAATTTAGGGACTCAATAGTTCATTGATCAAAGCGAAAGGAAGCCCAGTTTAGGGGATACAGTAGAGCAAAGCACAAAACCTTCAGGAATTTGGTGCAGCATAAAAGTTACAGTTACCCTGCTTCCCATTTCTCTCCCTCCTGCCTCCCTCATCCCCCCAGCAGAGAGGTAGTATGGTATCAAATAATAGGGACTTGAATGGAGATGTATGGAAGCAAAAAACTCAGGCTGACTGCAGAAGTGACATTTGCATCATTTTAGAGCTTGAGAAGCCTTGTAAGCTGACCAGGTATATTGTGCAGTCGTCTGAAGAGAGCTAGTGGATGAGGACTTGCAATAAATCCCAAGATGCAGTCTGCTCTGACGTTTTCTACTGAATTGAAGAGCAGATTGTATGGCTGCTCTTTGGCTTTCAGAATCTTAAGCAGACTGCTGTGCTACGAGAAGGAAGTTATTCACTGTTGTCTATTAAAATAGATAGCAAATGACAACTCAAGAAACCAAGTCTTGGTAGAAGTATTTCTATTTGTGTCCTGGTTTGGGCTAGAGCGGAACTGATTCTGCTAAGGTGGTCTTGCTTCCCAGTAGAGGCTCCTTTAAAGTGACTGCATTTCTGAAGCTGGCAGTGTGTTTCTCAGAAACAGTGCCAGCTTCTAGCAGTGATAAGGCCTAAACGTTTGGATTACAGCTGAGGATCGGTATGTAAACAAAGGGGCCACTGCTGAAATTTTTTTTTCCCTTTGTGACTCTACTCGGGGGGGGGGGGGGGGGGGGGGGGGGGGNACAGGAAAGAAGCAGGCAAGACAGGTGACCCCAAACTGACCAACTTAGTATTCCATTTAATACACATCATGCTCGATATAAATTTAAGGGGAAGCTTTGGATCTTGGTGCTGGCTCTGCATCTATATTTGCATATATATTGTCTATTGTTGCTGGTTTTCATTAAAGTAGTTAAAGTTATTTTTCTTTGTTTTTTTTTCCCCAATCCACAAGTCTTGTTTTTTCACTCAAACCATAACATTTTTTTAATGAAAAGTCTGGGAACTAGCACTCCTACTGTAAATGTTTATTCTTTTTTGGATGTTTACAATCCCTCCCAACGTAAATTATTACCATGTGGTACAAAAAAATCTAACATACCCTAAAATCCAAATACATTTAACTATGTCTTTGGTTACTGCTTATGTCTGATGGAGTAAATGATACAAAACTGAAGATCACATAAAGTGAATACTTAGTTAGCTTAGTTTTTTATATCATGATCAGAATCACCAGTGAATCATGGAACCATTATTTGCAGAGCCCTGGAGATGATCATATTTTCAGAAGACATTATGAAAAGAGAATTACATGATCAGCAGAAGTTTAGTGTGATATCTGAAAGTAGGAGGGAAAAGATTTATTTTGTTCTCTATTAAAATGGTCTAATGCTCAAATGCAAGCAGGAATTAAACCTAATTATATCTACTCCCTACAACTGAAGAAACATTTTCATCAAAGTGATGAGGATTTCAGAAATATTTGAATTCTCATATGCGCTTTCAAAACTTATTCTAAAATGCACTCATAATGACTGAATGAATGAATTAGTTCAATTTAATAAAATAAATGTTAACTATCTCATCTTTCCAATGATCGATATTATCACTTTTTATTTCAAGTTGGGATTATTTAAAAGTATTTCTAAATTCTTCAAACACTGAGAAAAAAAGAGTAAAGGTCAAACTTTAGAATAAATATATGGTGCCAATTGTATTACTATAAACAATATTTTTGTTTCATTTCCTGCTTCATTTTTAATGTTTTCATGCTTCATGAGGAATGACTTAAGCAAGGATCACAGAGCGGCACTGACATTTCTCCGGCAGCCATTTTCACTGGACATTTTTCAATCAAGTGTAAAAATCACTAACAGAACATTTAAGATTTCTGCATGTCATTTTTTAATCTGGGTATCCTTTATTCATCTGTCTTTCTAAATAGGAAATGACATTATTTGATGGCATTTGATAGAGTGATTTATGACATCTGATCAATCAGAGCTTATATCATCGCAGTAAACATGAAGTAGTACAGACAAACAGTGAAATAAGGATATATAAGTGCTTCCATTGTAAAATTTGTAAGCTAAGACCTAAAATCCAATTCTGTGAAATCAAGAGATCGAGAACCTGAAAGAAGGTAGCTATTTTTTTTCATTACATAAATTTGCCATTGATACTATATTAGCACTTCAATGTCTTCCTCATTTTAAATTATTTTCTTCATATTCTGTGTCATGACAGCTACAGACATACCATAGGCATGGACAAACTGAGTCTAGAGCGAGCTTCAGAAGAAAACCTGGCCTTCATCCAAAACCCTTTTAAATGGATGAAATGATGTCTATTGACTTTGATGGACTTTGGCTTGAACTTTTCCAGTTTGTATTAGCAGTCTTGGGTTCTGGTCTTTTGGGTTCCAAAGAATGTTTTAAATTAGAGATGAGTAGATTTAGACTCGATATTAGGAAAAAGTTCCTCACCACAAGGGTGGTGGAACACTAGAGCATGTTGCCCAGGAAGGTGGTTGAGGTCCCATCCCTGGAGGCATTCAAGGTGAGGCTTGACAGGGCTCTGGGCAACCTGATCTAGATGGGGATGTCCCTGCCCACTTTAGGGGGGTTGGACTAGATGACCTCCAGAGGTCCCTTTCAACCCAAACAATTCTATGATTCTATGTTCAAGCATATTATTCAATTGCTGCTTGTTCATATGTTATACATATTGAGTAGCACTTGGAATAGGTCCATGAATATATGAACTTTGACTCCCAGGATAATGCTTTAACAGTAAATATAAGAAAATAATCCTTTTGTTTGTTTGTTTTTCCTTAGAATTTTCTGTGACTTCCTGCACTGTGACACAAGTTTTGCATTAGGGATGTCTTCTATCACTCCTGGGGCTGGCTGGACAGGTGAGATAAGGTAGAATGCTCATGAAAAAAAAAAAAAAGAAAGATTACTGTTCACATCAAAATTATTTCTGTAACCACTCACACCTGGGTCAAAGTTGCACATATCAAGATGTAGCGGAAACCAGTTTTCATTGCGTTACACTGGACTCCAAAGCAGCCTGGCTGCATGAAAAAGCAAGAGTATAAGCATCAGAACGAACCATAAGACCAAAATCAAGGTACATGGGAAATAACAGCTTCTCTGCTTTAGAAATTCCAAAGAGATTTGAATAATATTTCTAAGATTTTAGAAGAGACTAGATCTTTGAAAGT
This sequence comes from Bucco capensis, assembly GCA_013396975.1. NCBI lineage: Eukaryota > Metazoa > Chordata > Aves > Piciformes > Bucconidae > Bucco > Bucco capensis. The sequence continues at coordinate 16,331 of VWZO01017206.1, forward strand.
TTGTAGCCTTTATCTCCACTTCTGTGATTGGAATGTGCTGATCTAAGAACATGACAAGAGGGACAAATGGTCTACCACCTGCTGCCTGAATCGAGCACTCACCCGCAGGACACCAGTCTTGTCAAAGAGATTTGCATTGATGGAATATGAAATGGCATTGCCATCAAAACATATAAGATTATCTTTCCTTTGATGAAAAGCAACAGCTACACTAACTTTGAAGTTTGAGGACAGGAAGGCAGTTAGTTCAAAAGTACTAGACACAATTGAGGAAATGAATTTAATATTGCCACTAACTGATAGTTTCAGACCCTGAAAGACGGGCTTCTTATAACAGTTTTCAATGACAAGTCCCCAGCTAGTGAACTGACTTTGGACCATAAGAAAGGAACCACTTGAATAATCATGTCCAGTCTTTAAAAAAAGCTAATCTTCCTGCTACATAAAAATAGATTTCACAGCACATTCCTTCTGTGTGCCACCATACCCGTAGAGCCACAGACTATGTTCCAATAAGCTACATGTCACAGGAATAAGGCAGAGGACATTGTGGGAATTGCAAAAGTTCCATTAAATAAAATTTTGCAGATGATGTTAGAAAGTGGAATACATTATATGCTACAGCTCCTCTTCTTGCAAAAGACTAAACAAGAGTGCTTAATCAAGAAATCTTTGAATATATGAACAAAACACATTGAAAAATTAGAGTGCTATTAAGGGGTTCAGTCTTGGGTCTTCTGCCTGCCTTTAGCTCTGTCTTAACTTCACCTTTCTTCAGCTTACATTAGCTTAACATTAGGGCCTAAACTTTAAAATTTGATAATTCTCAGAGCTCTGTTGCTATCTCTTGGCATTACTTTCAAATCATTTTTTGGCATAGCTTTGAATAACAGCTAAGCTGAGCTGTTAATCTTAAAATACATTAACTCAGTCACAAATAGTTGCATTTATTTTTTACACTTCATTCTCCAGAAATGCAGTCTGCTTTCTTGTTGCTGTACTGATCTTCACTAACACTGAGTTTTGATGAAGACAAGTGAGTATATCTCTGGCTGACTGGACATCCTATTATCTATAGAAATACAGAACATAATAATTGTTAAAGGTTTTACTACTAGGGTTATCCACCTGATATCCTTGAGGATCCATTACTGTGTAAGGATTCATAATTTCATAATGTTTCTTTTTCTCACTAACAGAAGACATCATTTTAAATATAATCTGTATTTGTTATCCATGTCTTTTCTGCTAGTCTGCAGGTATGCTACCTAAAATTAAGGTAAGACTAATGAAAATAATCACCTGGGAATTTTCAGTAAATACAGAATATTATTCTTTTTTTTAGCAGAATCTGCTATAGCTAGTACAAAACATTAATTCATAAATGTGCTGATAATTTATTCTTGTTCAGACAAACTTGATTTCATTAACAATATTTAAAACTTTAAGTTTTCAGCTTTACATTAGAACACCTTTCCCACTATTTCCCCTCACAAAAGTTAAAATCAGTAGCAGATATCCTAAAAAGACCCATCAGATTAACATTTTCTAAGATACCAATGGTGGGTTCTCACACTAGAAATCTAGTCCTCTGGCAGGCCACCAGAATTTAAATTTGGCAGGCTGTACTGTAGTGTAAGGTTTACTTGTTTAATCAAGCATTCAATTAACTAACGTGTCAGTATGTTGGTCCTTTGTGAGACAAATAAAAGACAGCTAAACTGTATTGAGTCATCTAAATGAATAGTTGTGTAATTAATATTTGTTTTTAATTTATTGCAAGATGTCCAGATGCCCTGGCAATCAGTTACTGGGAAATCTTTCAAATAATTGATTGAATTCTGTAAACTTACTAGAAGGCAGCAGGTTTTCCTCTGTGTGTGATTAGAATTGGGCAAATGATTAAGGACACATTTTAAAAAAATATATTTTGTCTTTCCTTGGGTTAATGCATTTATGACAATTTCTGTGTAATTGCCTATTTGTTAAATATTAGGAGTTATCAATTATCTGAAATCTATGTAAGACTGTCATTGTTTTGGGATCACACACAGCACTTTCCAACTCAGGAAACCAAGCTTTGTTAGTCTGGGAGAAACGAAAGCATGTAATTTCAGGACATTTTTCCCTCAGTTAATTACATCTTTGTTAGCTACTCCAGCAGTAGATTAATCCTAGTTGTGTAAACACTAAACAAGGAGAGAGAAAGGCATTTGAAGTATGTGATTTTATTACTTATGTTGAGATAGATGTGTTGTCTTCCGAAAGCATGGCTCTCTTTCTTATGCTTAGATGAGTGCTTAGACTATACATGCAACTTTCAGGTGAAGAAATAGGAGCAGGAAGGAAATCAGAGCTTTTCAGTCTGCTTTTGTCCTGCTTAACTACAGTATGTAAACTAAGAGCATGGCTATGCCAGACAACTCCTATAGCCAGTGGAGATGGAATCATTTTCAGGCAATGATGTAGCGTGGCCATTCCATTCCCATCAGGTACTGAAAAAGCTTAAGTCTATATTGATAATTGAAATCAGATGAATCAGATCTTTATGTATTAAAACTTCGCATTTCGTCAATGTCTCAGAGTCAACAGAATGCTTCTCATCTAACCAAAAGGGATAAGAAGCTAAGCTTATCAGCTATATTGCACATTTTGTACTTACTTTACCTGATGACATTAACACCACAGGAATTGCAAGGACATTTCTAAATATGTCATTGGTGACCATTTTGTCAGGCTCATATGATACTACATATCACATACCCTCCTAATGGGAGGACCATCATGTGTTCCATTGTGTCGTCTCCAATGCACTATTCTGTATGTCTGGAAAGTCTTAGAACTGATTTTTATCTCCATTCTCTGTTTCATTTGAATAATTCAATTATGCATTCCTCCCACACATACACTGGATGAAATCTCATTTGCAGAAGTATAGTTCCCACTACTATCACTCCTGGCTTATTTTTCCTCTGACCAAAGCTATATTGATTTTTCTACTGCCTTCTTCTTGGCTAGCAGTTAATGATCACACTCAATGTACAGATAATAGAGATGTCAGTATCCTTGTAGTGGTTATCTGTGATCACACAGAGCCATTCTCATGCACAAATACAAACAAAAGTAACAGCAGAGATCACACAAGCATTCATATGCATAGACACATTTATCTGAGTGATAATGAAAACCTCACCAAGAAGGGGTAGATTAGCTCATAAATTAGATTTAATGAACAACTTTTCAAACTCTACATCTTGCATTCACAGAATCACAGAATCACCAAGACTGGAAAAGACCCCCAGGATCACCAAGTCCAGCTTATGACCCAACAATACGGCATCAGCTAAACCATGCCACTAAGTGCCACTTCCAATCTCTTTAAACATCTCCAGGGACGGCGACTCCACCACCTCCCTGGGCAGTCCATTCCAGTGCCCAATCACCCTCTGCATGAGGAAGTGCTTCCTAATGTCTAGCCTAAACTTTCCTTGTTGCAGTTTCAGGACATGCCCTCTTGTCCTGTCACTAGTTGCCAGGGAGAAGAGCCCAACACCTACCTGGTTACAACTTCTTTTCAGGTAGTCGTAGAGAGCGATAACATCCCCCCTGAGCCCAGCTCCCTAAGCCTTTCCTCATACACCTTTCCCTCCAGCCCCTTCACCAGTCTCGTTGCTCTCCTCTGGACCTGCTCCAACACCTCAATATCTTTCTTGAAGTGAGAGGCCCAAAACTGAACACAGTACTCAAGGTGAGGCCTCACCGGTGCAGAGTACAGGGGGAGAACTACATCCCTAGTCCTGCTGGCCACACTATTCTTGATACAGGCCAAGATCCCATTGGACTTCCATGCCGCCTGGGCACACTGCTGGCTCATGTTCAGCCAGTTGTCAACCAATACTCCTAGGTCCCTCTCTGCTGGGCTGCTCTCCAGCCACTCCCTCTCCTAGCCTGTAACGCTGCATGGGGTTATTGTGGCCTGTCTTGATTTGACCAGACTGTTTTTGGGAAAGAGTCCAAAATAAGGACCTCCTCCTCCAAGGATAAAGGAATAAATGTAGAATGAACACACATGCACGCCTGAGGCAAAATAATAAAGAATAACTTTAACAAATAAATATATATATATAAATATAAATATATAAAATATTTATATGTTATATAATATTATATATATATATAAACCAGTACAAATACAGAGGTAAGCAAGAAAGCTTTCTAAGCCTTCCCCCCTCCTCACTGTGCCATGAGGTTTCTCCCTCCCCACCCCCGATAAAACATGCAAGAAATATAGTCCGGTTGGAGTGGGAAGAAGGTGAAGTGAGCTGAGATGATCTCGATGGAGCCTGGGACTTGGATGGCTGAAAAGAAAAATTCCCAGGTAGATGGAAAGCAGAGCATCACGTGGCCAAGATGGCAGAGGCCACATGGCAGACCTCTCTCCCCTTCTGTGAGTTGTCTCTGGTGAGGCAGGAGGCAAAGAGGAAGGAGTCTGACGTCTCTGTCCTTTTTATAGCCAGAGAGAAGGTATCCCAGGGCACCCCGTGGCAGGCGGTCTTTTTGCTCAGCTGATTTGCACATGGAAGTCACTTCCTTGCTTGTGCCCGTGTAATCTGCCGGGATGCAGCCCTGCGTGTCGGCATGGGCTCGTGCTGCGGCTTAGCCGCTGCTCCAGCCTGCCCCACACCCACCCATTTGTTGCCATGGCTACCAGCATCAACCAGCTGGGGGAGGGGGTGGTGGCAGCAGCAGAGCAGTTTGGAAAACAAGACAAACAGGTTTGGGAGAAGGAGGAGGAGGCAAGGTGGACACAAAGAACTTCCTGTTTCATGTACCCCATCACATGGCCAAAGTGGTAGGATGGAGGAGAAGATAACTTGGGCTCCCAAATCTNCATGGACATCAGGTCATCTACCTGGTCACACCTTGCACACCTACTGTTAATGCTATCATCTAATGATGGTGATAGGCTGCGGCATTACCTGCAGCTAGGAACCTGGACAGCCACATGCTTCCGTGGCAGTGTTGTCTGTGTTGCTTTTTAAGAGGTGGTTAACATTTTTGCCCTAGTGGATANTTTGGGTCTGGTCAACAGATAGGGCCTCCCATTCCTCTGAGGAGGGAGTGACCAATGACAACTCTTCTCTTTTTTTTTAACAGAAGAGGTTGTTATGCAATTAGGCCGTCTTGCCTTAGACCGTTCCTCTGATTGAGACAGACTCTTCTCTCTGCCATCATTGGTTTGCCCTTCTATCTCTAGAGCCTCATACCTATTCTGTAGATGTATCTGAGGGGGGAGGTGTAGGAAGGGCACCACTCTGGGCAGGAACCTGCTCCCACCTTCCTTCATCTTGT
>VWZO01017206.1:21826-68638 GCA_013396975.1 Bucco capensis
AAAAAAAAAAAAAGCCTACGCTCTGTGAAAGGCACCACTATCACAGCTTTAAATTTGCCTCAGCTTCCAGGCTCCCTCCATGTCAGCCTCTCGCCTGCCTCGTGAGAGCTGCCAGCTCGTTCCAGGTCTCTCCGCTCTCTCTTCAGCTTCCCCGTCTCCAAGAAAGCCTCTCCCACATTGATCCCTCCCAGTAACTCAAAGGAGCAGCTCTTACCGCTGTCACTGACTTCCCTTGCTGGCTGTGCTGGCAGTGGGTTCATTTTTAAGACAAACTTCATAGCAGCTACCTTTTTTACATATAATACACTAGTGCTAACCCATATATTTAAAAATTCTAATATATTTCATGTTTATAGGATACAATATTGAATTCTATGTTTTGTAAGATATATTTTACAGCTATGAAAGCTTTTTAAAAATATGTGAGTACTATTTTCCAACCTCCACCTAAGCTGTGTTCAGTGTTCGGTTTCTGACTGGAGTCTGTTTGGAAGCTTCAATTGAAGGTGACGGAAGTTTGATATTGTTTGGAAAAAATAACCTGTTTGAGAGGTCTTCAGTGATGTACTGAGAAAGTGAGGCACTGCAAATGACTAGTGATATTTGTAAAACACAGACCATTATGAACAAAACTGATACAAAGCTAAGTGTTTCATGGTTTTGAGCTATTCAGTCTGAAAGAATATGTGTTGAGTTTTCCTGACAATATGATAACTGTATTAAATTCAAAATGGTACATTTTTTTCTTTTCCTTAGCATTGTTTGCTTCAGTAAAGCACACCTGAATTTTGCGAATCTTGCAAACTGAATGGCTTTCTAAATATCAATACAAATCTTATTCCTGTTTCAAGGAAATATATGACAGTCCATAGCTGAACATGAAACAAATTCTTCCTCTGACATTTTATGTTCCTGCTTTCCATTCACGTTATCTTGGACATTATTCTTAGGAAAGTCATTAAAAGCTCAAAGGCATGTATGAGATTAAGGATTTCAGGAGAATTAAAATGAAGATAGGTTTTCAGTACTGATATCACTTGCAGTATGCAAACATTTGACATTTCTGTTGCTCTTAGGGTACATTATCTGCAGACAGTGAACTCAACTTTGGGTTCCTACAGATTACAAAAAGTTAGTAGCATGCTGTGAAATGGAAAAGTAAAAGATTACCCTTCTTACTCAGCATACATATGCAAGCTTCTAGCATGCTAAAATCTAAAGGGTATCATTTCTATAATTTGTGCTCCTGACAATGTGAAAGTTTTATCTGCACATTTCCGAGTTTATCTGTATACAAAGGAAAAATACAAAAGAACAGCCCAAGTTTTCTGCTGAGCATGACATTTTTATGAAACCTTTTTTATACGTCAGTCTTTTTTCCTCTATTCCTTCGACTTGAAAGTAGATAAAAAAGTAGGAAACTCTTTTACAGCCCTTACCTAAAGTTAATGGAACACGGGTGGTATTGCTGCCAGGGTGAATCTGCATATTAACTGACCCTTCGTGTAGGGGTCTGGCACATGACACTCTTTTATATTGCCATAATTAAAATGACCTGATGGGTCAATTAAAGTGAACTTTTCAATATTAACAGCCTTTGATTACACCTAACTGAAGAATCAATGGTGTAAAGTCAGTACAGGCTAGAAATACTAATCCAGACAGTCTGTCAGGTAGGCAGAGTTATCATGTAACAAGTTTTGAATATAAAGCAGAGCTGTGTCATATTACCAAATAAACAGAGTTGTAACATTAGTTCTATGATAAACATTAACAAGTCCTTGCATTCATTTAAGGTACCTTTTTTCAGTGAAGTTTTAGATTAGTACGCAATCTAAGGCACTTAAAAGTAACTGTTGCTGATTCTCAGTCAGATGTTTTAATAACAAGCAATGTTATGATGGTCCATGTTTTGATACATTGGATCTGCTTTCAGTAGCAATGCATTTATTTATTTATTTCAAGAAAAATGTTATATTAGAGGACTTTAGCATGATAGTTGAGTGAGTTCTACAGCCTCTGGAAATGACAATATTCTCTCGGCAAGGATTCAGTTCTGACACTCTCTGTAACAGTGATATCTAGTGATGGGCTTGTTCATGGAAAAGGGTCTTATATACCCACAAGAGTTTGATGTGGAGCAAAAATTCTGCATAAGGTAAAAAGATCCATAATCTTTTATTAGGTGAGATAAAAACTTCATGGGCGAGGACGCAGAAAAACTGGGCTATTCTAGATCCTGAAATTTCATCTGTCAAGGACTCAGAAGTATAACTCTAGGCAATGTACTTCACACAAAGCACTCACAAGTCTTGATAGAGCTAATTTTCACTCTCTATCCATCAGGAAGATTATTAAAAGCAGTCAATTACACTAACTGTGGCCCAAATAACTTTGATTAAAATTCACCAATGAGTTCAACAGGGAGAATCAGGAGAAAAACATTCAAAATTTGAAAAAACTTTGTAGCACTACCCATTAAAATATGCCAGAGAGATAGATGGACACTTCACTGGAGCATTCTTTTATTTACAGATACCCAAGTCAGAAGCAGCAGAGTTCATTCTAAAAGGGGACTTCATTACTGCAAAGTGTAGTGCTCCTTGATATTTTTCCTCCAGTAAGTAGTAATATGTCAAACCTCACATATACAGTTCACTTCTCTTAATGTCAGAAGACCATGGCATACCCTAAAAAACGAATATTTGAGTAGTGTTAAAATCCTGTCAGTGAAGCCTTGGGTATCCATCTGTTGCACAAATAATATACATACTGAAATGACTTCCATTTATTACCAATACTGACAAAATAGTCAAAACTTCTTGTGGGTCCCTTCCAACCTGGCCATTCTATGATTCTATGATTCTATATGTGTACGCATAGTGTATACACACACTATACTTATGTATATGTATATACAAGTGTATCTATTAATTGTGTATCAGTACATATTTAAATTTCTACTTAAATATTTACAAACAGTATGTTTTTCAGGCTCAGTTTTTATATTGCTTTCAGCTGACTGAAAGGGCATATGGAAACAATAGGAACATATGGAAAAAAAGATCTGTTTTAAGACCAGATTGTGATACGCTTACTCATGTTGAGTAACATACAAGGAATATTCCTTCTGTGACATGAAGTACTCTGCTGTGAAGAAGTGTCACAATGCAGCAGTTTGTATTTACTCACACTGTTAGATATTTGTCTTTTTTTTTACCTGCAGCAGTGATAGTAAATATGGGGTGTGTTTCATCTATTTGCAAAATCTACACCATGATAATTTTCTTGAATCAGGGTTACTCTTCTGTTTACACGAACTGGGAAAAAGTTCCTAACTCTACAGTATAGGAATTACCAGGGATTACTGAGGTCTTCCATTTATAAGCATTATGTTGCTTAGCTTATGATCTTAAAAATAGAGCTTTTCAAAATAGATTGCAAATGCCACCCTGTATCCAAATAGTGTTTAAACTGTGAAAAAATACTTGATACTTAGGGCTGATTAGACAATGCATATTTACTCATCCTATTTTGCCTAGGCAGTAGCATGGATCTCCAAAGTGTAAATGGTTTTATTTATGAGGGGTGCATGGTTATTCACCCTCATGCACCTTGGAGACGAGAAAGAAAGAATTTCAGGCTCAGCTCTGAACATCTTCCTTGAACAGCCTGAAGCTTAACTTCAAACTCTCCCACTATTTTCTGTTGCATTCACATCGGTTCTAAACTCCTCCTGAGTTCCTGCCAAAACAGCTGGAGATACTGGCTTTACAGCACTTCAGAGGCTCAAGCCTGTACACTAAACCCCATTTTTCTATTTGTGCCCAACACATGTACCCACACAGACACACAAGAGGAAGTCAAAGGGATGTTTGAAAAGCATTAACCAACTTTACCTAGGAAAATGCCAACTTGCATAGGTGATTACTGTATGTACAATTAAAAACATTTAATTAAAGTCCTTTTGATAGACATTACACACATGAGCCTTCCATTGAATTCTACAGGAGGTTCATGCCGAGGTCTGATCCTGCCTAGTCCTACTCCTTGGTTTCAGCCCAAAGTAGATGCCACATGAAGGCGATAGATCTTTTATTTTAAAGATCCAGAACCTGCAATTGCTTGAAGAGGCAAGAAGTTTTACATAGATGGAACATCTGCAGAATCAGAAATGCCCCAAAACCTCAAAAAAAAAAAAAAGAAAAAAAAAAAAGAAAAAAGTCGCAATATAAAAGCACAATTTCAATTTCAATGGCCTCTGCTAATGGAAATTTTATGATTCCTGTAGACATATCCACCCGAATATGTTTGTGCTTGATGCAAAATATTAAGATTAAGAAATAAAAGTGCATATTACTACCTGCTCAATTATAAATCCTGCAAGACAAATTATAGTGTATTTCTCAAAGGTAAATACAGTTAAAGTCAGTTTCAGTGGTACGGTAGTATTTCAATATATATATATAAAAAAAGAACTTCACAGAAGATTTGTATTATATAGACAAGATAATGCTATTTTGCAAAAGAATAAACTTTTAAAAAATTAAATCCACATCACTGATAGTTTATATCTGTATAGATTATATCTATGTAATCTGGAGTAAATCCACTGATATGCCAAGTAACAGAAGTTAGCTCATTGTCTTTTCCAACCTTACATCTATACTGTGCCCTTTTTGATTTACAAGTAGTTCATTTAAGTATCTGATCCCAGTATTCATTAATTTTCTTTACAATAAAACTGTAAAAAAATCTGACATTAAACTAACATTGTGTCAGAGGGTCCATGAACATAGGGCACTTTTACATGTCAAATTTGAGCTCAAAGTACAGAGAAGTTAAATATTTCATAATAATAAGGCAAGCAAATAAATTCCAGACTTGCAATGGAAACACTGACACTCATGAACTAACAGCAGCACTTGATCACACTCCCTAATTCTGTGCTGAAACTGCCCTGAGCATGGCAGCTAAATCATACCTCCTTACATATTTCTGGGTTAATTCTTTTGGTCTGGGACTTTCATCTTTCTCCTGGGTTACAAAGCAGAAAAGACACTGTTTGCACAGCATAAGCAGCAGCACATACAACTTTTTAGTCACAGCCAGATATAATTATGGACAGAACACTGTTAAACTACTTTAGTAGAAAACTTTCATGGAAAACAAATACATCTGAAAACTAGTTGTAACTATCCCAGCTCACTACTTCCTCTTTAACTTCAGACAGATAGTTGGGAACCAGACAGGCTGAGATACCTAACACTACAAGATGTTGCGTGTCTCAAGTGAGATCCAGCATTCCCTGAACTCCAACAAATGCTGGTTGGAGTTAGAGGTGTGCAACACAATGAATAAACAGTTTTATGAACTCTGACAGATTTTTGAATATCACTTACCTGAACATGAAAGACACTAAAATGAAATGAGGCTGGATAATTAAGACAGTGCACACTCTAGCACAGACCAAGGGTTATTTCTTGTCACACTCTGAAGGCCATATCTTGTTACACTCTGCTCTTAATCAAAATCCACATAGAGATCAGTAGCATATTGCCCTGAAAAATATGTTGTTTTGTTTGGTTGACAATTTTTTCTTTTTATACAAGCATAATGACTTCAGAGGGGAAAAAAAGTCTAATAAATTAAAACCAAGTAACCTGGAAACATAAGATGGAGATGAAGACAAAATTTTACACTGATAGAACCTATTTTGCTATCCGTTCTTACAGTCCTCTACCTATATGCACAGCCCATAACCAGTAAACATTTTGGTCGTGACAGTAAAACATTTCACAAAAGCTCTCTCTGTTTCAGGGGAACATGAACTGAATTTTTAATAAAATGGTAGCCCCAAAGCAATTCAAAAGATTGCTTCTGAAAAAAAAAAAAAAAGAAAAACACCAAAGGAGTTATATCCAACTAAAAGAGATTCTATAAAACTGGTACCCAAACAGTTAACCAAAAGCTTGAAATGACATAATAGATATGCAAAATATCCTAACATTGCAGTCAGATTACAAGTCAGTGCTTCAAGAGCAATGAATGAGATATAAATATTTACCCTCAGTAGCTAGTCTGAAGAATGAAAACAGATTCCACAGATATAATTTGTCAATACCTTTACTGCTGGAAATGGAAATGTTAACTCAGGCAGGTCACTGATCCTGAAAGATGAGTATAATCAATTACATTTTTTACCTGTCAGCCATTTACATATTAGCCTTTCCTGCAGTTGACTGCTCTCCTGCCTTCCATTTCTTGTTTCAAGGCACTGAACAACTTTTTATATCTACTTTTCACTTGGTCTTTTTCACTGTTTTCCTACTACCATCTCAGATTAATACCACTTACTTCAGAACTAGCCTGATTTCTTCCCTTATTTCCACAGTATTGCCTGTTTCTACTGCTTTCTATCTCAGAAAGGTGGCCCTTCTGTTCTCGGAAATGCCATTTCAAATCTCACTTTTTCTCAAGGTCCACAAATTTTAACAACCTTCTAAACAATAAAATCTGATCCAAAGCTTACTAAAGTCAGTGGAAGCCTTTCCATTAACTTCAATGGACTATGAATCAGGACCAGACTGCTGTCCTCTTTCTCATGCTCTATTATTCACCTACAAGCAATTTGAAGAAAAAGCATTCCAGAAATTAAAAATAACAATATGACTTGACTTCATTCTTTTTGCCTTCATAAACATTATCTTACTTATTCCATCTTTGTGTAATTCTCCCTACCTCTTGCAACCTCAGTTCTCTCATCCATATTTTTTATAAAGGGAAATTAAGATAAATTACTTATGCCCACCCTTCCTTCTCCTACCACTTATGTTTTCATTTTTTGTAAGTGCCTTGGGTATAAAGCCAGTGCATTCTGCAATCTTATAGTGCACCAAGTGATAAAAGAAAATCAGTTCTAACAGACACCTTGGGAGATCTAAAGCAGTATAATTATTAAGATACGCTGATGTTTTTAGAGGACTCTGATTACGCTAAGGAAAAAGTGATCATTATCATACAGCAACTATTGCCAATATAAAGCTAAAATATTACACATTTATTAGAAGATATGTTGGGATTTGAGGTTATTTCAGCAATGATTTGATAGTAATGACAATTCACAATTTTCACATCTTTACCTGATATTTTGTTAACAAAGGTACTTCAGGGGATAGGATAAAAGTGACATTGCTTATTATGACATAACTTTGCCAAGTGTAACAGCAAACACAAAGCCAGTTAGATGGCCTTCACTGAAGGTGTGCAGTTTTGGTTTTGTGGGTTTTTTGTTGTTGTTTGTTTTTTAAGATATTTATGCTGACATTTTTCTTATTCAGAAGTACACTCCACCCTCACAGCTTCAGCTGTGGGAGGCAAACACTTTATAGAAATGAAATTACTGTTGCAATGAGGTTGCTTTTGACATTGTTTAATACAAAAAGGAGCCAGGACACAGTACATTGATAGGGGGTGGAGTGTATTTTATATACAGAAGAAGGGTATTACTTCTGTTCTGCCGTCTGACATTGATGTGGAAAAAAGGGACAAAAACAAATGCATTTTCTTTCCAGTACTGAAACATGCAAAGATGAAATGCTTATTACAAGTCAGTATGCAGGTCAGAATAATAATTTAAAAAGAATAGACAGTTATAGAAATGCCCTAGTATACTGAATTTGTTTAGATTTTTTAAAAATATATGTAATACTCTGATTTTTCACTTCAAAACTTAGAATTAAGCAATGAGTGAACAGGATCTGAAATACAGGCAAGGCATTGCTCACACCACATTAAAAGGCATCTTTCAAATGTAGCTTTGGATTTCTAAACTTAGATTGAACAGGAATTTTAGTTGCTTGGAATTTGAAATGCAAGATGAACTTGGCCACATTACATCTCTTCTCTTAAAGTGGTATTGTAAATAAGTAATTAATTGCTGTTTCAAAGCAGCAGCATGCAGAATTCAAAACTATTTGTTCCTTGCAGGATTCTGTTGACCTGTGCATGAAGAGGTATTGAAGCAGTGGTGCAGTGAGAAACACTACAGCGATACAAATCCACAGCTCAAGCATGAGATCCTAGAGGCTGGATCTCTAAGGAGCAACACTGAATATACTGTTCTCCAAAATACACCACTTTCTTTAACCAATGAATATAGTTTCAGGGAAACAGCTGCTCACTAACTTTTTTCCAAAAGAAAAAAAATAGCAGGGAAGGTGGGAGGAGGTGGAAAGAGCTTATGCATTATGATGACATTTAGGAGAAAGCTGCAAACACAGCAAAGACAAATATTTTAAATGTGATAGCTTTCAACCAGAAATGTGAAAGCATTTCCCCTGTTAGTATCTTGCCAGAGTTGGCTGGGACAAAATTTGAGTTGCAGCTACAGGCTGAAGCAACAGTGTTGAGAAACAAAACAATCATTTACCCCCCCCCTCACCCCTTCCCCTTCCAGTTAGGAAAGTATGACTGATGCTTTTGGTTGGCTGCAAGGTAAATACTAGCTAGAAACTCATTTAGCTAGATTCACATCCATGGCCCCAGATGTTTAAAAACTTATCATGGATTAAAGCCATGAAATAAAAATAAAAAATTTCAATTTGAAATTTTATTGGTGTGTTGCTAGAACGCTCAACATCAATCAACAGGAGAGACTTTGTCCACATACTTCGAGAACAGCCTCCCTGCACCTCCCCCCTTTTCTTCCTCTCTTGCTCTTTCAAGCATTAATGCTATTAAAAGCCAAACAAATGTAAAGAATGCTGGTTTTCTTGGAATGTTGCCATGGATCCTGCTTCCAGTCGTGTCCCACGGAAAGAGGGTTCAGTCTCCTGTCTGTGGCAGGCAGCTCTCCCCGGGCAGGGCAGAAGGAAGATAGCCACGTACTGTTGCTCCTCCCTATTCTTTCCCATCCACTATAGCTAGGTCTTTGATCACCCTCAGTTTGCCACTGGCATCGATCCTGCGCTTCTCGCGTATTAGATCCTCCAGGCTGTGGAACCTCACCGTGTGCACCTTGTTTTCTGCCAAGTGGATTTTGAGATAGTATTGCTGCTGGTGCTGGGTGCCGGCAGCAGCCTGCAGCTCCCCCCCGGCTTTGAACTCCCTTTTCCCGAAGCGGCACCAGGCGGCGAAGCTCTCGGAGTTCGTCCAGCAGATCTCGTCGCTTTTTAAGCCCAGGTGCCCGCAGGCGTTTTGCACCACCAGCTCAGCCACCAGCGGGCGAAAGCGGTACCAGCTATTCACCACCCGCCCCACGTTGCCCGCGGCCGTCTCATACAAGCTGTCCTGGCGGATCTGCCCCTGGTGCAGGTGGATGATCTGCCCGCTGCCCACGTACACTGCCCAGTGCGGCGGCGGGTGCTCCGACGGCCCCAGGTAAAGCAGCTCCAGCAGGTCCCCCGGCTTGCAGAGGGCAGGCAGGGCTGACACCGAGTAGACGCTGAGGTCCCCAGCCTGGGGGCCGCTGCTGACCTTGGAGAAGATGCATTCCTGGCCGCGGAAAGCAGAGAACTGGGTCTCGTTCAGCACCAGCTGGTGGTGGAGGTGGTGGGTGGGCGTCTCCTGGCCAGGGCTGCCAGAGCCCTTCACGCTGTACTTGTCTGGCTGGCCTCGCTCGTCCAGGTCCTCCTCCTCATCCGAAAAGAAGTAAGCCACCCCGACGCGTAGCTCGTCTTTCTCGATCCCCGAGGGGTCCCCGGTCGGCAGCTCGCTGTAATTCAGGTGGGTGATGCGATCCAGTTGATTTCCCATCAATGACAGGGCGAGGCAAGGACAGGAATCGCCGGATCTGGAGGCAGGGTGGGGTGGGCACGGACACAGAGAACAAGAGAAAGAAGGAGAGTGCAAACGGAGAGAAGAGAGGAAAAAAAAAATCAAAGCACATACAAAAGATTTCAGCGATTCCACCCTAAACCCCCATCCCCTTTTCGACTCCTTCCCTCCCCTCCATGTAAGGGAGAAACTCCCAGTGCAGATCCTTCCCTCTGGCCTCGGGTTGCGGGGCAGGGCAGAGGAAGAGCTCCGTATCCCTGGCGCTCGCTGGGTCACGCCGTGTGGTGCTGCCCGAGCCCCACGGTCCCGGAGAACCCGGTTCCCACGGCCATGGGAGAAGGCGGCTCCCCGCCGCCTGTCAGCTCTGCGCAGAGGGGCCAAGTTGCCCCGGGCCGCTCTGCAAGGGGAGAGGGTTCCCGGGGCGCGGGGAGGGTTTGGTGCTGAGGGTCCGACCCCTTCCTCCGCCTGCGCGCACCCGAGCCGTGCTGGGCAGCTCTGCACGAGGAAAGGCTGATGGGAGCACACGGCCTCGACACCCCTGCCTGTTCGTCCCATCCCCGCAGCCCGGCTGGGACCCCGCAAGGAGCAGGCAAAGAGCAGACGATCTGCATCCTCCCACCCAAGGGATCCCTCTCGCCTCCCTCCGTACCCGTAGTCGCCCAGCGCCAGAAACCCTCCCAAACTCCTTTAAAGTCGTCCTGTCCCCATGGGTGCTGCAGAGGAGGTGAGCTCCGTCCTCCTCGCTGCACGCCCGGTTCCTCCACCCGCGCCGCCCCGCTCCGCTGTGGGCTGCCCGGCCCCTCCGGCGAGCCTAAGTACCGGCGGCGTCGCTCCCGAGCCCGCCCCGGACCCGCTCATTGGACGCGCCGCACTGCTCTCGGCGGCGGCGGCGGTATCGGGGCTCCGCGGCGTCACTGGCCAGCCGGGCCACACGCCGCTGCTGCTGCTTCACAAGGCCCCACCGACCCCGGGAGCCCCGCAGCCGGCACCCGGCACCACGGCTGCGGCACGCCGGCGTCTCCGTGTGGAGAGGTGAGGCTTCCCAGGCGGAAGGGGATTAAAGAGCGTTCCCACCGCCGTATGATGCTGCCAAGCGAACCCTGAACCGCAAAGAAAGAAAAAAGGGAAAAAAAAAAAAAAAAAAGGTAATTTCCATCAAAATCCTCATGCAGGCTTCAACTGGAGGATTGCACGTGTCCAAAAGTTGCTCTGTCCCTCAGGGCTAGATGTGGGATGCACCTCGCCTAACTTTAGCAACCTCAGGTTGTACCTGTGCAGTCTAAGCTGTTCCTCTGGGTTTCCCTATAGCCAGAAGAAACAAGCATTCCCTGACAGCTGTTCCACTTGCCTGTTGCATAACCTATTTTAGGAAGGCATGAACTGCCCTAAGGAGGTGCCTATCTCCTGCCATTACCTCTATGGGACATTGAAATGTTACATGGTTGACATTAGGTGAGATAACTCTGTGTTTGTCTTTCCACATCTAGTTGAAGCAGCCGTCATGGGTTGTCCTCAGATATGACTAGAAGATGTGATAACACTTATTTTAAGAATGAGATTGCCTGACAGTAGCAGCCTCCTAAAACATATGAAATATTGAGTCTGTCATCAATAGCAGTTAATACCAATACACACTTTAACACCTAATTTTGCACATTATGGAAATAAAACTCAGAAATGATTAGCTCATTTGACCACCATTTCCCTGTGGGGCAGTGTCAATGATGAGATTGTAACCTAGGTTTTCAGAGTCCTTACTCTTGTGCCCTAATTGTATGAACTTCTGAGAAGTGAGAATTATTATAAGACACTTCATGAAAAATGAAATGACATTCTTTGGTTCATATGTGAATCATATTAAAGTACTGTATTTATCTAGAAGTAAATTTACTACTTTCTTCATATTGGAAATAGTTTTGTTACCTGACATAAGTATTTCAGCTTTCAGTGTGGATAATGTCTCTCTTCACTGCTGGCCTTTTTCCAGTCTTCAGGTTTAATTAACTGAGAACAATAATGTCATCACTTTATTCCCATGATAGAGACATACATCCTTAAATACAGTGAATTAGTTTCTCAGGGAACAAGTTGTGTACCTAAGTTCATATGGGTCAAATACTGAGTTTCTTAGCTGTGTTTGCTTTTAATGACCCTTTTCTTTTTGCATTCAAATATTTATATGGCTGTCTTTCTAGAACTTCAGTTTTTAGTTCTCATTATTTTTTAAACATATGCAAAGGCATCACAGAAATGGAATAGAAAAAAGGGTGTGTGTAGTGATATGACATTTAAAGACAGACATAAAATTTATTTTTCGCTGTGCCAATTATACTAAACTGTTGATGGTTACAGACTTCCCATGTCTCATAAACCCAGGGGCTGCAGCCTGAGACTCAGAGGAATTAAGCTGGTTACAGCAGTTAAGGACATAGTATTTAGGGTCTGTCGAACTAGAAAGTGAATTTGAAAAAAAACCCAACCATTTAAAAAGATCCTATTCTAATATATGCATTTAAAAGTTTCACAGGACTAAGCATAACAGATGGATGTTAGTAATCTCTGAAATTGTGTACATTCTTTTCTAACAATTATCAGAAATTATATGCTGTTGTATACCATGACCTTCACCAACTGCAACATTTTAAATTATGAAAACTATTAGGTTTAGAGTTAAGGCTGTAAAACACTGTTTAAATATTTTGCCTTTTTTTTATATAACGGTTAATGTGCTTCATTGTTAAAGCTAGTCCAAGCCTGCTTTCTGCAGGCCTTCATCAAGAGTTTCCATTTTCTAAACCCTTTATCTTTTCCCATTTAAAGTCTGCATCTTTTTAGGTTGCACTCACACAGTTCACACTTCCTACATTTGCCAATCATCAAGGCTATGTGGAGTAATTTTTAGATAATTCTAAACAAACAAAACATTATTGAATCTTTTCCATGCAAAACAGCAGAGAACAGACTGCTTCAGTAAACTGCAGGTGCAGAAGGAAAGAGTCTGGGTCTAAGGCTCTGCATTTCTGACTAGGTGGAATACCTGTTTCCAAATTTTAACCATTTTCTTTGTGTCTGCTATGCTGTTGCAAGTCTGCTCAGTGAGGGTATTCTGTCTTTTGCTGAAGCACTTATAATCTTTTACAATCCCCATCTCTCCATGACCTCTATTCAACATACCTCCAACAACCATTTTTCATTTCAGTTCAGTTCTTTTGGTTGCACACTCTGTTTATTCACTGCTTCATGCTCTACCTCCATCCCTCAAGGAGGACTTTTCCATTCAATTTCTCTTCAATCCCAATTTTAAATAATGAAGTGTCAAGAAGTTGCCTTAAGAAAATCCCCCCCAAAAACAAACAAAGAAAATGGAGACTCCCTTTTAACAAGAAGCCACATGAAAAAGATGTGGGTTAATGGGTACAAGTTGCCCCTGGGGAGATTTTAAATTATCTTAGACACAAGAGTAAAATTTTTCAAAACAAGGACTATCACCCATTGGAACAATCTCCCTAGGGAAGTGATAGGATCACCATCAATGGATGTTTTTAAGATTCGTCTGGACAGGGTGTTGGGCCATCTTGTCTAGACTATGCTTTTGTCAAGAAAGGTTGGGCTATGTGATTCTATGATTTTATGAACAAACCAAAAAGTTCTAAACTTATAAGCACACTTATATAAAACTGTGATTAAAGGACCTACAGAAAAATCATAGAGATTATGTAAATCAACTGCTTGAAATAAACCTTTTGGTTTGAAGGGTTCTGTTGATGTTAAAGGATGTTACAAAAGCAGTACACAGTGTCCACAGAAGTTAGTTGCCATGGCCTGCTGGAGATGTTTGTTTTGTCTGAGCTATTTTGATTAATGCTTTTATCTCCTTTAGATGTTTTACTTCTGGGAGCTCATGGAAGCTTATTTATCAAGGCAGTGAGTGCAGGCTTGGCTGCTTTCAGACCACGGCACTGGCAGTGCAGCGTTACGCTGTTCACGTTCCCATTGACCAGCTTCAGCCTCATTAATCGTGGTCATAATCTCTTCTTGCACCAGGACATGGGAAATTTCCACATTACTAACACAAGTCCTTTGTTACTAACCTTAAATTTTTTTCCTCGTTGTGACCATAGGGAAGAAACCTGATAACATCCTCATCTCTTGTCCTGTCTTGGTCTACTCTGAGGGAGTAGATGATTTTCTCATTTTTCCACTTTTTTTTTTGCCTTTTTCTTTTTTGCCTTTTTTCCACCCTTGGCATTTTGTCAGCCTTGCATTTATGTTTAATTTAATAGACTGAAAACTCTTAAAATACATAACAAAATAGATACCCAGTAGCTTATTTTTTAAACCTTTTTAAAAAAATGTTCTTATCATCTTGCCTTGAGCTGAGCTTTGGAGCCTTGGACCCCCGTTGCTAAAAGTAGAGCTGAAACTTCTGTTGATTTGAATGAGTGGAGAATATTTGTGCAGAAAAATTTAGGAACACATGTTCCAGTAAGCAACCAGAGATAAAAAAAGTGATGATAAGGGTGGGAACTTTCCTACATATTATAAACTTTCTCTAGATTGCAGAAATCTGTCCATTACAATTCTGTTAACATTCAATCTCAGATGCCCAGAAACTCACTTCTATTTCAGATTGTGATCTGATCTGCCCATGGTTACCTAGATATAAAGGATACTAGGAAGGATCTTCTTCACCTGGAATTCTCCAAAGTGGCACACTCCTTGTGTACTTCTTCTGTACTACCTTCATTACAGTCTCAAAGTACCTAAGACCTCAGAGACATGTTAGTCTTTGAGAAACTTGTGATCTGGATGACAACTGATGTAGATGGTAGAGTTGCTCACTTTTTGCAAATAGCTTTGCATACATATTTTTCTACTTACCATGGCAAGGCCAAAATGGATAGATCTAGGATATTCTGTGTAAACATGTGCCCCACCAGCCATATAGCAGCAGGCACACTACGTACCTAAGTACAGTTTCCACTTCTATTTGTGAGAGTCTTGAGGTTTTGATCCTTGAGCTTTGAACAGCTTCTGTCATTTATGTCCAGTGATGGATCAAGAAGATAATTGTGGCCACAGTGTTGCCCTATACCTCTTTTCTGCTCTTCTACTGGCTTGTGGTGGCTTCACGATTCTTGCATTCTTAGGGTCACTTGTAAGTAAAATTGGCCAGGGACTGGCCCAGGAATATATAATATAACAATAAAATTGTCCATCTGAACTCTCTAAATTCCAAGACTGGGTGGCTGCATCCAAACTGCCTACTAGGAATTACTCCTAATCCATTTTAATCCCTAATCTGTATGGAAGAATAGTAGCTGGTTTATGCCAAAGCTTTTCAAAAGGCCATTCTAGCAATTAATAGTATGAATACCACTGTGCTGATCCTTGGACCTGTGTAGCCAACTGTTTAGACTTAACCCATCTTCTAAAGGAAATATGAAGCATGATCAAATGCATTTTTTTGTCAGGTAAGACTTGTAAAGACCTCGAACTTAATTTCTCTTCTTGATCAAGTGATATAACCAAAAAGATATTGTGATATTGTAGCAGAAAAGATTTTGAGGAGGAATGGGAAGAACATAACTTTCTTTTAAATGTGTTTATCTTTGGAAGACTGTTACATAGACAGGATCCCAAACGGGGAAGCCTTATCACTTTCCAGATGGAAGGCAGCAGCAGGGAAGGATGCTGGGCTGGGCCAAGCTGCGGGTAGCTGTGGGTACCCTCACCTCCAAGTGCTGCTCCCCAGTGTCATGGCAAAGGAAGTAGAGCAGGGACAGGGTACCAGGGCCACCTGAGGCCCAGCCAGAAGGTCATGGCAACAGTGCAAGGCCATCCCAACACAGGCAGCCCAGCCTAGGCATGGACTAGAGCTTCAACGCAGCTCCTAAGACAGGGGCTGAAACTCTATCCAAGCCTCCTCAAAACTCTTCATCATTAACTTTGCTTTTCTCCCAGACGTCTGATCCAAGGTTCGTCTTATCAGAGCTGATCCTGAACACATGCAGCAAACCCTGAGGAATTGAGGGAAGAGCTTGGAGGTCTTGCTGATGCACTCAGGGTACTGACAGTGGCATCATATTCATTCACTGGAGTACGAAAGAAATATAGCTGAGGGAGCAGATTTTCATTTAGATATCTGTCCCTCTACACTAACTAGAAACTGAATGCTTAGGCTTTTTGGGTTTTGTTTTTGGAGGAGGAAAGTAATCTTAAATTACTTACTATAATATGTGAAGAAGGCTTCCCCAGGATAACAATATGCTTTACGATCTTTGGAAGAACTGGATTTTGATAAGCATAAAGTTAGGTCAATTAGCAGTGAATCTTATTTCTTGATCCTTATATTTCCAGGATTATCTCCTTCTCAATGTTGTTTTAAACATTCCAAAATGCTCTGAAATGCCACCGTTTTCATGTAGAGACAGAAGAAACAAAGCAACCACAACAACAGCAGAACCCTGTAAGATGACATGACTGCAGCCAAATAAGAAAAATTTGTTTATTCATAGCAGGCTGTTGTTTGGTCAGGAACATAGTCTAACACTTCATACTATTTACATAAATTTCATTTTATTTTTTATCTCTGTTAGGAAATAAAATAAAATACAGTCTAGCTTTGAGGTGAGCCTAGCCAAATGATTGTAACCACAGAATCTGTTTTTCAGGGACTGTGTGTTTGAAACTTTTTGGTGAATTAAGCTTGAGTTTAGATTTGCTAATTCAATCTTCTATTGGTCCAAGTAGATTCAATATAATATGAGAATTTTTATTCATGGTTTTGCAGTTTCACATAATATTTAATCATGAATGAGAGGATTCCATTTGATAGCAAATTTTAACCCCAACTACCTACTCCTTCAACTTCCTTTACAGTTGATTTTGTGATCATGTAGTTACAGGGTGAATTTAAATTTACAGCACTGCTGTAACAAAATGTTGGGTATGTGCCAGATGAAAAATATCTTTTTTAAAGGTGCTGACACTCCATAGCTGATACCCTGAGACTGAAACACTCATAAGTATTAGTCCCTTCTGAACATGATTTTTGACATGGCATTAATAAAAGCAGTTATATTGCCTCTATGAAAGGACAATGATAATGGCTGCCTAGTAGGAAAATTCACATAGTGTCCTCTAGCTCTAGCTACAAATAAACCTAAAATAAAAATGGCATGATATTTATTGTACAGGGAAAAAAATATCTCCAGAAAAGAGCACAGATTAAGAAAACAAGCTGGCAGAAGAAAAAAAAATTTGTAACTATCTTCTAATGAAATCTGATTAGGTGGACTGCTCTCACATTGCAAATCAACTTTTTGATGTCTTTCTTTAATGCTTTACAACTGCAGACAGCAGTTTCCTAATCTGTTTTGTTGACTGGAAACCTTTTTAGAAATATCTGACCGTAAGGAGTAAAACAACGGTTGTTCAAAAAAATTACATTTTTAGTCTATGACTGTCTACTAATGATGTGTTAATTTTGTCCCTAAATGACCTAATGACCGTAATAAATATGTATCTATGTGCACATTGGTTACTTATTTGTTTTATTATTAGCTGTTCTCCAAACTCCTGAAAAAGGCAAAATGATTTCTCCAATATAAGGAATAAAGTTTTCCTGCATTTCCTAATGAAAACTGGAGAAATTGTCCATTATACAATTTTTTGATTTAATTGAAAAGCTGTTGGCAACCTAAAACTTGTCTGCATGTATTAGAACAGAATTATTTGCTTGGCCCTTTGCTTTCTCATATGTGCTTTGAGATCCTTTATTAAATCATTGTTCAGTAACTGCATTCTATTATAATTCTGCTCATTTTTAATAATATGTATGATATTTCTGCTGCCCTGAAGGACTCCTGTGAAATTAAATGTTTAAATAAAATGAGCTGCCAATGCTTCTTTCTATTAGGCTAGTTAATATGTTATAAAATATTTTTATCTGTGAGGCTTTCAATACCACAGCTCAAAAATGACTTTCTAAATAGTATAAGCAATAACAAATACCCCTTGACTGAACAGCAAAGGAGAAATTCAATCTGTGTGACAGTTGCTTTTCATAAACTTCAAGCTTCACTCTCATGCTTTACGATGTTAGCTGAACTCTTCTGACTGATTTACAGAACTAGAATCAGTAGGGGAATCATACCTTGATATAGATAAATAACTTTTGGAATTAACCTCCAATTTCCTCTTTCAAACAGAGCCTGATCCTGGAGATCTAAGTCATTCAAATTTCATACCAGTTTTACTGCCAGAACAGTGTCACCCTCACTATAATACAGAAAAGGCTGTCACCAGACACATGCACACAATTTCCTTTGAAGCCGATGAGATCTCTGTGCACATTCAAAGAAATAACACAGCCTTAGATGCTTAGAAATGACAAATATATACAATTTGAATTCATTCAGTTTGCTGAAGTGTGTAAGTATTGAATAATTGAGTCTGCACTGTAATGTTTTAAAAAATGCTTCTGCTAAAAAAAAAAAAAAATAATTTGAGTAATTCAGAGAGTAAATTTGATACTATTTCTAGTAAAAATTTCTAAACAACATTTTCCCAGCCTCTAAACTGAACCTTGGGACTCAAAAAGAAGTAGTGCCTATTCTATAATCATTCATCCAGCTAAAGTCTGGCAGACCTAATTAGACTTGAAGTTTAATCCTGTTATCCTCATACTTATTTTTAAACCTCCCTCCTAAGGACTTCGCTGCCAGCATCCAAGCTTGCTAGGCCCTGGCAGATGACCCTTAGGACTAAAGGGTGGGTCCAGCTCTGCGCATGCTGTGTCTCACCTAAAAAAAAATCCATTGCGTAGGCTCGAGGGTGCTATCCGCTATCCTCTTTTTATCAGCGCGTTTGGAAAAGGCACTGATGAGGAGTGTGGGTGGAGCCCTCCCTGGATCTTGGTTAGCGAAGCCTAGCCATACCATACCATACTTATTTTTATGATTGTATCCATACAAACCTATTGTTTTCAAAATTTTTTTAGAGACATAGCATACTAAACTTTAACCAACTACTTTATGTGTAATGAATAAATGAGTGTAGACAACAGCTCATTTTACTTGCTTGAATTCTTCCTTCAGTAATAACAGAAGTAAAAAGCCATTCAAAATTCATGTTTATCCTTCAGTTTAGAAGATGCAGTATAACTTCAATATACTCAGGAAGAGTTGTATGACAGTACTTTACCTTAACTTCCTTATCTGTCTTCCCCGCAAAAAAAAATGTAGCAGAAAGCAATGTGATTTTGATAGATTAAAAAATGAATTGAAAAGGAAAGAAAAAAAATTCTAATTTGTGGCAAAACTGGTTTTATAACTGTTTATTCTAGTCTCACCTGTGCTACAAAGTCTCTTAATGACCCTGGTCATGTCACTGAGAGTTAGGTGCCTTCAACTATTATTTTAAGTGAAAAAAAACAGAAGCATTTTTCTGTTTTAAAACATGGGCAAAGGTTGTACTTCATCCTACTGTTACTCATCCTGGATGTAAGAAATATGGGTTCACTTCCCTGCATAGCCAAAGTGGTTTAAATCTCTATCATTCAGTTTAACTGTATGTACTAGACACACTACAGGCTATCTGGCTATTCTTCAGTTATCATATTGTAATCTTACCCTTGTTAAGAAAATAATTCAAGGGTACTTTTAAAACTTTTAACCAAGTGATTAGAGTACTCACCTGAAGGCAAAGATACCTAGGATCCTATTTCTGTTAAAGCTGTTCAAAGGCTATTTAATGTAAAAATGGAAATAGCCTTGAGATGAGAATGTTCCTGCAAAAATAAGTGTTTCATTCTTCCCTACAAAGCAGAAAAAAATAACTGAATCCTTCTTCCCTGGTTACTGTCTTCTAATTTAACTGCTGATTGCAAAATGGGCAGTGAAGTGCATCACCATTTGTTGCAGGCGTGTCTTAAAACCACATGATTTCGTGTTGTGCTCAGGCCTGCTGTGGATGGTTAGTGTTGCAGAGCACATTACAGACCACTGGGGATTTAGCACAAGTTCACAGCAGGCCACTGTTGATAGGTGCTGTGTTGCTAACACTCAGGAAACTTCAGACATGCCTACAAAGAGAAACAGTAACCTCTTGTAAACTCAAATCTGCAGTCTCTCTTGGGTTTAAGTGCCTCCAAGTTCAGGCAGCAGCTGTTGCTTTGCTTCTCAGATTATAGTTTTCCACCAAAACATCTCCATTTTCTCTAAATCCTACTTTAGATGTTCAAATTCATTATTGACTATATCTCAATCTCTGTACTACTTACCTTCCCCTATATAAATGAGAATACTTGTACTTTTTATACTTCTCTTTACCTTCTGTGTTGCCTGATTGCAGTTATATCGGACAAGGCCTTCCTATTTATTTACAGTAATTCTCACAAGTCTTTTTCTTTTGGAGGCTGTTCAGACATTTACTGATGTTGTGGTTTAGGCCTCCCCAGCCAGCAACAAAACACCATACAGCTGCTCACTCACTCCTACTCCCCTCTGGTGGGATGGGGAGGAGAAAATACAACAAAAGGATCAAGGCTTGGCATAAGGGTCAGGGAGGGCTCATTCACCCGTTATCATTACAGGCAAAAGACAGACTTGACTTGGGAAAAGAAAATCAACGTAATTTAAACAAAACAGCCAGCAGTTCATCAACTGAATCAGAGTAAAGCAGTGATAGAGATAACTGGATCTCAAATACAACCCTTTCCCCGCCACCTCTCCCTTCTTCCCAGGCCTAGGTCTGCTGCCTTCTCTCCTCCAGCAGCACAAGGCGGGCAGGGAATGGGGGTTGCAGTCAGTCACAGTACATTCCATATTTTTTCTACTGCTCCTTCCACCTCAGAGGGAAGACTCCTCATAGTCCTCCCCTGCTGCAATGTGGCATCCCTCCAACGGGAGACATTCCTCCCCGGGCTTCTCCCACCAGTGTGGTTCTCTTCTGTGGGGTTTTCCTCAGTCACAGACTTCTTTGTGAGTAGACCCCTGCTCAAACATGGGGTCTTCCACAGGCGACAGATGGGATTCTTCTCCACCACTGATCTCCATGAGCCGCAAAGGCTCAGTGTGCCATCTCACCATGAGCCAGGGAGGAAAGACTGCTCCAGCTTGCCTCCCCTACTGCTTCCACACCTTGACCCTAGGGTCTGATTGGTTGTATCTTTCTTGCCTTGCACCTCTCCAAATAAAGAAATTCCCAACACAAAACAACTTACTTAACAGGCTTTCCCCCTCATAAATACGTTATCACAGAGGTGCTGATTGCCTCAGCCTTGGCCAGAGGTGAGTCCTACTAGGAGCCAGGAGAGCTTCCCAAATCTTCTTATGGGAGCTATGCTGGTAGCCCCCTCTCACACTACCAAAGCCCCACCAGGCACAAACTCACCACAACTGGGAAACAAATCTGTCTTAAAGAGTTAAGGTGCTAAATGACATAGTGAACATAGCTGTTCACTACAACGAAGAAAATGTAGCATTGTGAGATGGTAATTTAGGACACGAAAGACAATAGAGCTACAATGTCAGTGCTGGTCTGGGGAGAAAATGTGACACTGTTAATGAAACAAATGATGTTAATACATCTCTGCAGAAGACGTGAGTGAAATACAACAAACATGGGATATGGTGGTACTGTCAAACAGAACTGAATTTAAATAATGTAGCTGCATGCTCATTTCATTTCACTTACCTGTTCTGTAAACCATCACTGACACAAACAGTGTTGTAAGAATTATATTATTTTGGGTGTCATTAAGTTTGGAGGGTAATAATCCACAATACAGATTAGATTCCAGGTGTGAAAGAATGGCACATACAGCCTCTGTGCCGTGTTTACAGACTACGAGAGACTTGGTAATGACATTATGGCCATTGAAGGCTCTGATCCCTGGGATAAGCTTGTAGAGATTGTTTTTTGTGACCGTTTCATAGGGGGATATTCACCTGAGGCTGAGATGGAAAACCCTTGTCCAGCTATGGAGCTCTGATGTGGACAGTGATTCTTTTAACTTAGTCAATAAAAGGTGCTTCTGAGCTGTGCGGCATTCAGAACTTGACCACACATTGGAAAAACCACACAAACAAAAAAAATAACCTATGGGAAAAGTAATGAGCGAAACATTTTTGACCTGAAGAGTGGGAGTTTTTAAACATGTGCTTTTTTACTTGGAAAAAAAGGGATAGATAATTAAATATGAAACATAAGTAGGTGGAAAGTGAAATTTTCTTTTGAAGGATGAGGGTCTTTTTCTCCCTTAATTAGAAACACTAAATGCTAATGTCAAAATAGAATATTTAGAATTTTCAAAAAAGCTGAATATTTTTGGGCTGAAGGATTTTGCTAAATTTAACTTGGACTTGAAAAATATTTTTGATGACTGAGTAATATAGTTCTTGGTACATAGAGTATTAGCCAAAAGAAAAAATAAATGTAGCTGTTCTAATGAACTATTCTGCATGTGAGCTGGGCTTATGACTACAGCCGTACGTGGACACATTGTTCAGAAACGGATAATTCCTTGCAACCCCAGAGACAGCTGTGCAGGAGAATTAGGCTTTGATAAGCTTCCCCCCCCACAAAAAATGGTTATGTCTTGGTATTTGGCTAGTTGGATTACAGAAATAAAGCTAATATAAAGGAAAGAGTCTTCAAAGAGCCTTCTGTAGTAAATTAAATTGAAAATGGTGTAAGTTGCATATTTTCATCTCAGCTTTAACTGGTCTCATGATTCTTAGTGAATCATCTATTTGACACATTGCTTCTTTTTCTTTTCCTTTTTTTTTTCCTTTTCTTTGTTCACAAGTAGCTTATGAAAAAATAGCCATTTCATCAAATCTATTGATTGGGCAAAATTATTTTGTTGAATTATTTCCATGAATAGAAATTGCTTCTTGTTTTCATGTTTAATTTGATTATTACTTTTACTCATCAGCAGAAGCTTGTAAAAAATACTCATGGTATGAAAATATTTGGCGCACACAATTCAGACTCCTCTCTTACAGTCTCTGTGTGTAAATGCAATAGTGGAAATTTCCATGGTTCCAGGATAAAGTGCCGTCAGTATAGGATAGCTGGAAGAAAGATAAATCCAAATAAATCCAAAGGAGAAATGAAACACTATGTTTTTAGAAAGAAAACTATTAACCTTTAAGAAAAAACCCCCGAACAGAGTAATGCAATGTTTATAAAATCTAATATTCATAACTGAATATATTTAATTCTATCTCCTTCCTCAGAAGTATCTCTGTGAGTAATGGAAGCTCATGCGCATTGTTGTAAGTCTCTCCTGTTCTAGAGTCCATAATCTCTCAGAAGATCTGTTTTAGCACTTCATTGTTCTTGTCATTGTACTCCTATTTTTTAATATGCTATTATTAATTTCAAACTTCGTTGCAGTTTAAACCCATAATTTCTTGTTCTATCTCTTTTGCTCTATCTCTTAGCTCATGGATAGTAATTTATTCCTCCTCTCCTACTTGAAGCCTTTTACATACTTGAAGAAATTCCTCTTTTAGTCTTTTTTATTATTATTATTTCAAGGTTAAGGAATCATAATTAATTCAGTTTTTTTCTCTTTCAAGTTACGTTTTCTAAAATGTCAGTTGTTCTTATTACCCTATTAAACTCTCTTCAGTTTTACATCTTTCACAAACTGTGGTGCCTAAAACTGAAAAAAAACCACCCAAAACTCTAGCTAAGACTTTAACAGAAAAGAGTAGAACAGAAGAATTGTTTTTCAGACTGTCTATTTATACCTTTATGTATGGTCTACACCTTTTTGCAGCTGTGGCAATTTTGATTCACATTTAAGTTGCCATCTAACTATACCTTTTTCTGTGAAACTGTTGCATTGTCAGGTTAATTCCCTGTCTCTGACAATAAAATTTTGTAATCCGTGAGTCTTGTAAATTGCTACAATTTATATATTATCCCAGTGATTATACTCACAAATTCTTTTGTCTTAGTGTGTCAATGAAAGTCTTGTTGACAGAGCAGTCGATCTCTATGAGCTGAAAGACCCTTAAGAGAAGTTGAACTCCATGGAGGGAGTATGAATAAGATTTAAGAAGTGGATGTACCTCTGCAGAGAAACAATTTGCTTGCCATAACTGATGTCCAGTGGGTAAATTCCCTGAATCTTCTTTCAGGTAAAAGTCATTTGTAAAAACAGAGCGAAAAAGGAAGTGTGAACATAAATAGTGTAAAAGCATTTAAGAATGAAATATGTATTCATGGAAATTCTTAGTAACAGTTGCCCAGATGTATTCTTATTTTGAGGCCATTCAGATTTTCTGAAGTACTCTGTTTCAAAGGACTAAAGTTTAGCAGCAGATTTTTTTTTTCTCTCATAGACTCACAGAAGTGGTAGTTGGAAGAGATATCTTGCAGTCCATCTAATGCATCTCCTGCTCCAAATGAGGCTAATAGCAATCCTGGATCTACATCAGCTGTGGATTTTTTTAACCACGTCTTGTAAACCTCAAAGGATAGGGATTTCACCACTTTGCAGACTGCTCCAACGCTGTGCCATCTGCATAGTGAGAAAGTTTTTCATAGTGTCCAATTTGACAAGCTGCAACTTGTTACAGCTGCTTCTTGTTAAATTGTCCACCACTACAAAGAAGGGTTTGTCCATGTCACCTTTGTAACTGCCCTTCTTCTGCTAGTAGGCTGCCATATGGTCTAGGCTGCTGCACGGCTTGTTCGTTTTCTCATGGATGCTTTCCATTTTCTCCATACTCATCTTCATCCATGAAGTCCAAAACTGGACCTTCTCTATGTTGTGTAGAGTGACATGTTAATTGCTGGCCTCACTTCTAGAGTAGCTCAGCATACACTTTATCAGGTTGGTAGCACACTTCTTCCTTCTCATATTCACCTTGAATCATAGAATCATAGATTTGTTTAGGTTGGAGGAGACCTTTAAGATCATCGAGTCCAACAGTAAACCTTGCATTGCCAAATACACCACTAAACTGTGTCACTAAGCACCACATCTACACATCTTTTAAGTTCCTTCAGAGATGATGACTCAAATGATTCCCTGTTCCAGTGCTTAACAACCCTTTCAGTGAAGATAGATACCTACTGTAAACCCAGGTCCTTTTAAAGGTGTGCTACTCAGCCACCACTGCTGCATGAAGTTTTTCCGTTCCACATGCAGAACTTAGCAATTCTCCCTATTGAGCTTCACAAAGCTTCTGTTGGTCCAGTCTTCAGGGTTCTCAGGGCCCCTAGAACTGAATCCCTGGTGTGCCAAATGCTCCTTCAAAAAATTTCCTGAGGAAGCATTCTGCCTCATCACCCAAGGGAAGATAGTGATCTGCACTGTCACTGCTTTCAAACCCTGGAATAATACTTTCAACACCAACCTTTAGACCTCAAGCCATTGAACACTGCCCTGTAGTCCAAAGACTATTTATCCCAATGCATTTTCTCAGCCTCAAGACAGGAATGTAGTGGAAAGCAAATGCCTTAGTGGACTAAAAGTTACAGAAACTTTTCTCCCTTATCTACACAGTCAGTCATTTTGTCATAGAAAGCAGTCAGATTGGTCAGGTACAACTTGCTTTTGTCAATCTATATTTACTGTTCTTGATTGTGTTCTTGTCCTTTGCATGCTCCTAAATGCGTGCTAAGAGGATAGACATCCTGTGTCCCACTAGAGACTGTGCTTAGAGTGTCCACCTGATAGCTCCCTGGGCTGTCCTTCTTTCTTAAATATGGGTCTGATCTGGTTTTGCCATGATTTTTAATAATTAGTAAACAGCTTTATAATTGCATTGGCCAACTCTTCTACAGCCTTGGTTATCTTTTCTTTTCAGGCTCTATAGTACAGTTTTCTAAGTAACTCTTGCCTATTGGTACCCAATTGTTCTTCTTTCATGCTAGTATGAACAGAGGGATGGGAGCATGCTTGCCTGGTAAGGCTGAGATGAAACCAAAGTATTTCAGTTTTCCTTGTCATTCATTGCCCAATTATCATCGTCAACTGCCAGCATTCATTCATTTGATTGCTGACTTCAATTTTTCTTCATTACTCTCTCACCAAAATAGATACTTAGGTCATCAAGCACATTGAATGCTGCATTACTACTTTACCTTAGTAATAATGTGGCATCTTCTAACCAGCAGTAGTCTCATTATCCCCTAAAAACAACCTATTCTTTCCTATTGCCTTGTTATGTGGGAGACACCTACTATTATCAGTAAGCTTCATGATACTCAGCATTTCAGAAATAAAAGTGTTGATGTTTCAGATTAGGTGACTAAATTTAATGGATTATTTTGGCATCAATCTCTCTGAGGAGTATCTTTTTGCTGGTGGGGTATTTATTAACCACACAGGAGATTCTGGTTCCATACCTTCAAGTTTGATATCTGGTTAACATACTCCTGGTCTGACCTTTTTCCGTTAGCTATGGGAAAGCTAGGCAAATGTACAGACTTACGATGTTCAGCAACAAGAAGGGATTAAGTATGCTCATTCATTCAGTAAAGGTGACACATGCATAGTCAAGGGATGTGCAGCATCCTCAACCATTCTGAGAACTAGAATATGTGCAGTTCTGTGCAAGTCACTGAGAACTGTTAGGTCAGAATATACAGGTGTCACTTTACTAGGCCTTAATGCCACAGCAGGCTTTTCTTTTCAAGTATTTAGAACTTGTCAAATTTCTGTATCTTTCTGAAAAGGTGGTAAATAGCATACTTATGACAATCGTGATATCTGGGCTTCAAAGCATGGTTCAGCTTTGTAAAATGAGGTTGCTAGACTTTCTTATGTTAATTTTTCCCTAATTCAATTCCCTTAGATTTTTGAGTTCTTTGATTGAATGTTGCCCACCAAAGACATAGCCTCAGGCAGGTATCTATCATAGAAAATTTCAGCACAAATCATGAATATATTGCAAAATTATAAGCTATGAAAACTGAGATTTGTAATATGAGGAGTCAGGGAGCGTCAGTGGTTAGCATTATGTTAACCACTAACTTAGTGGTACATTATGTTACTACCTTTCTGCATCAGTAAGTTACTGGTATGTGATTGGGTATTTAATAAACTTCTTAAACTATAGTTTTTATTTGGTTGGTTAATTAGTGGGATTTTTGTTTGGTTTTGTTTTGTTCTGGTTTTCCTCATAAACGGATGCAAGAATTTGATTCAAAAGTGTTTTGGGTTTATGTAGCCCTTTGTCACAACACCTAGGCACAAAAGATCTTCAATAAAAGTGAAATAGCAGTCTGAACTCAGAATGCCCATGTTTTTGTGTTTTGATATCTCAGCTTTCATGGTATTTTTATGTTGTTTCTTTCATACTTAATTTCACCAAGTGGTTCTTATTAGATGCATTATTAATCCCTGTAACACTACCTTCCCTTTTTATGCACAGTATGAGCTATTTCTGCCTTCAATAGAAATAATAATGTGTAAGATTATTTTCTGTCTTTAATATGTGAATAAACAAATTAACAATGTGGATTTTCTAAAATCTCCATGCATTCTAACTTTCTTTCAAAGATTTCACTTAGAAAGTGAAAAGGCATGAGCACTCACCAAAAGCTTTTAAGGAATGTTATGGTTATGTACTTTATAACATGAGAATCCTCAGCATGCAGCACACTGTAACACACACTGCTCTGGAAAACAAACAGAGAAATGCACTATAACAAGTGGAATTTCTGTAGGGGTTTGACATAGATTAAATGAGATACAATTCCAACATGTTGATGAACTAAAGAAGAGGCAACTAAATGTCTGACTGATGATGGTTAATGGGACCAATTAGAGAATGTATTTTGAAGTGTGACTAGTACACTTACGCTGTTTGCAACTGAGAGGGAGAGGGAAGAGGAAAGGCAATAAGGGCAATAAGGGATTTTGAATGACTAGTGGAAAGACTGCTAGCCTGAGTGGGAGCTGTGTTGTTTGCTTGTTTGTTTGTGGTGTTTTGTTTTGTGGGGTTTTTTTTGTTTTTGTTTTGTTTTGGGGGGGTGATTGTTTGGTAAAGGGGAGAAAGTGATTACAAATACCATTCCACTTTGAGTTAAAATGTGTATCATTCTTTTGATGGTGGTATTTATTCTGTAGACAGTATCACATCTGCACTGTGATCAAACTGATCAAAGGAAAAGGAGCAGCTTTCACCAGTGGAAATCTGTCCATAGCATTTCTACATAGCTGCAACAGAAGGGGAACTCATAGGACTTCTATAGTGTTGATCAGAGTTAGCAAAATAATCTGATGAACATCAGGCTTCTGTTCAAGCCAGGGAGCAACATTAACAATCCATTTAAACAGAAAATTAATACTGAAGGAGTACTTTGGGCCCCAATCATCAGCTGGCGAAAGGTAGCATGTTTCTACATAACGTAATATAGTGCCTCTGTAGCTGACCATTTTTCTTCTATTAGAAACAATTATCATTACAGGGGTTAATGATTCCTAATATCTGTAAGTGATATGAAATCTAAGTCTTACTTGCAGCAGTACTGCAAGACTTCCCTCATGGGCTATCCACAGAGTAAGAGATGTGACATTGCTGTAGTGGTAAAGGCAACACAGTTGCTCCTGTGTTAGTCAGCCCCAAAGGTAGCAGTATTTGGAGGTATAGTGGAGGTCCTGTGAACAATCCCTTTTCCAGAAAACTCAATTAGGATCTAGATGCAGAATTGTCACATCCTCAAAGCACTCTATCTACACCAACAACAATAACCACTCTAAGCTTTTGGGTCTGTTTTTCTGATTACCAGGATTCAGTTCACATCTCTTCCTCACTTGTGTTCATAGCTAGAAATGAGAAAGGACTCTGCTAGTCCCTCTCTTCTCACCATGAGTCAAGTCCGAAGGTCTGTGAAGTCAGCTGGAGTGGGTCCATGTGCCTAGATTTTCCTCTAGAGAGAACTGGTCACTGGTGCACAGCACAGAACTTTAAAGTGTGTTTGATGTTCCAAAAATATAATGAAAATTAAGTTGTTATAATCTTGGCATTCATCTGATTGGAAAAGAGCAAATATAACTCCTATCTATAAGAAAGGAAGGAAGGAGGATCCAGGAAATTACAGGCCTGTAAGTCTAACTTCAGTCCCAGGGAAGCTGATGGAGCAGATCATCCTGAATTCCATTATGCAGTACATGCAGGATAACCAGGTGATCAAACCCAGTCAGCATGGCTTTATGAAGGGCAGGTCCTGTTTAACTAACCTGATCTCCTTCTATGATTGGGTGACCCGCTTACTGGATGAAGGGAAGGCCGTGGATGTTATTTATCTGGATTTTAGTAAAGCATTTGATACAGTTTCCCACAGCATTCTCCTAAAGAAATTAAGTGCTCTTGGCTTGGATGGGCATACGCTCCACTGGGTTAAAAACTGGATAGATGGCCGAGTCCAAAGAGTTGTGGTCAATGGAGTGAAATCCAGTTGGCAGCCAGTCACGAGTGGGGTCCCACAGGGCTCAGTACTGGGGCCACTCCTGTTCAACATCTTCATTAATGACCTGGACCAGGGGGTAGAGTGCACCCTTAGTAAGTTTGCAGATGACACCAAGCTGGGTGGCAATGTCGATCTGCTTGAGGGTAGGGAAGCTCTGCAGCGGGATCTAGACAGGCTGGATGGCTGGGCCAAGGCCAATGCCATGAAGTTCAATAAGGCCAAATGCCGGGTACTGCACCTTGGCCATAACAACCCCCAGCAGCGCTACAGGCTCGGGGAGGAGTGGCTGGAGAGCTGCCAGGCAGAGAGGGACCTAGGGGTGCTGATTGACAGCCGGATGAACATGAGCCAGCAGTGTGCCCAGGTGGCCAAGAAGGCCAATGGCATCCTGGCCTGTATCAGAAACGGTGTTGTCAGCAGGAGCAGGGAGGTGATCATGCCCCTCTACTCAGCTCTGGTGAGGCCTCACCTTGAGTACTGTGTCCAGTTTTGGGCCCCTCACTACAAGAGGGACATTGAGGTGCTGGAGAGAGTACAGAGGCGGGCTACCAAGCTGGTAAAGGGCTTAGAGCATAAGCCTTATGAGGAAAGACTGAGGGATCTGGGCCTGTTTAGTCTGGAAAAGAGGAGACTGAGGGGAGACCTCATTGCTCTCTATAACTACCTGAGGGGAGGTTGTAGGGAGGCAGGAATTGGTCTGTTCTCCCTGGTAGAGAGTGATAGGACAAGGGGAAATGGATTGAAACTGCGCCAGGGGAGGTTCAGGTTAGATATTAGGAGGAATTTCTTTACTGAAAGGGTTGTCAGCCATTGGAACAGGCAGCCCAGGGAGGTGGTTGAGTCACCATCCCTGGACGTGTTTAAGAGACGGCTGGATGTTGTGTTGGGGAGCATCATTTAGTGGGGTGATAGGGCTAGGAAAAAGGCTGGACTCGATGATCTTCAAGGTCTCTTCCAGCTGTAACTGTTCTATGATTCTATCTAAAGCCATAAGAATCGCTGAGTTTTCCTTAGCAATGCTAAGGCATACAGAAATTAGTGTGTAATTTGTTTCATTTGCTATATACATGTCATGTATCACCTCAGATATTTGACTGTGTTGGTTTGTTTTTTTTCTGGAAAAAGTGTCAAGACAATTTGGAATACTCATTAAAGTGATAATTCTTCCACAGTTTGCTTAGAAACTGGCTAATAGTGGCTTAAATTGAGAAGAGAGAATAAATCATGATTATTTTAAAATAACATAGTTTATGAAACACAGTTTTACAAAGAACAGATGTAAGCATTGAAGTGTGTAAACTAGATTCTTATTTCAGTCACCAGTTATTATCATTCCAATTGAAATTCAGTGAAATCACAAGAATGATTCTAATTCATAATAATACTAGGCCTGGCTAGGATAGAGTTGATTTTCTTCATAGGAGCTCCTATAGTGCTGAGGTCTGGATTTGTGGTGGAAACAGTACTGATAACACACAAATCTTCTGACTTTTGAACAGTGCTTGCACAGTTTCAAGGCTTTCTCTTGGTGTTACTCTGCCCCATCCCAGAGAATAGGCTGGGTAATGTGTAGTAGTTTGGGAGGTAGGTGACCCCAAATAACCAAAAAGATATTCCTTACCATAGAACATCAGTCAAAGGGAAAAAAGAGTTTTAGGAAAGTTAGCCACATTTTGTTCAGGAACTTTCTGGGCATTAGTCTACTTGTCAAGGTGATTAGTGATTGCCTTGCAAGACTTTTTTATTATTTTATTCTATTTTCTTCCACTTATCCTTCACTTCTTAATCCTTTATTTATGTCTTTAATCTTGACCCCCAATTTTTCTTGTTTTTATCCTTCCTTTCCACACACAAACACACACACACACGCACACACACACACCACCCTGGGAGTTGGGGAAGTGAGAAGTGAGCACGTGGCTATGTGATTGTTAGCTGACCACCAGGATTAACCCACAAAAGGCATCACAGAAAGACCGTGACAGACTTGCCTTGTTATCAACTTGTTTCATGGGACAGTGAGTATAAAAAGCCTATGATCTGCTTTGGAAAGGTATAACTTACATTACAAGGCAATGGAGATCAGTGTTGGCTTTAGTGCCACTACTTCTGCCTAAAGTCATTGTATCTGAGATGAGATTACTGTCTATTAAGATTTCATATGGGCTTACTTTCACTGTACTCCTAAGTGAAAAATATTTCACAACAGAAAACCAATGTAATTGGGTATAATTTATGATTCGTGAAACAACACCTGCTGTTAAAAATCAGGACTGAAAACACAAGGAGACACATTAACATAATATATGACAAATGCTGAAATGGTGTAAATGGCTGGAGCTCCATTTTTTTCAATATGTGTACATGCATTCAGCTTTGTGTGTATTTACACTGCAATTCAGCAAAGTTTATCAAAGTTTTAAAAAGAAATATAAGTACAACGCAACTGGAGCTGGTGCATTCTGCTCTCCTATTTTTTGTTGTTGTCTGGTATTTCTCATACAATAAACAAAGTACTAATATAAATACCCTCTTCTGAAATTTTACTAGAATCTAACCCATAAATACTTCTCTAAATACCTCTGTTTTACTACTAATAATGGAATATATTCACTACAAGAGTCATAAAATAGATGATGCAGTGAAAATGTTTAGGGAATGTTAGAACTAATAACAATAATGATGCTACTAGAACAGTTGGAGCAAAGCACACAAAGACACAGTAAGATGTTATAGTAAGCTCTGTGCACTCAACACTGAATCAGTGATAATCCAAGATTGTATAACTGGTATTACAGGCTACACTGGTATTGGTGTCTGCCTCTGGGACTGGCTTCTGCTAGCAGAGCCAAAACTAACATA
Organism: Bucco capensis; assembly: GCA_013396975.1. Lineage (NCBI taxonomy): Eukaryota > Metazoa > Chordata > Aves > Piciformes > Bucconidae > Bucco > Bucco capensis. The sequence goes on from VWZO01017206.1 coordinate 53,912, forward strand.
AATCTTCTTTTGATGTTTAGAGCACTTCCTGTCTCTCAGCATTTGTTACCTTTTTTTGACTCTTTACAATTTTCAATGTTTTGTCATTATCTTCTTCTTTGGTCTTTAGCTTCAGTTTGTGAAAGAAAGAAGGTTCATTATTTCTGTTCTTTTTGGAGGTGCAATACTGAGCAGACTAACAGTGTTAGACCACATCAAGTCTGAGTATATCACTCAGAGCTGCAGAGTTGTACTGCTGACTCACCTGGCTGTTAAGTGTGAGGTACTTTTACAGAAAGGCACACTTAATGTGCTGACCTCTTTTGGCAGGCAACACAGAAGTATAAACAAATTCAAGTTTCTGAGTTTGTGAGAACTGAAGAATAAAGAATAATTAAAATTAAATAAACTCTTGACATGAAAGAAACAGAACTGGCATTCAAGATTACATATTTTTTAATTCATAGTGGTTCATTTTGGATAACTGCGTATCTTGCGTGCATGAGTGTGCATGTTCATATGCATGTGTGTTAGGAGTCCAGGGAAATTGCCACCAATTTAAAGCACATTTTGTCTTGGAATACCTCCAGAAGAAGAATTTACAAGTCAAGTTTTGCTGGAATTTATTGGTAATAACAACATTAACAAAATTACCTGCAAGACCAGTTATGCTACAATATAGAACAGTTGAAGAATGAGTAACTCATGAGTTGAATAACTTCACTGAAAACACAGAACTATGAAGCTGTGTCCCTAGATGAGTATCTTGCAAAATCATGATACCTGTTTTTACTCAAATACCTATGTACTTTAAGCTTAAAGATGTCTGGATATGTACTGCGAAGGCTTTTTTTCGCTATGTAGGAATTAATCTTAGATTTGATAACGCATAATTAAGTAATGGTGACCTATGCTTCAGAAGATTATCAGTGCTTATATTGTCATATATAACTGATAACCTAACAAATAATATAGTAAAAAGTTAATTAATGCACAGCACTATGCCTCAGGAACAAACTAGCATGTTTCGAAGTCCCTGTTTTCCTAACCCTGATTGATGATTCCCTTTGAGCTTAATAATAGTTCAAAACTGGGATCAAAAATTGTGTTCTTGCTAATGTCGTGAAGCTATTGAGTTATTGTACAGAGTATTGTAACTACTCAAAAGTAATGATTTGCTATGGGCTTTCTGCTTTTTGGGGGGGATTTTTGGTCTCACTGGTATTTTTCATCCATGACACATAACAAAATACCTTGGAAAAACTAAACTAATCAATTGCAGTGTTTAATATAACAGTATTTCAAAGAAATTGAGAGATTCTGGCAACAGAGACAATGTACATATTCAGAAGAGAAGTGGAAATAAATGAAGTCAGCAAAGATGAGGGATGCAGGGAAATGCAAATCTAAGTAATAATTCAAAGTATAACATGTATTTTAGTTGATGGCAAATTGAACATGAGTCAGAAGTGTGCTCTGGCAGACAAAAGGGCTGGCCAGGTCCTGAGGTGCATCAAGCACTCCACTGCTAGCTGATCAAGAGAGTTGATAGTCCCATTCTGCTTGGCACTGGTGTGGCCTCTCCTTGAGTATTGTGTGCAGTTTTGGGCACCACAATACAAGAAGGACATCAATTTGTTAGAAAGCATCCATAGGAAGGCCACAAAAATGGTTGAAGTGTCTGTAGGAGAAGCCGTATGAAGAACACCTGAAGTCACTTGGTCTGTTCAGCCTGGAGAAGAGGACACTAAGGGGAGACCTCATTGCAGTTTATAAATTCCTCACAAGGGATGAAAGAGGGGAAGGTGCTGAGCTATTCTTTCTGGTGACCAGTGACAGGACCTGGGAGAATGGCATGCAGCTGTGTGAGGAAAGGCTCAGGTTAGATAGTAGGAAGAAGTTCTTCACCCAGAGAGTGGTGGAGCATTGGGACAGACTCCCCAGGGATGCAGTCATGGCACCAACTCTCATGGAATTCAAGAAGCATCTGGACAATGCTCTTATACACCTAGTGTGGCTTTGGGGTTGTGCTATTCATAAACAGGAGTTGAACTCAATGCTTGTGTGTTCCTTCAAACTTGGGACACTCTGTGTGATTCTGTGATGAAAACGCACACAGACAAGCAAAACAAAATAACCCATTTTCCAGTCTTTAGTGGTAGCGTTTTATATTTCCTTGTCTTCCATTCTCTGAAGTGACTGCATTTAATGCAAGTTTTTGTTTTAATTGTTTAATTACTCAAATTCAAAATCTTGGTTTGAGATTGAGATTTGGAAAAAGAATTCTAAATAAAAGTAAAATAAATATAATAAAAAATTCATATTTTTAGGGATAAAGGAAGAAAGGCTTCAATATAAGAAGAAAAAACCAAATGAACCAAACCAAACCCAATTTATCATGTATTTGTTATGAAAATTTTTCACTGTCCTACTTCTACACACTCCAAAGACTGGAACTAGTATTGGCTTTGACTGTGAGTGAGTCTAAAAGTACATTTTGTTTTGTGGTATAGAAAGTACCTGACTTCTCAGTCTGGGTTATTAAACTGGGCAGGCTAGAGCCTATGCTGTGCTCAGAGGGCAGGTAGCAGAGCACATATATGTGTGTATATGGTGTGTAAATATATACACATCTGCATGTGCTTATGTATACTTGTGTGTGCACGCATATCTATATGAGGATATCATCTCCTGGTTCAAGCAGAATGACTTTCACCTGCTAGGAAATGTCTGTTGCCTGTGCTATGGTCCTTCCTAAGTATGTCTGGGGTTGCCTAGATGCATGCTAGGTGGCAGGGACCAAAGCTATACTAGCAAAGTTGCTAACAATATGGATTGCAAGAATCCAATACATATCTCTGTCCTACTTCTGTTTTGTCCAGTCATATAAGCATGGTTCTTGAGATCACCTTTCTGCTGCACAGGAAAGTGGTGAATCAGAAGGACTTGCTCAGTTGTTAACCGCCATGCTGGAAGATTACACTGTGGAGAAAAGAAAGTAACTGCCTCAGAAACAGGGACTAAACAGCAGAGGAAGATCTGAGAGACAATTTTCAAGATCTCTCTCAATCAGCTTTCTTTCTGGTGGCTTCTCAGGGAAAAACAAAGCATATCTTAGAGTAATTTACAGCCTCCTCAAAGATGTTCTGTGAGACCATGATCCAGTATTCTATTACATACGCTAGCTAGACTTTCACCAAGTGAAATATAATGGCAGCTATGGGTACAGCCTCTCTTCTGTGGTGTAAACCACATCCTACACAAGTCATGGAAGTTACCTATGCCCTTATCATGGCATAAAGAGGAGGACAAAGGGAGAAAGAAGGCAGAAGTACTAATCAGACACTTTGGAAGGCACAGATCATTCCAGCAGGAAAAAAATGTTTAGTTAGCTGTACACAATGCTATTCTACATTCTGCTTAAATCTGTGAATAGATTTTATTTATTTTTGCTTAGTTATTGAGTTGAAAAATAGAGAAACAGTTTGGTGTTGACCTGTTATTTAAGGGTTATTGAGATATTTTAGATAGTTTTGCTATTCATCAATTGTATCAGACTCAATATGATTTTAAAAAGAAAAAATAATGCATTCAGCATAACAAGATTTTAGCAGAACTTATTAAAGAGTAACTTTCCATTCTGATGTTTTATAATTTTCAGGTGAAATTATTTACTGTAATTTAACCAAACTGATAAATACTTACCTTTCTCTTAAAACTACTACTTCTGACAAATTTTGTCAGAACAAAAAGCATATATTTGGACTTTAGGTAGTCTATGACATGAAGCCTAACAGATTTATGTGGCCTGTAAGTACTCAGAGTAATAGACATTATGTGAATGCTATTACCAAAGTTAATTTGATTCTGGTACAATAAAAACAGACTGTTGCAGAGATTTCAAATACCGTTCCACTTCCTGCCCCATGCAACGTGTGGCTACTGAACCCTTCTACATGCAGATGCAGAAGAGTGGCTGCTTGCAGTTTCACTTCTGCTGTGTCTTGAAGTAAGGAATGAGTTTGAGCTCATGCTTACAAGGGCTAGAATTAGTTCTTTCAGGCAAATTGTGAAAGTGGTGTGTTATTCCTGGCAGGCAATCCAAACAGGTCAACACAGCCAGGCTATCCTGTAATCAATTTTGTATTTTATATTTCCATGCAACTTTCCTCACATGGCATGGTTAGGTCTGTAACATATACCTAGTATTTGTGAAATAACTTGTAGCTATTATTTGAAAAATAATTATTGAAAAATAATTATTTGAAAAATATGTAACTGGTATTTGTATAAAATGAATACTGGTTATTTTTATAAACAATAAAAAAACTTCTCTGGCAGATCAAGATAATTTTTATTTAAAATATTTTTCTCATGATAACATGAAAAAGACAAAGATTTTTAAGATTATTTTCTCCCTCCAGTATCAAGCTTGAAAAAAAATTTCTGTCCCAGAGGAAGTATAATATATGATTTTGTCCAATGAGTGAAAAGCTCCAATTTGTTTCTTTTCCTTATTGAAGATTCTGAAAAGCCTAAGGAGAAAATGATTTTTTTTTTTCCTTAACTTACATACCATTCTGTATTCTAAAAGGCTCCTGGGTCCATTTATAATAATTTACTTACAGTAAATTTTTCCTCTTCCCAGTCTTTGGTATCTCATCTGTAAGCAGAACATATGTATGCAAAAGTTGACAAGTAGTGGTTTATTGTTCTTCCATTCGGGCAGAATGTTCATGGCAATTAAAGATAATACAGCACTCAAATATGAACAAAGGAAAAGTTAATGTCTATCAAAAACTCATCTCAAGGATACAAAAGGGGAAAATATGAACTAAGAAAGTAATGTCCAAGAATTTTAAAAACATACTACAACATTTTATTAGCAGTGCAAAACAGTTCATGTAAACTTTCCTTCTTAAAACTTCCTTTGATAGTTTTCACTTGGTTGTGAAGATTCACTAGATCTGGCTTTTTGGTTTTGAAGAGCTTAATTGGGAAAAGATGTTCCTTTATAAGTTCTCAGAAAAAATCCCACAATATTGAATTTTTGAGTTTTGTATGACTCTCTAAGACACATTGAGAAATGTAGGGTGGGGTTTTCTGCTATTTTCTTTCAGTAGTAATGCAACTATTGATGCATTATAAAAGTCACGATTTTTCACTTTTTAATACGTGTATAAATCAAACAGGAGAGTTACACACTTCAAAACATTGTGATAGCCATGTCTTGCACTATGAACACCAAGTAGTCATGAAAGTGTAGTCTCTACCTGAAGATCTTCTGTTTCATTGTTTTTCCAGAATAGGACATGGAGTCCTGAAACAGTCTATATTTTAACATGTCATGTAGCGTACAACTTTCAAGTAATGTGCAGGGAGTTTGTAATAAAGATAATGGACAACAAAGTCAGCAAACTATCATAGAATCTGGGTTGGAAGGGACCTCTGGAGGTCATCTAGTCCAACCCCCCCGCAGTNCGTCACTAAGCTTTATGCACTGGAGATGGATTTCATTATGACATAAATGTTTGGTGTTTAGAGTACTTCCTTTCTCAGCATTTATTGTCTTTTCTGACACTTCACAGTTTTCAGTGTTTTATCATTATCTTCTTCTTTGGTCATTAGCTTCAGTTTGTGAAAGACCCGATGTTAGATGTTTACAGAAACTCCTATATTTCAGCAAGAAGTCTCAGTCTCACGGTATAGTCTATGGGGAGAAACAGAGTGTGAAGGTACACAGTTTCTTACGTGTGTTTTATAAATCTCTCTAAGGAAGTAATGAATGGCATTTAGAAATACCTATTCCTCTTCACTATCAGGGGAGTCTAAACCACTAGTTCAGATATCAGGTCCTACTCTTTAAATGCCTGTGGTTACTCAGACATATTTGACTTTGGTTCACTTATAGGTGACATATATATATAGCTATGATATATATATATCTATATCTATCTATATATCTATATATATATATTAGCTATGGTTCCTACCCTAAAATCAAGAAGTTTACTGACAAGTAAAAAAAGTGTGCATTTGCTTATTACCTTAGTAAGATATACAACTTTTCTAAAAATTTCCCTAACCCTGAACCTATTATCTACAGCCTGGTGGGCAGATGTTGAGCTGACCAGCAAAAAGTCAGTTCCAACAGCAGCTCCTTCTCAGCTTTCAGTGTGAAGGAATGCCTGGGATATTCCTAGCCCTGCAGCTTCTGAAGGCAGGGGATCTGAGGCAATGGGAGCCAAGGAGATGAAGCCTCTCCTCAGCTGATCTGTACCAAACTGCCACTGGTTCAGTCCTTTCAGCTAGGAAATTAAAAGGTACCTGCACTGTTCCTCTTTTCTGAAGTGCATCAAGATCCTTCTGGGTCAGTCACATTTGGACACAATGTTGTATCGTAAGTATATGTTACCTAGTGTTATTTATGTGACTAAGAGAAGAATTACATACAGGTAGGCTTCTAAACATTTTTATTTTTTTTCCATGTAAGAATTTTCCTCCATCTCCCTCCCCCCACCAAGGGAACAGAGTTTCAGAGATTTCCTTTCATGAGTTCAAATCATTATGCTTTCTAAATTTGTTCTTATGCAATGATTAGCAGAAGCTAATTTGCTCACTGGGTTCTCATTTCTTGCTTGGGCATGCCTTGTGCTCCTGTGTTTTCCCAGGCACAGTTATGCAACATTGCGAAGGCAGAGTAGTGACGGACAAGGGCATGGTTACTCTATGTTAAGCAACAACTAACTGTATGTTAGTTGTCAAGATTCCTGTTAAGACAGGTAGCTCAGCTTTCATTTTGAAAAGATATGGACACACTTGGTAGTGACAGCCTAGGTTAAAGTAATTAAAACAAATAAAATAAAAAAATGTATTATTCAAAACTCCACTTTATTCAATACATTTAATTTTTATTGTTTTCACTGAAGTTGAATGGAATCCAAGAAGCTCCCTACAAACTTGATTTTATTGTATTTCTAGTCATTTTAAGCAACAAAATAAAGCAGTAAATGAAAACCACTCTAGAGTTCCTCCACAAAGAAGAGACCTGAGACATTCTTACTATCTCCAAAATGATTGTTTTCCCATTTTTGTTAGTTTTAAATCTTATTTTAAAAAGACAGAGGGGATTTAGGAAAAAAACACTAGCACCCCCAAACTCCCATACTAGGATTTTATCTTTCCAATGAATCTCAAAGTAAGCTTACTCAAATCACAGATTTCTCTCAAGGTTAGTGAGAACTCAAGTTATTTTGAGTATTAGATGCACAATAACATTAATAAGAAAAGTAGTAGCTGCTATGATAACTACCTGTCTTGGGTGAAGACCAGGAAATTAGTATAGAATCACAGAATCACAGAATGTTAGGGGTTGGAAGGGACCTAGAAAGATCATCTAGTCCAACCCCCCTGCCAGAGAAGGATCACCTAGACGAGCTCACACAGGAATGCATCCAGGCGGCTCCTGAATGTCTCCAGAGAAGGAGACTCCACAGCCCTCCCGGGCAGCCTGTTCCAGTGCTCTGTCACCCTTAATGTAAAAAAGTTTTTCCTCGGGTTAATACTAAACCTCCTGTGGTCCAACTTGCTCCCATTCCCTCTTGTTCTAACATTGGATGACATTGAGAAGAGTCTGGCTCCCTCCTCCCAACACTCGCCCTTAACATATTTGTAAACATTAATTAGGTCTCCTCTCAGTCTCCTTCAGGCTGAAGAGTCCCAGCTCTCTCAGCCTGTCCTCATAGGACAGATGCTCCACTCATTTAATGGTCTTGGTGGCCCTGTGCTGGACTCTCTCCAGCAGCTCCCTATCCTTCTTGAGCTGGGGGGCCCAGAACTGGACACAGTATCCCAGGTGGGGCCTCAGCAGGGCAGAGTAGAGGGGGAGAATAACCTCTCTCAATCTGCTGGCCATGCTCCTCTTAATGCATCCTAGGATGCCATTGGCCTTCTTGGCTGCAAGGGCACATTGCTGGCTCATGATCATCCTCCTATCCTCCAGGACTCCTAGATCTTTTTCCCTAGGGCTGTTCTCCAACACATCACTTCCTAGCCTGTACTGATACATGGGGTTGTTCTTTCCCAGATGCAGTACTTTGCACTTACCCTTGTTAAATTGCATTAAGTTTCTCCCTGCCCATCTCTCTAATCTGTCCAAGTCACTCTGGATGGCAGCACAGCCTTCTGGTGTGCCAGCCACTCCTCCAAGCTTGGTATCATCTGCAAACTTGCTGAGGGTGCAGTCTACCCCTTCATCCAGATCATGGATGAATATACTGAACAGTACTGGACCCAGCACTACCCCTGGGAGACACCATTAGTCACAGGCCTCCAGTTAGACTCTGTTCCACCAACNGGTTAAATGAGCTCCATCTTCCCGGGTTTGGAATCAGAGTTGTCCCTCTCCTAGGATGACTGCCAGAAGGCTAATGAGCTCATCCTACCCATACAAGGATTATAGGAACATAGGTATCACTCCCCACACTTTACCGTGGGCAATGAGTTTAATGCTCCCTCTGCTGTTGGCACAGTTATCGCACCAGGGGCCACAGAAGACCCCAAGTGATTTTCAGACTGTGCCTGAGTAGATCAATGTGGTTCACAAGAAAAGAGCAATGAAACCCTGGAAGCTCCACATGGAAGCCCCAGAAGCGATCTGTCAGGTCATAGATTCATAGAATGATTCTGGTTGGAAAAGACCCTTGGGATCGTCAAGTCCAACCATTAACCCTACTCTTCAAAGCTCACCCCTAAACCATATTCCCCAACACCACATCTAAATAATCTATAAACACATCCAGGGATGGTGACTCAAACACCTCCCTGGGCACCCATTCCAGTATCTGACTAACCTTTCTCTGAAAATTTTTTTCCTAATGTCCAGTCTAAACCTACCCTGTTGCAGCTTGAAGTCATTCCCTCTTGTTCTATGGCTAATTATTTGTGAGAAGAGACCAGCCCCCCCCTCTCTACAAAGTCCTTTCAGGTAGTTGTAGAGAGCGATGAGGTCTCCCCTTAGCCTCCTTTTCCTCAAACTAAACAGTCCCAGCTCCTTCAATCACTCTTCGTAAGATTTGTTCTCCAGACCCTTCACGAGCTTCGTTGCCCTCCTCTGCACTCGCTCCAGGAGTGCAGGTCCCCCCAAACTCTCCAAGCTGGAAGTCACAGAAGAGTAAATTATGTTCTATATCACATGTAATTAGTGGGTCTAAAGCATAAAACCTCTGAGGAATAAAGGTCAGAGATACATAGACTTACCAGGTGGGTAAGCTGCATTCGCTATATTTAGTGGGGAAGAAGGGAGGCCTTTTTGATCCCCTGCAAGATCGGGTCAGTTATGAAGTACCTGCAGAATGAGTGATAACTAGAAATGGACCTACTTCTGTTCATAAAGCCCACAAGATAGTTCCCAAAAATGCTTTATCCTCTGATGGACCACTGGAAAGCTGCTGCCAGGAGTCCACTACAGTGTTACCGAGGAGAAGGAAATGAGTGCAACCACTTCAATTGTTTTTTTACTTTGTTGGATCTCTGGTATTTCCTATCACTCCTCCTATGGAAATGAACTTTAAGGGCAACTTTATGCTCTCAGAAACAATGTTTGCAGGAGAAGGAAGAACAGGTTCCCTAACTCATACATGTGCTTTTCTTTGAACAGTTCTAAGTAGATGACAGTTCCAAGAGGCCTTTTCCCCCTGTTTTTCTTATTGTCTTATGCTGACAGCAGTGACAGTCTCATATTACATTAGAATGTTTTTACTCTATGTTCAGGAAGGGAAGGGCAATCTAACATGATGAGTTTCATCACATAGTCAATTTATGTTGTAATTTACATACAGAAGTGCAATATTACTGCCATACTATCATGTTGGTAAAATTTACTTTAATTAAGACTGTGCAAGTACCAATATACCACAGAGAAGAAAATCAGAAATGTAATTTGTTCTTGAAATGGATTAAAGGCCCTACTGAGGCTATATGTCTTTTCATCCATGTGTATGCTTTTCTTCTGTGCCTTAGTTGTTAATTCAGATAGGTCAATAACTTGGACTAGAAGTTGAGATGTAATATTCCAGAATAGTTTACACAAGCATAGGGACAACATTGTAGTTTAGGAAGAATGCATACAAAATGGGCATACTGTGTTTCCTGAGCACAGCTGACACTCTGAAATGCTCCTATGCATGTATCCTATCCTATGTCTAATCTGCATATCACGTAAGACCTCAGGAAAAGTGTCTAAAGTATCTAATGCTTTCACTTTACTATCTACCAGGAGCTTTCAGCTTGTACCAGATCGTAAATTTTACTGGTTAAAAAACCCCACAAACAACAAACCAAAAACTACAAAAGACATTATACTAGGATTATAACTTAGTTCTCTTGAGTAGTCCATTCTGAAATAGTGACAACATGAGACTGTGGGCTCATAGAAGTGACACTGTTTGCTGTCATAAGCATTTAGTTTACAAAGTATAACAGTAGACAAATAACCATTTTTAGAGCTACCAAAATTTATATTAATGTATGATATTGTATTTTTTTATAAAGAAACTTACAATGTTTAAAGAGGTAAATAGTTCAGATAGAGCAAAAACATAGTAAGTACACACCTTAAGACATCAAAGTGCCAAATATGTAATTCTTTGAGAATGAAGATGTCTCAGAGACTTTTTCATTTGTCCTTGACTTTGAGCAGGTATTTCAGTCACAGCTGTAGGGCTGGTCAATCACTCCATCAAATCTAGGCTGCTGTCAGAACAGTTGCATAGTGGAAAAGGTGACAGAAGCTCAGTTCACACCTTCCTCCAGTGTCTGCACCAGCGCAGCTAACTCAAACCACTGGAATTCAGACAGAGTGATTCACAGGTAAATGAGTTTCAAATGGTAATGGGAAGGAGAAATCTATAGGACTGAAAGATTTTTGCAGCTGTGAAAAATGTACCATCTGAGAGATTTATTTTTTAAAAAATATAAGCCCATATCTTCCATGTTTGACACCTAATGAAAATATTCTATTATGCTTCAAATTAAGGCCAGGAAATTGTATGTTTAGATGTTCCTAACAGCCACTGAAAACCTTTGGATTGTTATTTTTTTCATCAGGAAATATGGACAGTAAGAAGCTGAGCTCCTCATTAAAGTCTGCTAGCTATTTCATGATATATCATTAAAAATTTAAAATCCAGCCTTTTTGTCAAGTGCTTATTGTTGTATTAATTATCTAATCAAAACAGACTCAATTGATTAATAGTACTTGTAAAATAGGGTTCCAGCCTGTTGGAAAGGTCCATCTGGTTAGAAAATTTATCCTTATTATGGGAATTGTTGTGAGAATGTAATTTCTATTAAATGTTAGTAAAGCATTTAAAACAGGATGTAAGTAGAGTTATGATGGATAATAGGAAAAAAAAAAGAAGAAAATGGGAAGATCTTTCCCCTTTATTTGTATGCACCACATCTCTGAGACTCCATGCATATATCACAGAAAAATATTTTTAATGAAGTAAGTTAGAATTCTATTTATCTTTGAATTTTCACTTTTTAAAAAGTAGTTGTGCGAGATATCCTTATTTTTTTATTTTTTTTTTATGATTCTGGTAGTCTGATGGTGTGTTTTGCAAGAAGTCCATAGTTAGAAACATATGGTTGATTTAATTTATTTAAAAGACATGGTAATAATGTTGCATAATGGATCATGAGAAATTCTGAGTTTAGCTTCTGGCTCGTAGGAGCAACATATTCAGTAATCATTGAGTTAAATAACTCTTTCAGAAACTAAAGGTACAATCAAACATTTTTTAATAATACTGATATTCCTATGCATCAGGGTGATTTTTTTCACCCATGTTCTATTAATTATCATGCATTTGTTGAGACATGAATAAGATGTGAGTATATGTCTCTTAGCTATCAAGGTAGCTGTATATAAGTTATACATGTATAAACCTTTACGTATTTATTCACATATATATAGTCTATATTATATAATTTGACAGTGATATATCTGTATCATGTATTAGGATATGCGCAGTCGTTAACCCACAGCTATGATTCATGTAACAACATCACAATCTATTTTTTATGAGGCAGTGAAGGAGCCACAAGACTTCCAACAGTGTGAAGTCTTCAAGCTTCATAATTTTTTGAGAAGTGAATGCAAATTGTCTTTCCATTTGAACCAATTTAAAATGGAATCAAGTGGTGTTCATGAAGATTTCCAAAACCACAGTACACATTGAATAAGACAATACCAAAAGAAAAATATATCTATACATATCACTTCAGTGCAGATGTTAGATAAATATTACTAACCTAAATGTATCATTAAAAGTGTCCACCTTTTCTAAAGAAACTCCACATAGCATTGATTTAAAAAATATGAAAACAATAATATCTGTCCTCCTGCCTCCCCCTCCCTAATTTGTAGTCCCTATTTGGTTTTGTTTTGCTTTGTGGTTTGGTTTTTTTGGGGGTTGTTGTTTTTTTTTTTATTTCACTGGTTTACAAACTCTTGTTGTCAATGTGAGGGACAGAATCTTATTTTTAATAAGTAGAAACTCATTTGATTCCAATGGCCGTGGCTTGATTTAAGATACCATACGCTGTGAGATTCACAGTAAAATCACTGGACTAAAAATACTTTAGAGACATGTACAGACAATGCCAAATTGTATCAGAAGTGAAGGTTCATTAAATTAAGAGTGTGACTTCAGTGCTTATTCTTAAAAAAACCACTTTGTTTTGCATCCATACACAAACCACAATGAACAGAAATTGGTCCAGTATCCCTCTAGTTTAGAGAACAATTAATTACCACCTTAAACTCTTAACACTTTGTCAGAGTTTCAAATTAATTTTAAAATACCTGATTCTTACATAAAGTGAGAATATGCTGATTTGAGATAAAATTTCCTTCAAAAATATTAGAAAAATCTACCCTGATCAACACAGACATTACATTGAGGTGATTTCTGACACACCTAGATGAGACATTCTCAATGCTGAACATATCTTCATGCAAAAAACCCTATACAGTAGCCCAGAATACCAATGGTTCATCTCATTTATTCCTTCCTGTTGGGTATATGTGGAGTGACATCCTAATTAAGTGATAATGAGGAATTAATTAAAATTAAGTGCTTCAATAGGAGTTGGTGATTATTAGCTATTTTAGGATGGGGTAATTTAATTCTGGAACAGTTCCCTCATGTTTTCAAACTGGGTATAAAACAAATAGACAGACCATTAGTTCTCCCTTCTCCCCTAAAGCCTTGAATTTGCATTCCTTCATACAGTGACATTTTTAGGGTAATTTTTAATGACTGCACTAGAAACCAGCCTCTCCTGCCTATCCAAAGGAAAAGAACTGTCCAAGTTTTCAGTAAGCTTTTTATACTTGTATTCCATCATCATGTTTCATCTCTGCTGTGAAGAAGCCATTTCTAACAGAACAAAGGTGTTGTTCAGTGTCCATGCTCACTCAGTTCTCAACCTGTCATCTTAATTGACAAGCCTTGTATCTGAGCTGTAGATACTTAGGAAATCTACCATCTTTCAGGAGATATAGTTTGAAAACAAAATGATTAAGGGTGTGGAAGGGAAGCCATATGAGGAACGAAGGAGGTCACTTGGTTTGTTCAGCCTGATGGAGACTGAGGGGAGACTTTGTTGCAATCTGTAACTGCCTCATGAGGGGAAGCAGAGAAGCAGAAGCTGATCTCTTCTCTCTGGTGACCAGTGACAGGACCCGAAGAAATGGTGTGAAGATGTGCCAGGGTAAGTTTAAGTTAGAAATTAGGAAAAGGTTCTTTACCCAAAGGGTGGTGGAACACTGGAATAGGCTCCCAAGGGAAGTAGTCATGGCATCGAGCCTGACACAATTCAGGAAGAATCTGGACAACAATTTTAGACACATGGTGTGACTTTTAGGGTAGTTCTGTGAACAGACAGAAGCTGGACTTGATGATCCTTTTGGGTTCCTTCCAACTCAGGACATTCTATGATTCTATGATTTCCTATAGAATCACAGAATCATTTGGGTTGGAAGGGACCTCTGGAGGTCATCTAGTCCAACCCCCCTGCAGTGGGCAGGGACATCCCCATCTAGATCAGGTTGCCCAGAGCCCTGTCAAGCCTCACCTTGAATGCCTCCAGGGATGGGGCCTCAATCACCTCCCTGGGCAACCTGTTCCAGTATTCCACCACCCTCATGGTGAGGAACTTTTTCCTAATATCAAGTCTAAATCTACTCATCTCTAATTTAAAACCAAGGCCTTCAATACGGTTACTCATGACATCCTCATTTCCAAACTGGAGAGATACGGATTTGATGAGTGGACCGTTCAATGGATAAGAAATTGTCTCGAAGGACGCTATCAGAGAGTCCTAGTCAATGCCTCTTTGTCCAGGTGGAGAGTGGTAATGAGCGGGTCCCTCAGGGCTCTGTCTTGGGACCAGTGCTCTTCAACATCTTCATAAACGACCTGGACATAGGTATCGAATGCACCCTCAGCAAGTTTGCGGATGAGACGAAGCTTAGTGGTGTGGTTGATACGCCAGAAGGGTGGGATGCCATCCAGAGGGACATGAACAAACTTGAAGAGTGGGCCCATGAGAATAAAATGAAGTTTAATAAGTCAAAATGTAAGGTCCCACATCTGAGTAGGAGTAATCCTAGATACAAGTACAGACTGGGTGAAGAACTCATTGTAAGCAGCCATGCAGAGAAGGACTTGGGGCTCATGA
>VWZO01017206.1:68707-90291 GCA_013396975.1 Bucco capensis
GAGTCCAGAGGAGGGCCACAAAGATGATTAAAGGACTGGAGAACCTCTGCTATGAATAGGCTAAGATAGGCTGAGACAGTTGGGGTTGTTCAGCCTGGAAAAGAGGGGGATTCGAGGGGATCTTATAGCAGTTTTCCAGTACCTAAAGGGGGATTATAAGACAGAAGGGGAGAGGCTTTTTAAGCTGTCAGACTGTGATAGGACAAGGGGGAATGGTTATAAGCCGAAGGAGGGGAAATTTAGATTAGAGATTATGAAGAAGTTCTTTACCCGGAGAGTGGTTAGGCACGGGAACAGGTTGTCCAGAGAGGTTGTGGATGCCCCATCCCTGACAGTGTTCAAGGCCAGGCTGGATGCGGCCCTGGGTGACCTGGTCTAGTGACTGGCACCCCTGCTCAGTGCGGGCAGGTTGGAACTAGATGATCTTTAGGGTCCCTTCCAACCTGGCCATTCTATGATTCTATGATTCTATGATTGCCCCTTGTCCTTGGCAGGTCGGAAGACACCTGCCAATTAAGCCTTAATGACTTAAGGTCACTGTGGAACTAAGCTAGATATGAGCCAGAGACCACCGTTGAAAGATTTTATGTCCCTTTTGTCTAACAAAAATTAAACTTTATATCAGTAACTTCTCTATATATTTTCAGATGTCAGTCAGCTTGGCCATTTTAATTTATTCTATATTGATCTGATATAAATATATAAGCAAAGACACCTTCATAAAGAATTAATTTCTTAATGTTCTGGAAAATACAAGAAAAGTAACAATATATAACTCAAAAGCAGCAGAAATTGTAAAACAGGGTAACTTCCACACTGCCACCTTTTTTTTTTAAATGATTAACATTTCTCCTGTTGTTGTTGTTGTTGTGGCTAGGCTTCAAGAACGAAGATCCAGGGAGGGCTCCATCGATGCTCCTCATCAGCACCTTTTCCAAGCCTGTGCAATGGATTTTTTTTTAGGTGAGACACAGCATGTGCAGAGCTGGACCCACCCTTTAGTCCTAAGGTTCATCTGCCAGGGCCTAGCAAGCTTGGACGCTGGCAGCAAGGTCCTTAGGACGGAGGTTTAACCTCTTAGATGGAAGGCCTTAGAGGGTTAAATGAGCTCCATCTACCCGGGTTTGGAATCAGAGTTGTCCCTCTCCTAGGATGACTGCCAGAAGGCTAATGAGCTCATCCTACCCATACAAGGATTATAGGAACATGGGTATCACTCCCCACACTTTCCCGTGGGCAGTGAGTTTAATGCTCCCTCTGCTGTCGGCACAGTTATCACACCAGGGGCCACAGCAGACCCCAAGTGATTTTCAGACTGTGCCTCCCTGGGAAGTCTGCAACTCAATAAAAAGTGTGATTTTTTTTTTCCCCCCTTTCTTTTTTTTTTTCCAACATATTTTATGGATACTGTTAGGGAAGGGGGAACAAGACTACTCTCTGACATGAAAACAAGTTGAGGTAAAAATAAGATACTGTAGTTCTGTTATTACTTTTCCATTTTCTCAGTTTCTCTAGTGATGATGCTGCCTGAGCTTTCCATGGCAAGCCAGAGCTGTAGAAGGGTGTTACTGGATTTAAAACCTACACACTATTATGGGTGGTATTAGTGAAGAGACCACAGCCCTGCTTAGAACTGCTGCTAAGTCTGTTTATGTAAATTGAAACTTAAAAAAAATCAGCATTTTTAAGTCAACCAAGTTGAAAACTTAACCCTAAAAGGTCATTTGAATTTCACTAATTTCATATCACTAAGAAGTGGACAAAAAAACCAACCAAACCAACCAACCAAAAACCTTCAACAATATTTAAAATAATAAAATGGAACATGCATATAAATTGGTTTGCCTGACCTCACTCTCAAGCAAAACAAAATGAATGTTATGCACATACAATGAAGGGAAGACAGGCCAATATGGGCTTATGAAAGATGAGATGACAGGTATGACTAATAAAAGCAATAGGATTTAAATAATATAATTTTGTGAGATATTCACCTTAGTGAAGTACTGCACTCTAACACAAAATTAACAGGTCTTCATAACGTTAAAATTTGGTTAATTAACAGCTCCAGCTTTGAGCTGGACTAGATGATCTCCAGAGCTCTCTCAGCTATTCTTTGTGATTTTGTGATCTGTAATAAAAGTGAAAATTTAATCTTCATCTTGGACACAAGAATGTCTAGTGAGAATAGAGCTGAGCATCAGTCTACTCATTCTGAAAGAGACAGCCCAATCCAGAAAAGTTCATATAAAATCTTTCCTCCTTTTTTAAGCTAGGGTATGCTACCTATACTGATACATGTTATGCAAGCTTAACACAGAAGATTCAATGATGTCGTATTATTTCTTGTATCCACATAGAGTTTAAGATTATTGCTAACAATATCACTTCTCCTTTTTCTGATTAGTATATCAGCAGGAGAGGGAGACCAAAGTCTCCTACTAAAGTCTGTAAATCTACATAGTATTTGCCACTCATTTTGCTAGCTTTTATGAACATGCAAGTTACTTAAAATTTAAAAGGTCACTATATGAAATAAATGTTTTCAGCACTGAATAAAGACAGCATGGCTGTGTTGACTCATGCTTAAAAAGAAAGGAACAAAGTATATTGCATATTGATAAGTATATACAGTTTCTTACACAGAATTGAATTTAGTCAAAGAGGATGAAAAAAACTTGTGTGTACAATTTTAAGTTCTTCTCAATCTTATTCATCTTAGTGAATAAGCGAATGTTTATTACTAGTGAATGTTTATGAATCATTGGAAAAATTGCTGTTGCAGTCTATAAAGTCATAACAGCTTAATGAACACAAAAACATATTTATTTGTGTGTGTATATATATATATAAAATATGCGTATGTATACATATATGTAAAATTTTATTGATGGATAATTTAAATAGACATCTAGGTAATGTTTAGTTCTCTCTAATCATCTTGCCAAAATAGAGAAGATCTGAGTGTGTGTGTGTGTATAAAAGATAGCCCAGCTCAGAGTGACTCAACTGGAGGAGTATCATCTTTATAAGCTTATCTTCACTAATCAGATTAACAGGGAAATTACTTCTGCATTAAAAGAACTTTTGGAAATTCTTAACCAAAGCAAGAATCAAACTCAGAGAACATGACAGTGGTTTTAATTAATAGAAGAAGGGGAAAAAAAAGCAGAAGGTAATCCAGAAAAACGGCACTCAGTTATGCTCAATCATCTCAGAGATACAGCATTAACTACTTTAAATCATGAACAATTCCAATCTGAGGCCCACAAGCAATCTTGTAAGCAGATTTGTAACAAACAAGTAAGGGGCCTTTTATAGACAAACTGTAAAAGCAATACTCATCTGGAGCCAGGGAAAATGAAGGAACTCTTGCTGAAGGCCCATTTTTTAAGAAAGAATAATAGCATGTCATGATCATGTGGGAATATGTTCCTGTGGCAAGGACATCGGTAGGAAAGAAAGGCAAGTCTCATAGTGGCATGAAGTAACATTTAACTAAACCTGATACATGGCTGAATCAATATCACATAGTGATTAAAGCCGCAAAGGAAGAGAGATCATCCTTGTTTGAAGACGTACATAAGCAAGGGTCTGATTTTCAAAAACTGAAATATAAGGCACCGTTATGAAACATCCATCCCATTCAGCCCTTGGAGGGCTCAGGAACTGAGTAATACATATTTACTATTATAAGACAGGATCTTACTTTGAGATATTATTAAAAATAAAAATTAGTTACCTGAGAACATAAGAACAGCAGTGCCAGTTTGGACTCAATATCCACTAATGTCTTGTCTTTGAAAGCAGCCAGAAAGTAGTAAAGATTAGCAAAGATTTAAAGAATAGTTTGAGGACACAGTAATGCTTTCCTGCAATACACTCTCATATTCCAGAATTCTGTAGTCCACCCACTTCCTGAGACTGCAACCTCATGGTTAACAGCAATGTGAAATATTCAGAAAGACACATAACTCTGAAGCATACAGACATATATTTGTATATATGTATACATAAATACATGAACAATTATGTATACTTGTAGGTATATATACATGGATATGCATGTAGTTTTATATTACTATCTCTACATATACAAGTCTAGCATAGATCCACTTTTTTCCCTTTTTCAATAATGTTGTGTTACTTAAATAAGTACAAGGACTGTTCTGTTGTGTAAAATGCAGACCATATAGTGGATCATCAGGCCAATTTA
Organism: Bucco capensis; assembly: GCA_013396975.1. NCBI lineage: Eukaryota > Metazoa > Chordata > Aves > Piciformes > Bucconidae > Bucco > Bucco capensis. The sequence goes on from VWZO01017206.1 coordinate 72,924, forward strand.
CTTCAATATATGTTTGTTCTTGCCTTTCTCCTTTCTGTTATGTTCATGAGAACATCTTTGACTTACCAATATTATAATATCCTCAATTTGCAATAAGATTTCTGTTGAAGACATTTTATAACTGGTTAAAGTCCTGTAAATGGGATGTAAGTATGACCTGGATTAAGCTTTTCAGTGATAAGTTTTCAGTGGTTGGTTTTGTAAATTTTATTTTTTCCATTCATTTTATATTTTATTTTTTCCTTGGGAGAAAAAAAAATAAAGTTATTAATTCAATTCTCTGGAGATTAAGAAAAAAAAAAATCAAATTAAAGGTTTACCTAAAATGATCTTTCTAGTTTATAAAAAATTAAATCATTCAGTCATAAAACAATTCCATGCCAAATATTCACAGCTACAAGGGTCAGCCTTGGCTATGCATGTGAGTATATGTGTGGGATTTTATACAGAAACAGTGCTTTATAAAGCTACAAAACTGGAACAAGTATAAAATGATTTATAATACTGATAGCTGTATAAATAGAAAAAAATTTTCACTGAAATCCTTTTTTTAATCTTATAACCTCCATGTCAACAAAACTAAGCACCTCACGTTTAAGAGAATACAGTCTGACATATTAAATCAGTGCATAATGTGCTTGCCAAACGAATATTCAGAATAAACTATATATGCCTTTCATTCAAGTGGTTTCTATTAGTTTATCAAAAGACTTTCCATTGACTTCATGGCTTAATGACTGACACAGTTCAACCTATGTACATAGGCCTCCTACACGTAGAGTTTCCAAAATCTCTTGGAGAACAATGTCATGAAAAACAAACAGGTTACTAAACTGTCCTAATCCAGCCAGTGCCTAAGGGGTGGCAAATGATAACAGCAACACAGATGCCAGACTCTCCTAGAATACCTCAGAAGAAAAAAATCCAGTATCTTTAAGAGCTCCAACTATCTATGAGACTTCATTGGCAGTGCTTTGCTTTTGGGATGTATTTAGTAATATCTGCAGCAAAATGAAGGAAAAATATATGTATGAAAACTTATGCTTGCTAACCTAGCCATATAAGAGAACTTCTGAGTTTATTCTTAGTAGAGCCACCAAGTGAATGATTCTTTAAAGAAGTCATTTCTCTCTTCCATTTCAGAGTGGGATGGTTTTCTGAGTCCGTCTTGACACTGAAAGAGTTTTTGGCCTATGTATTTGGCCAAACACACCCCAGGAATTCGACATGTGTTGCATTTCACTTCTACGCTCCTAATGCTAAACTTGGCACAGAGGGTGGATGGTCTGTAAGAAAAGTAGCCCTTTCTGTAAAAAAGGTAGTTTCTATAAGAAAGGTAAGAGTCATGGTGGAGTGGGGAAAGAATTAAAGGGAAATATTTTTGTAGAAATGTTAATTTTGAAAGATTTCAGTTCATGCCTTTGTAGAAAAGATGTGCAGCTCAATAAAGAACTATCTACTCGAACTATCACATGCAAGAACATACTGCTTTTTTTAACTACAGCACAGATTGTGTGGGGGAAAACTCCTACAGATCAAAGAAATAAAGGAAAGGTGGAACACAACTTCATCCCCTGACACTGTTGATACCTGTAATGACATCTAAAGAATTTCAGAATAAAAATGCATTTATTCTAATGTACTTCCACTTCATGTTTTAACTTACAATGCAGTCTTGTCTTTGTCAGCCGCAGATGACTTGAGTCTTCTTTCATTAGCATGTGAACTATGCAAAGGAGTTGAAATGTCCCAAGGAATTCAGAAAGAATGCTTGCTTACACTGATTTTTATTACATAAATTGTATGGCTGGTATCTACAAAATACAAAAAATCCTTCAGGAATAGGAAAGTGCTCAATTCTAATCATTGATTTTTTTTTTTCCTTCACTGTGATAAAAATACTATTTCTTTGAATGTAAACATATACGCAGGCACACTGGAGTAGAATTTCCAAAAATGCATGAACAATCTGGGACTACATAACTTTCAATTTTGTCCAGATTAGGGGTGCTAAGTATGATGTTTTCTGAAATTTTAGTTTATTTTTTCTTCCTTCTTACAGTGTTGGGCCAGCCTTAGAGAGGTACCACCTCTTTAATTATCTCCTTATAATTGTATCTCTTCCATCTGATTAACATGGCATACAGTGCACCTCATATATTTCTTATCTCAGTATATTTAATATCTATGAATGAATTTGTTTCAGCACTGCAGCATGCCAAATATGAGCTCACAGACATAACAGTTTTAAACTAACATAGTGTAATAAACAGTGGGTGGAAGGCAAGTTTCCAGAAGATTCTCAACATCTAAGAGTCATTCCCATGGAGTTGGGAAGGTTTAATTCATAAAGAAACTCTGCTTTATGGAACAGCTGCTCCCAGGGGCTGAATTTGCAGTCAGCAGTTTCCTTTTTTAAGATTTTTTGGTTGCCACAGGAGATCACCAGCAACAGTACACACAGGAGTGTAAGGAGGTGAAGAGAGCACCTACTTTTCTCTGACACATACTCTGCTCCTTCAGGTACACCAGCCTTTCTAAAATTCAGGTTATAATTGCTCCTGCTCTTCTAATATGTTTTAACAACTTCTTTCTAACTCTTCTTACAGAGTACCTCCAATTTCCCTAATTCCTTTCCAGCTAATAAAACTTCCCCCATGACTCTTCTCTGTCTCCTCCCCTGACCTGTTGAGGCCTGTTTGTAACTATAGCTGAGTTTCTGGCTGTTAACTTCCTTAACTCCCAGGTGCAAGAAATAAGAAAACGAACACCAGCTATTTTACATGACATCCCTGTTAAAACAGAATTTCTGAGAAGGTTGATAGGAAGCACTAAGAAGTTGTAAATATAAAATTTGGACAGTGTTTGGACCATTGTTTCATTCAGTCATTTGTTATTTCAACTATATTTCATGATCTTACTCATTATTTATCAAATTCCATTTTAGTTATTAAAAAGTGTTTCTAATTGAAAACAAAGGTGATGTCTCCTGAATGCTGACTAAATTGTGAGTTAGAGTTGTGAAACCCATTCAAGATCTGGTTTATAATGTAGTCTACCTGCTGCACATCAGTGCTAAACCTTGTAGGCATCTTTATTAATTCAGTGGATTTTACTAAGCTTCAAAATCCTTTTTGAGCAAAACTTCCATTACTTGCCCTGTGCTGAGGGGGGTGTCATACCTTGTGTAGTTACTTATCTGCCATTTCACAGGGAAGAACACAAGCCCAGCTCTAGGCTTCATCCTTAACGGGATGGCTATTTGCATAGGAATCCAGTTTCAAGGGAAGGCCTGCAAAGTGTTCTGGCAGAGATACTTTATGACTGTGGCTGCAGTACATGATATGGATTTGGTCTTCTGCAGTCTGAGTCTGTTACTGGGGCAAATGGGTCTATTATTACTATTATTTCCCCTGGAATTTGACTAAGAGGTCAAAAATGCCATCCTCAAACTTCTCAATATGCAGAGGAGTCTACTATTTCCTTTTGCTTCCCATCATTCTCCACAAGAATGAGTAGATGCATATAAAAATATGTACAGAAATGTCTGATATAGGAAGGAAAGAACATAAGATAGGATGGGAGATCTCCCTCCTGAATATTTTCAGCAGTTTCTTTCTCTGTACACTAAGTCTATGATAGACTGGATCATCAAACACAACTCAGCTTCAGACAGGCACTTAAGAGTTTTGTAAGACTGCATGTCAGGTCAGGTGTATGAATTACCTGGGCTGAGTTCTACTCAAGACAGTTCTGCCTTTTAGTGTAGCAGATTTTAATATAACTAGCTTTCTATTACCTGTGATACTTCCTTTTGCTTCTTTCATTCTTGAAAAAGTGTTTATTTGCTGTTGTTTTCATTTGCTGTGACAACAGTACTTTAAGTTGTATTTGTAATATTTCTCCTTAACTGTACCAAGCTCTGAAGCTGAGTGCTGTTAAGTGATGAAAATTCCTCTGTTTTTTTCATATTATCTAGAGTTAGATAATCCCTATGATCCTCCTGCCCAAAACTGCTCTGGAACAGATACCTGATGAATTTCAATCAATGAAAAGGCCAGCACTTTAGCTCAGCTCCTGGACTGTCTCATATTTAAAATTCATGAATTTGCTTTACACATTTGCCAGCTTCCTGATTTCAGATCAGTGGAAAAAAAGCAAGGTAGAAAGCTCCATGTTCATGTGTCATGAGGCTCTAAGATAAGAATTAAAATAAAGCACAGGAGAATGTCCTTTCTACTGATTTCTGTAATTTTGTAACCTGATTCTAGATGAAAAAATGCAATTTCATTTTTTCATTATGAAAAATGCACTGCTTAGAATACTTTCATCCAAATATACTTAAAGGTACAATATTTAATTGCATTTCTCATTTAATTCAAACACCTTTAGATGTGTTTGTTTTAACTAGATGCAGAGGAACCATTGTTCATATCTTTAGTCTGTAATGATAATCGCTCTGTCTCAATAAACATCACTCCATACAAAATGTCTGTATCTAATATAACAAAATACCAAATGTATTTCTAACACTTAAAAAATTAAATGAAACTGAAGGTCTAGATTGTTAAATATGGGACTTCATTTCAATTTCTGAAAATTTTGCCAAGCTTGAATCAACCACAGGAGTTTTAGTATTAACCTGAGGAGAAACTTCTTTACAGTAAGGGTGACAGAGCACTGGAACAGGCTGCCCAGGAGGCTGTGGAGTCTCCTTCTCTGGAGACATTCAAGAGCTGCCTGGACTCATTCCTGTGTGAGCTCATCTAGGTGATCCTGCTCTGGCAGGGGGGTTTGACTAGATGATCTTTCTAGGTCCCTTCCAACCCCTAACATCTTGTGATTCTATGATTCTATGAAAATCATCCACAGGTGTTTGTAGCAGCCTAGTTTTGTTTCACTAGGAAGAGAAAAGGAAATTTTGTTTATTTTTTTTTTCTTCTGGATCAGAGTAGTTCATTCAGGAGAGGCGCCTATGCAGCACTCAAAGAAATAGCAGTGCTATCTTAACTTGTCTCCCTACTGCCTAAGCTTTTTGATGTAGCTATATAATTACATACTATTTTTTTTTCACTGAGCATTGCTTCATTCACAGCAGAGGAAGAACACACCTCAGGGAATAGATTGGGACTGTGCAGTTACAAAAAGCCCTTCTTGTCATTTTCATAGCCCCTCCAGAATCATTTGCTGCAGAAGATATCAGGTGTGCAGTGAGTGATGCAAAAGGCCACGAGATGGGGTAAGACAGTCTTGGGAGGAAAGCAGCAAAATGATGCAACAGACTTGAAATATCCTGCTTCTCAGAGATAAATGTTTAAGTCAGAATGGCATATTAGCACAACTATGCTGCTTCTTGTATCCAAGTTGTTCATTCCTGCCACAGATATATCAACACACCCAGATCTGCAACATGCCATGTAGATGCATGTAATTGTGTGCTCCTTACTTTCTAGCTGCCTGCATTGCAGCTCTAGGATCTAATTTGCAGAAATTGTGTACACCGCAGCTGCCACAGCTGTCTGTGGGATGCTGCTTTGAACATCTAATCTGCTATGTTATTCTTAGTACTCCAAAAAATCGGGTTCTGTGTATCTCTGATTGAATGAGAAAATTAGTGGGCACTTTGAATGTTTGTGTCTTTGTGCCTCGGTTCTCAATCTGTAAAATGGGGATGATAATTTCATCAGATGGTTGTGGAAGTAAAGTCATTAGTCTAAGCAGAGCACTCAGATACTACACTGATGAGTACCAGAAGAAAAGCCACAGGAAATGAATAACTCTATTCAGAGAAGGTTTAAATAACATGTAGTAAGTAATGCGTTGAACCACTCATTGAGCATAAGCGAGAAAACAGCTACTGAGTAGTTGTTCAGTACATGGACATTTGCCATTCTCAGTACTGACTGAAACAGTAAACTAAAAAATACTATACGAACCTGTAATTAAAGACTATCACATTCTGAATACAAAACGTATCTCAAATTCTGAATACAAATATATCTTAATATATTTGCTTTGAAATCTGTTAGTATTGATACTCTCTCACTTCTGACTGTTACACTGTGGTCTTCCTCTTTCTGTTTCTTCTTCTATGTTAAAAATTTGGGTTAGAATAACTGCTATTATTTTTTGGCTGGATTTATTTCTACCTAAGCAGCTGGCAAATAACTGGACTGCTTTGTTTAAGTTGGGAGAGTGATAGGAACACAATATGGATGAAATCTGCTTCTGATTCATAAGTTTTATCCATAACCCATTTAACATGAGAGATGGATTTAATTTCCTGTGATCCTAGTTTGGCTTGTGCAATCCAGTGTAGGCTTCCTATCCATCTCTTTCATAAGAGTAAAACAGAATTTGAGGAAAAATATTCTGCGACTGTCAATGTACAGCATGGACAACTGAGCGAATATACCTATGCATACCAAACATAATTCTGCTTTTCATTCTGAAGTTTATTTAAGTGCTGTTAGTATAACTTTTGGGAATTTAATCAACAAATCTCTATAGAAACATCTTGTTGGTATAGCTACCAACAGTTATTGGCTGCAGGACTGTTCTCACTGAAATGTGAGGTGAGACCATAAACTTTGCAGTGACATGCCACTGCAAATGTGGTATACTTCAGTCAATAGGACTAGAAGGGATGTACCTTATGAATTGCTGATAAGCACCTCTTAAAATACAACGTTTTTTCCCCTAAGTTGTTGCCGTTTTCTTTCATTCTATCAATTGGTGGAATAAAGGAATACCTTTCACACTTCTTTATTCCCAACAGACAGCTTATCTAAATTCAGCAAGGCATTAAACAATGTAAATAAGCAATGCTTTTGCATCAAACTTCCTAGAATGAGAAACAAATGTGAATAATGTCATGCAATTTCTTTCCAACTGTATAAGCTGAAATATGTGTGATATAACCTATAATTAGCCAGAAAGGGATTAATTTTATTGAAGTTTTGAAATCTGCTGTGTGTAGTTTAACATCCTTCTTTGACAACCAACTTCATCTACCTTCATAGTCAAGGAAAGCATTTTATCTGTCTACCACATTAGGATGTCCATTTCCAGATAAGATAGACAACACCTAGAAATCATTTCTTGCTTCACTACTTGTGAGGCCTCATCTGGAGTACTGTGTTCAGTTCTGGGCCCCTCATTATAGGAGAGACATTGAGATGCTGGAGCGTGTCCAGAGGAGAGCTACAAAGCTTGTGAGGGGTTTAGAGGACAAGTCATATGAGGAGAGGCTGAGGGAGCTGGGCATGTTTAGTTTGGAGAAGAGGAGGGTGAGGGGGGACCACATTGCCCTCTACAACTCCCTGAAAGGAGCTTGTAGAGAGGTGGTTGTTGGCCTCTTCTCCTTAGTAACTAATGACAGAACCAGAGGGAATGGTATGAAGTTGCAACGGGGTGGGTGGGGGGAGGTTTTTAGATTGGATATTAGAAAGAAATTCTTTACAGAAAGACTGGTGAGGCACTGTAACAGACTTCCCAGAGAGGTGGTTGAGTCACCATCCCTGGAGATGTTTAAGAAACGTGTATACATGGTGTTCCAGGACATGCTATAGTGAGGACAGGGGTTGTGTGGTGGTGGTTTTGTTGGTTGTGGGTTTTGTGGGTTTTTTTGTTGTTTTTTTTTTGGTTGGACTCGGTGATCTGAGAGGTCGTTTCCAGCCATGATTATTCTGTGATTCTGTGAGTGAAACAACAAGATTTGTGGATTGGAAAAAAAACCAAAGAAAAATAACTTTAACTACTTTAATGAAAAACAGCAACAATAGACAATATATATGCAAATATAGGTACAGAGCCAGCACCAAGATCCAAACCTCCTCTGCCTCCCTTCTGGCCACTGTGTTACTGCAGTAGGCAGGAGTCAAACTCGGGGGAGGGCAAGCTGGATCCTGGAAGCTGGACTCAGGAGCTAAAAGCAGCAAAGTTGGGCCCAAAGCAGAATTGCAAGGGAAGAGGGGACAGAGGGAACTGCCCCTTAAATTTATATTGAGCATGACGTGTATTAAATGGAATACTTAGTTGGTCAGCTGTCCAATGTTTGGGGTCACCTGTCTTGCTTGTTTCTTTCCTGTAGGTGCAGATTTTACCCTGCCCCCCCCCCCCAGTAGAGTCACAAAGGGAAAAAAAAAATTAAGCAGTGGCCCTTTTGTTTATATACAGTCCTCCACTGTAACCCAAACGTTTAGGCCTTATCACTGCTAGAAGCTGGCACTGTTTTTGAGAAACACACTGCCAGCTTCAGAAATGCAGTCACTTTAAAGGAGCCTCTACTGGGAAGCAAGACCACCTTAGCAGAATCAGTTCTGCTCCAGCCCAAACCAGGATACTCAGGGAATTCAGACAACTAACTCGGACAGGCAAATTGCACATTTGCTCATAATGTCCAAATTTGTTGTTAAATTGACAGCTATGGACACTCAAATATAATCTATATATTAAAGCTATTAATATATTAAACTGATGATCTGCATGGGCAGTGGAATACCCATACTGGACTGCTAAATTATTTGAACAACCTCTGCCTTGGGACTGAGGCCACCTGGCGTTTACCCAACTGGTCCTCTGGAACAAAGTGGGAATCAGCACATGGCCTGGACTAACGAGAGACAGCAAGTCCAACATTATTTAGTTTACAGGTATCGGTGTGGTTTATGTATACTGCATCCTAATAAGTGAAAGATATCCACTGTGCTGTTGAAAGGATCTTTGCTAACTGAAGCCAAGTAGAAATACGGCAAAGACAAATGCGTAGTACTAAATCTCTCATAAACAATTTTTAGTATTTATCTCTATGTTCTAGTAGCAGTCACACTCTTTCTCTTCTTAAGTAGGATTTGAGTCTTTAAACATATTTTTAATGAGCTCTACTCTTGCAATCGAATGTTTATGGTTAGGTGCACTAAGTAAATATCTTTGAAGACAGGATGTCATCCATTACATCAATAAGACTGATATATGGCTTCCTGTGTGGCAGTTATTACTCATATAGGTACATGTCCTAATTTGTCTTTCTTTTATTTCTATGCATGTGATAATATGAGATTAGCAGTAAATGTACCAGGAAAGTAAATGTCCCTCTAACATGATTAAGCCTCATTAAGCCTCAGGTAAGTGGAGATATATCCAAAGACTCTTCGCTACATTTCAATGACCAAAAAAAAAAAAAGAAGTGAAGGCAAAGGAAATGAGTGTAGTATATGCTAGAGTTTGTGATAGTTCAGCTATTTGACCAGTAACATCCAAAATATCGTCTCATGTATATTCTGTGAATACTGTTAAAGATCAAGACAGTACTGATAATGGCATCTTAGATACTGCAGACTCTGAAAGATGCATGCAAAATTTAGAATGGGCAAGTAAAGGTAAAACCCAGTAACTTTAAATACTTTCTTATGTACAGCAATATATGCTCACATATCTGATCCATGGGGAAAGATGAAAAAAAAGGCAGAGGCTTACATTAAGTGAAACAAAGCTAGATCGGCCAGTCAAAGGCCAAGTTTTTGAATGAAAGGGTAATAAGATAGGCAGGCAGAGAGTGGATCAAAAAAGAGTGATGATAATACAGTAGGGAAATGTACTGTAGTTCTGAGTTCTGCAGCTATAAAGATTAGAATGCAAAGGCGATAACAGTAAGCAGTTTCCACTCAAAGCTTCATATTCTTCTTTTCTGGCCACTATAGCTGGCCACTGTTATTTATACTCTATTTGCAGTTTTGTATTCCTTTCCCTTTCTGTCTGACAAATCCCTCCCCCTCGCTCCTTCCTTTTTTAACATTTTCAGCTTTCATCTTCACTGTTTATCTTGTCCCTTTCCTTCTGGATCATTCCTCTTCTTTTATTTCCTATAAACTGACTCCCTCAGTCCTCTAGTTGGTGCTTGTCAGTTTGGCATACATTTCATTGTGGTGGTTGACGGTGCACTCCCCCTTAGTCCTCCCCACCATGGTCTCTGTGATGCTCCAAAAGAGCCACACAGAGACCCCAGGAGAGGAACGAGAGAGAGCAAGTTTATTTCTCACACAGCCTTTTTATAACTTCCTCCCTCCAAGCAGTACAATACTATCAAACACCTGCTAAAGGGAGTACCACACTATCCCGCTGCAATCCGCGAGCTCAGCTAAACTAACAAAGGTCTTCTAACTACTCCATTGTATCTCAGGCTAGTTGCATAGCACATAACCTTGAAGAAACTATCTTCTATGCTTCTAATCTAACGTTTTGCAGCTGTGTGAAACTGGGGTTTTCTGTTCTTGCTGGTCTGCTTCAAGCCAATTCTCCAAACTCAGCAACTCTTCCCATGAAGTCAGACATTTCTGTATTTTCCTTTCCGTCTCTCAATTCTCTCACGGCTACCTGCTTTTTTCTAATCCATTGTTACCCAACATTTCACATATGACTCTATTTCTAAGGGCAATTATTTTGAAAATAAGGACAATTCATTAGGAATGTTGGCTATTCATGTTTAGAGGGTTCATTTCCAAAGGAACTTCTGGGCATTGCCTTCCACGTGTCATTTGCTTAGCCCTTAATGCTGCTGATATGGATTTCTCCGAAGGAATCAAAATGGAATTGCTTCTTAAAGCCTTGCATGTGATGAAATCTGATCCAAACCCTGTCTCCAAGCAAGACTGACTCGAAAGTTAGAGTAGATTGCTTAGGGCATTTCTTTAAATATCTCCAAGGGTGAATGTTCTGCCTCTCTGCACAGCCTGTCTCAGTGTTTGACCACGTCAACCTGGCAGATTCTGTTGGTAAAGAAATCAGTGAGTGTTTGGGTCTCTTTGTTTTCTCTTGGATATAAATAATATGAGATTAGTATGATACATAAGGTTTCATCTAACTCATGAAACCACGTTAGAAAAGTACAGTTAGTAGCCTCGTTGTTTCATTTGACCTCAGAATCTTAGTGATTGCATAGGGCTAAAAGTATGCAATTTAGGAAGCTAATAACAGCTAGTGTTCACTGTTGTGAACTAGTTCATCACTTAGGAGAACTGGATTGTAACAGATTGTGAAACCGATTATATTTTCTAAATTATGCTCTGATGTTTTCCAGAAACTACCTTTCCCCCTGCAGAGAGATAACAGAATTTGTACTCAATTTATACATGGTAAAACTTACACTTACTGAGGTTAGCATAATTATCACTGGCCTAAGATGGTAACTACAGGAGGAGATAAAATATAGGAAGTTCAAAGATCCTTTAAAATTCTTTTTATTGAAATATCTTAGGTCTTTAGAAACGGGGAACATTTGACAAGGCTGCAATCTTTTCCTTTATTTTCTTTTGAATTTTATTTTTCTTACGCAAAAAATGACTTTAGTGTTGAGCTATAGATCAAATATTACAAATTAAAATTTGGGCCCTGGAAATTTGCCAAAAGAGAAAAGCATCTAAGCTTTCACATGACATATGCAGTACATCAATATTTTTAGTACATTTTAAGTAGGGATTCAAAGCGTTTTGCCAGCAAACTACCAATACTTATAGCAAGTTAGGTCTTTCATTGAGAAAATCTTCCAAAAATAGTCAGAGCGAGAAACATGTGTTAATAAGCATTGTTCTTCTTATTAAAGGCAGCATTTGATTGTGCTTACAGCGTATGATTGCAAGTTAATTGATCCTTAATTTTGTTCCTCACTTGCAAATTAACTCTGTACAAGAAATTATATAGTATGGTTCATAATATTACATTAAAAAAAAGGAAAAAAAAAACAACCAAAACTTTCTGTAAAATGAAATGAGTAAAATAAACAGAAAAATTTGCAAAATGCCAATCATTAGAAATATTAAAGGTAAAACAGTCAAATTAAATTCTACCTATTAGATACATGCTGTACCTTATACTAAGTACTCAGAAAGTTGAAGTCTGTGAAAGCAAAAGTAATTTCTGTAATTATAACAGAAAAAGCTTTCTGTTAACCTACATCTTAAAAGTACTGACTATATAAATCTTTCAAAGTTAGAACCTTTGTGAAATATTTTAAATCAATACCATTTACTCAGAAAAAAAGCTTAAATGTACACTCTTACAAAGGTGAAACATGTTGATGTCACCATTATTCTGTGATAACTCAGTTCTTAATGCATTCAGCTGTGAACTGCCTACTGAATAGAAACAATGCTTCATAATAGCAAAATCCATTTTCAGTTCAAGTAAAGAAAAGACAATTTACATGTCACCTCTACTCTGCTGCTTGGCATTGTTATTAAAGAAATACTCTCAATAAATATTGAACATATAAAAAGCATTAATATTTGTCAAATTCTTTCCCTTTCAGTACATTTAGAGGTCTGACATCGTTCTCATGTATTCAAAGATCTTGTGAAAGCTTGCTGATTAAAAGCATTTCATTGCTTTCTCAAACTTTAAATTCCAAGTCATAGAAATGCAAAGACCTTGGATAGCACAGGAGGCTTTTCTTCATGGACTGAAGCTTGTCACATATTAATTGCAGATCCAACTTATTTATTGAGTTACTAATATACAAAATTCACAACTACTTGATAGTGCTGTGTAGCCATGGGAGGGCTGATCTTTGTGTTATTTAGGTGAAGCCTAAAGGGAGACTGGATAGCTTTTGAGCTCTTCAGCTCTTGGATAAAGCACTGAAAGCCTACAGGGAGAAGTGATTTGAAATATATGCTATTTGCAAGGCTGGCAATTCAGTAGATTAAAATATAAAAAACCTGATGTATGAGAGACTACTGGAAGTCCAGGGTTTTCATGGGCACAAAACAGTCTGTCCTTCTAATTCTAACAGTGCAGATGTAATTTTGTCTTTATCCTGTTCTACCTCTGTTAAACCTTTGCAGCATGCATTTATGTGAGGCTAGGTCTGGAATATAGCTCATACGTTTAGCTTCAATTACCTATTATCATTATTTAAACAAAGAAGAAAAGTACTGTGCACTATAAACAAATATGTTGAAGGAGGGTTTGTTTGTTCATTTGTTTGCTTGTTTTTGATTTACAGTGTGTAAATTTGATTTACAATGTGGGTTATTTTTGTTATTTTTTCCCCAACTAGCTGACTACATACAGGATTAAATTTGTAGGTGTTCATTTTCTGGCTGCAAGACCAATGCATGTCGAATCAATGTTAATAAACTCCCTTAAGATCAATAATACAGGATGGTTGCATTCAATCTGTGCATTTGCTGGTAGATAAACCAATTGGAAGAAGTCCTTGACCCGAGCTAAATTTCAAATTACTTGAAGGACTTGCCTGGGAGAGTGCTAGATGGCCTTATCAGGGAACTTATCAGGAACTGTGCTAAAGTTTTAACAGCAGACAACTAAGTTATAGAGGCCTGGAATTTACTAGCATAAACCCAAGGTTGCAGGGTGAGAAAGGATGCATGTATATCCATTTCCAATACAGCTCTGTGACTTCAAATATATGTATTTAAAGATAGCGCATATCTATAATATTCTTAGAAATGCAGAGTAATCTTAGAGCCACTTTCCCCATCAATAAACCTTACCAAAGATCAAGAATATCTCATAAATCAACACGCAAGTTGGGCAAATCAAATCTGTAAGTTACACTGGGAGCATATCATAAGACTAGAGATGTACTGAAAAATTTTAAGTGTTACTTTTTGAAAGTAATTACAAGTCCATGCAATAATTATTAATTCAAGACTTCGCAGCTCAAATTCTATGTCCTGTGTTATATAGGAGGGTATAATAATCATCACAATTCCCTCCTCTCTTGCCAATTATAACTTTTTGTGTCTGAACTGGAGATACGGATTGGAAGACTCTGTTGTGAGGTGGATTGGGAACTGGTTGAAGGACAGAGCCCAGTTGTGGTCAGTGAAGCAGAGTCTAACTGAAGGTCTGTGACAAGTGGTGTGCCCCAGGAGTCAGTGCTGTGTCTAGTACTATTCAATATATTCATCAATGATCTGGATGAAGCAGTAGAGTGCACCTTCAGCAAGTCTGCAGATGATCCCAAGCTTGGAGGAGTGGCTGGCACCCCAGAAGGCTGTGCTGCCATTCAGCATGACCTGGACAGGCTAGAGAGATGGGCAGGGAGAAACTTAATGAAATTTAACAAGGGTAAGTGCAAAGTACTCCATCTGGGAAAGAACAACCCCATGTATCAGTACAGACTGGGAATTGATCTGTTGGAGAACAGCCCTAGGGAAAAAGATATAGGAGTCCTGGTGGATAGGAGGATGACCATGGGCCAGCAATGTGCCCTTGTGGCTAAGAGGGCAAATGGCATCCTAGGATGCATTAAGAGGAGCGTGGCCAGCAGATCAAGAGAGGTTGTTCTCCCCCTCTACTCTGCCCTGCTGGGCTCACCTGGAATACTGTGTCCAGTTCTGGGCACCCCAGCTCAAGAACGATAGGGAGCTGCTGGAGAGTCCAGTGCAGGGCCAGCAAGATTCTTAAAGGAGCAGAGCATTTGCCCTATGACGACAGGCTGAGAGAGCTGGGTCTCTTCATCCTGGAGAAGAGTAGACTGAGAGAGGACCTCATTAATATTTACAAATATGTTAAGGGTGACTGTCAGGAGGAGAGAGCCAGGCTCTTCTCAATGTCATCCAATGTTAGGACAAGAGGGAATGGGAGCAAGTTGGATCACAGGAGGTTAGGTATTAACCCGAGGAAAAACTTTTTTACAGTAAGGTTGACGGAGCACTGGATCAGGCTGCCCAGGAGGGCTGTGGAGTCTCCTTCTCTGGAGACATTCAGGAGCTGCCTGGATGCATTCCTGTGTGAGCTTGTCTAGGTGATCCTGCTCTAGCAGGGGGGTTGGACTAGATGATCTTTCTAGGTCCCTTCCAACCCCTAACATACTGTGATACAATTCTATGGTTCTATGATTCTTCAAGCTATAACATGGGAAAAGTTGGAAACCACTGATCTAAAAGAAGACAAACTCAAAAGCAGTAGAATCTGACTTAAGGGTTATACTGTTTACATCAAGAGACCTTTGGGATGGTATGATTATGAATGGTTTGATTCAAAACAATTCTGCAAAGAGTGTAATGATGGACAAGAAGCATGAAATCTACAGAGTAAAGCAGGTAGAAAATCAAGTGTGACATTGGCAATTTTTTGTGTTACATGGGGAGACTCTGGTTTTATTGTTAAACATGAGGTGACTGGAACTGAGTTGCTGAGGCTATGCTACCTAAACAATGACAATTTGTCACATTGGAGTAACAGGATCTTTAACCTAGATTTGAAAAATGTGCAAAATTATGATTTAATTAAATGGAACTAGACAAGGTATGACCAAAAAATGACTTAGAGCTGTTTAATGGAAATTTTGCTAGGAATGGAGATAAAAAATAAGATATCTTATTTCCCAAGCAACTCTTGCCACACCTGCACAGAATAAAGGGAATAGAGCTATGGTATGATGCAAGGACAGTTAAGAAGACAGGTTTATTCCTGTTGCTCAGTTTTACTCTGTTGTGCTGTGACAGTACTAATTTAAAGGAGTAACACTGGTGAATGGAAAGTGTTCAATTAAGAAGTAGTTGTTGTTAATACATGTGATCACTGCATCAGGAGATGTCCATAATTTGTGGTAAATTTATTATACTTACTGTGCGTTGAGACTCTATCTTGTGCATAAACATTTCCAGATGAGGAGAGACTAATATCTGAAGTACTAGAAAACAAAAAAAAATTATAGAATGAAAAATTTTTTTTATGTATTACTGTCAAATAACATTATCTTTTTTTTTAGATTTTTTTTCATTGTTGCTGCTGTTGCCATGATGTACAATGGGAAGAACATATTCAGAAAGATTATGATTTTGGTTTACTTATTCCATAAGCAAACATAAATTGAACAATATTAACTCTTTCCTTGTTTTGCTTATAAATTAAGAAACTAATGTGTCACCACTCAGCTGACACCTTTATTAACAGTATGAACATCATTAGATTTAAAAGTAAAAAAGTAGTGACAGGAAACAACTACATATCCTCAAGTCTACAGTGTTTCTGACTCCAGTTGTGTGTGTTATAAACATACGGTTGGTAAAAACTAATTATCAAGTAAAGAAAAGTAACAGTTGAAGGGTAGAAGAAACTCTTTTGTGTGGCACTGCAATTTTTGTTTCATAATTGTTCTTTTCTTAAATGTGCAAAGTGTTAAGTGTTTATTCACCTGAGGTATGAGTTGCTGGATTGCATCTTTTATAACATTCTTTATATAGGTGGTTTATAGGACCAAATTGCAGTTAACAACTAAATAATGACACCACATAGCAAGAAAATCTGAAAATACAATTGTACGCTTCTTAAGCAGAGAGACCAATACAGGCTTCTGAAAGCATATCATGCTGTGTACAGCACCCATCATTCTCTGCCTTTAGATTACGAGGTTATCAATGAAGCTGTCAGTCACAACAGTGTAGTTCATTTGCAGGAGCCAAAGCTGCATCACCAAACTGTCCACAAATTTGGGAAACTGCCAGAGGAGAAAGGAAAATGATTTTTGAGTCTAAATGCTACCAGGCTAAAATGGGAGGCCTTGGTTCATGCTTATGCATGTCTCTGACAGTCTTCCTTTGTTCCTCAAAGAAAGCAGATTTTGGTCAAATTTCCTTCAACAAAAAATGGGGATAACAGTGTTGCCGAAGTCAGGAGATTTACCAGATTATTAAATGTGTAGTGATGGGGAATGTCACAGATAAAGTCTTTGATCGAGTGTTCTCTCCAGTACATAAAGAAAAATAAACCAAATAAACTCCATCTGTTTCCATCTCAAAACCAAATAGACTTCAGAATATTTTTACATCCTCAGGTATCTCTGTGATGAAAGCCATTACAAAATCCAATTGAAAAGGGGAATGTAAGATAAAAATCTTATGCACTCCTGCCTTGATAAGTGTTTTACAGAATCACAGAATCATCATCATCATCATGGCTAGGCTTTGCGAACGAAGATCCGGGAAAGGCTCCATCCATGCTTTTCATCAGCGCTTTTTACAAGCGCGCTGATGGCTGAAAAGGCCAATGTGGGACAGACAAGAGCGGTTGCAAAAGGCACAGCAGAAGGACTCCCCAGGAGGTATAACCTGCAAGACACGATTCTTTCTATGCTGTCTTTTCTCCTCAAGAGTCATCCTGCGCGCCCTTTCAAAAACATCTGCGGCATTAAAAATAGTGTGTCTCCAGACCTCCTGATTGGAGGCTAGAGTAGACCAGTTAAGGTGATCAATATGTCCAAGGCTGAGATATTGTTTCAGGGAGTCCTTGTATCTCCTCTTTGGGGCTCCACTCTTGCGACAGCCGTTGGCAAGTTCACCATACCGTATGATTTTAGGGAGGTGGTAGTTCTTCATCCTGGAGACGTGCCCTGCCCAAC
>VWZO01017207.1:0-22701 GCA_013396975.1 Bucco capensis
AGTCACAGTATCATAGAATGCCACTAGGTTCTGCCAGACCTCCTAAATGACCTTGAACAAATAATTTCATCTTTTGTGCCTCAATTTCCATCATGCTAAATGTGGAGGATAACTAAAAAGGGAAGAATTATGAGGATAAAATTGTGCAGATAAAAATGGTATACAAACTGAAGCACTGAGGACTGTGGAGTGATGGTACAGAGCGAAATAAAAAGCATCGAATGGCAAAGACGTTCTTAACTGTTGTTTCTATGGTAGAGGGTGAAGAATATGATGACTACTACATCTTTCTGAGTATGTACAGATATTGTATGGAGTGGCAATGCACCTTTTCTGTTTTGTTTTGAGACAGTACAGACACATTACTTAGGAGAATTCTACTATTTCCTTGATAAAGTTAAGTCACAGAATCACAGAATCACAGAATCACCAAGACTGGAAAAGACCCCCAGGATCATCAAGTCCAGCCTATGACCCTATACACCACAACATCTAAACCATGCCACTCAGTGCCACACCCAATCTTTTCTTAAACACCTCCAGGGACGGTGACTCCACCACCTCCCTGGGCAGCCTATTCCAGAGCCCAATCACCCTCTGCGTGAGGAAGTGCTTCCTAATGTCCAGTCTAACCCTCCCCTGCTGCAACTTCAAGCCATGGCCTCTTGTCCTGTCACTAGCTGCCATGGAGAAGAGCCCAACCCCTACCTGACTACAACTTCCTTTCAGGTAGTTGTAGAGGGCGATAAGATTCCCCCTGAGTCTCCTCTTCTTCAGGCTGAATAGTCCCAGTTGCCTCAGCCTTTCCTCATATGGCTTCCCCTCCAGCCCTTTCACCGGTCTCGTTGCTCTCCTCTGGACCCTCTCCAGCACCTCAACATCCTTCTTGAAGTGAGGGGCCTAGAACTGGACACAGTACTCAAGGTGAGGCCTTACCAGTGTAGAGTACAGGGGGAGAATCACATCCCTAGTCCTGCTGGTCCTTCCTTATTACATAGCTGAGGTCATGTAAATCATGCCATCATGAAAAGAAGTTTCCATTGTGTAGCATTTCCTTGTTATGATATATGACAGGAAAAACAGAAGAAAATCTAGCATGAAACAATGAGCTTGTCCTATTTGCTCAGTTTTAAAAAAAACACCCACATTTGAATTCAGCAAGGCCAGAACATGCCTTCACTGGGAGCTGTTGAGCTTGTTTATTGCTTTAGACAGTGATGAGGAGTAAAAGGATGGAGAGGGAATGGTCAGTGTTATATAAGAGATAAGATGAAGTTTTGAATAGAGTTAAATGTTTAACATAAACTTTTGGAGGTCAACTATGATTTTATTAAGCCAATTTACCTCACTATACCTCACTTGACGAATCCTGAGTCCTTCTCATGATTCTCCTCAGTTCTCAACAGTGTGGTGCATGATCCACAGCCTGAATACTTATCAGGATCATATCTGATGTGACCTTACGGTCTTTATCTATAAAGCATGGTGGTATTGTTAATATTGTTGTTGTTTAATGTTGCTGCTGTTGTGTAAACATGAATTAGATGTATGAACATGTAAAAAATTATGGCAAACCCTCTTCCTGACGAAAATACTGGTAAGAACTGCCTATTTATTAGATTTTTGATCCTTCTGTTTGACATAAAAATACTACAATAAGAGATTTTCTCAGGATCTGTCAGCAATTTCTTTTCTGTCCTGGCTAGAACCTGATTGATAGCCGGCTGAACATGAGCCACCAGTGTGCCCAGGAGGCCAAGAAAGCCAACGGCATCTTGGGCTGTATCAGGAACAGTGTCGTCAACAGGAGAAGGGAGGTGATCATGCCCCTTTACTCAGCTTTGGTGAGGCCTCACCTCGAGTACTGCATCCAGTTTTGGGTCCCTCACTACAAGAGGGACATTGAGGTGCTGGAGGGGGTACAGAGGCAGGCTACCAAGCTTGTAAAGGGCTTAGAACATAAGCCTGATGAGGAAAGACTGAGGGATCTGGGCCTGTTTAGCTTGAAAAAGAGAAGGTTGAGGGGAGACCCCATTGCTCTCTATAACTACCTGAAGGGAGGTTGCAGAGAGGCAGGGATTGGTCTGTTCTCCCTAGTGCAGAGTGATAGGACAAGGGGAAATGGATGGAAATTGCACCAGGGGAGGTTCAGGCTAGACATTAGGAGGAATTTCTTTCCTGAAAGGGTTGTCAGCCATTGGAACAGGCTGCCCAGGGAGGTGGAGTTGTTTAAGAGACGGGTGGATGTTGCATTGGGGGGCATCATTTAGCAAGTTGATAGGACTAGGACAAAGGCTGGACTTGATGATCTTCAAGGTCTCTTCCAGCTGTAACTGTTCTATGATACAATGATTCTAAGAGATGAAATAATGTAGAAAACAACCAAGAAAAACAGGCAACAGAATATTTTGCAACCTTTAAAGGTGCTCATTCAAAGTTAGGTACTTCAGAATGTACAAAGGCTCTAGAGGGAAGGGGCGTTGTTTGTATACTTGCCTTATATGTATTAGTAAAAATTGCCTTGGAAATGGCTGACTTTACTAATGCTTCTATTGCTTGTATTACATGATTTTCACTTACATTGTGAGATCACTAACACAGCTAACAGATGGTGCAGCAGGACTAGCAGCCATGAGGGGTAGTTATCTAACAAAAGACGAAATTATTTTCAGGATTTCCTTTGCCTGTTTTCTTTTACCTTTTGGACAGATCTTTTCTCCTTGGCCTCAGATTCATCATATTTTGTTTGTGGATGAGAAAAAGTCCAACAGTAGTAACAAATCTGTTTCAGTTTCTCCCCCAGGGCTGTTTTAGTGTTATAGCTTTGGAAATTAAGTAACACCAGCTGGGTTATCTCTGTTGTCTGTACCTCGAGAGGCACAGGGTATTGTTATGGGAAGAGGTTTAGGGAGCTCTGAATTGTTGTCAGTCTTAGTTCCTGACCAAACAGCATCTTGCTGTGTTATTTGCCAGGCATGGCACTGGAACACAACAAAAGCTCTCTAAAACAATATACTGCTGCTGGTGTTAAGCTTTAATGTGCTAAATAGAATACTGGGTGTTATGGCAAAATCTCACCATGAGCCATGATGCTGGTAGCAATAGGCTGCTGGAACAACCATTTTTTATCTAGTATTAGCTCATAGACTACTTTGACTGCAAGAAGCTACCTGTCACAGAATAAAAGAATATATTCTTTAAAAATTATCTATTGAGACTTTATGACTTCCTGTTATATTGTAACCGTAGACACTCATCCAGACCCAAATCACTAGCCCATATCAAATGGTTAGGCATGTGAACAACTTTTGAGCTTACAAAATCAACAAAGCAATATAAAAGCAACATAACATAAAATAGTGAAGCTAGTAAGGAGTTAAATGAGAGCAGATATACGCACATAGGGAAATTCATTACTGAAGTGAGGCATCAGAGTCATTAAATATGCTCTTTCCCTAGGTTTTCAAATTCAGTTCCACCTTTCATTGCTTAAAAACCTTTCCTAGAGTTGACACTGAGCCTTGCTGGACCATACTGATGTCAAGTATGAGATGTACTCCTTAGCTCTGAACATGTCATGAAGCTTTATATTATGTCTACATTAGCATAGAAGTAACTGTATGACTTCATCAGTTATGCAGATTAATCACTGACTCACTCTAGCACGCTTCTGTAGGGGACTTAATAACTCACCTATTCATAAAGTAGCTTAAAAATATGCAATGTACACTTCTAAATATCCTTTGTTAGAAGGCTCTCACTTTGTATGGAAGATTTCTTCTGAACATTATTTGATACATCCAGTGTCAATTCTCATTAACATGTTATTTATTATAACAAGTTCAGCCACTATTGTATGTAATGTCTAACCCCACCATAGAGATGACAGTTTATACTGTTTCATATAGTTATAACTATAAAGAAAAGTAAAAAAAACCTGCTTCCTCAGAAAGAAGTGTTTGTTTCTCTTGATGGTACTGTCTAAATAATTAAAACTATATTTACTGATGAGGAAAACAGGAGCAGACTGTCAGGATTTGGAACACTGGATTTTAATGTTTCTGTGGGGCCTTGTGTATGTAAGTAGATTTAACTATATATTTGTCTACAAAAGAAAGAATTAAACAGTGCATTTTGTGAAGGACTGGGAGACCCAAGTCACAAACTACCTTCTCAGCCTTTACCGAAGCAGGATGATAACATAGGAACAATTAAAAAACAAAATGAAACAAACAAACAAAACCAACAAAACAAAAAAAAAAGAAAGAAAAATCTCACAACAAAACCAAAACTAAACTCAAACAACAAAAAAATAAACCCACCATTTTTTCTAGATAATTCTGGGTATTTTCTGGTTTACTGTTGAGTTTGAAGTATCATTATATGGAATAGCCCCAGGCAAGTCTTTCATAAAATATGTGCATATGTAGAACTTGCAATGATACAGGTAATGTCTGAACATGTTCCAAATTGCATTGTAATTAATCAGATGCCAGGAACCTAGCGCTACAGAGCAGCAATACTCTCAGTGTTACCTACAAAAGCCAGTAAACATCCACCTACTTTTTGACTTACGTAGCTGCCATTTCACTCTCAGGTGTATTTTACCTAGGAGACAATATGCCAGCATCTTAGCGGTTATAGCATGGAAGATGATGTAAGTTGCCACTTAGAATGGACTAAGAATCCTGAGATCATTACGAATACAGTAAGAGCCCTTCTACACTGTGGAGATAGGTATTGTGAGGAAGGAGAGAAAAATAAATGCTCAAAAGAAGTGTTTTGTCTTTTTTATCTTTTCCTATTTCCCAACCAGTAGTAACAGAATCACAGAATGTTAGGGGTTGGATGGGACTTCTGGAGATCACCTAGTTCAACATCCCTGCAAGAGCAGGATAACCTACAGCAGACTGCACAGGATAGTGTCTAGTCGGGTTTTGAGTATCTCCAGAGATTGAGACTCAACCACCTCCCTTGGCAGCCTGTTCCAGTGCTCCACCAACTCAAAGTAAAAAAGTTCCTCCTCACGTTATGATGGAACTTCCTGTGTGCTGTGTTTTTTTCCCATTGCCTCTAGTCCTGTCACTAGGTACCATAGAAAAAATACTGGCTCCATCCTCCTGATACCCACCCTTTAAGTATTGATAAGTATTGATAAGATCCCCCCTTAGTCTTCTCAAGGCTAAACAGGACCAGCTTTCTCAGCCTTTCCGCATAAGGGAGGTGCTCAAGTCCCTTAATCATTTTAGTAGCCCTTCTCTGTATCCTCTCCAGAAGTTCCCTGTCCTTCTTAAACAGCGGAGACCAGAACTGAACACAGTACTCCAGATGTGGCCTCACTGGGGCAGAGAAGAGGCGAAGGATAACCTCCCTTAACCTGCTGGCCACAAATCTTCTTGATGCACCCCAGTATGCCATTAGCCTTCTTGGCCACAAGGGCATTTTGCTGGCTCATGGTGATCCTGATGTCCACCCAGACACCCAGGTCATTTTGCACAGAGTTGCTTTCCAGCAGATCAGCCCCTAATCTCTACTGGTATATAGGGTTATTCCTCCCTGGGTGCATTACCCTATGCTTGCCCTCATTGAATTTCATAAGGTTTTTTTCCTGGCCAGCTCTCCAGCCTGTCCAGGTTATGCTCAATGGCAGCACAGCCTCCTGGTGTGTCAGCCACTCCTTCCAGTTTTGGAGACTTGCTGAGGGTACACTCTGTTCCTTCATCCAGGTCACTGATGAATACATTGAACAGGACTGGACCCAGTACTGACCCCTGGGGAATACCACTCCTTACATACCTACATTCTGGTACGTAACAAATATCCAAAAACCTAGACACCTCAAAACCCCTGATTAAACAGTCCACAATCAGAGGGAAAGACTGCACCTTTAGGAAAGTGCTCAAAATGTTCATTTTATGTTAAATTATGGCTGTTGTTGTTGCTTTTCTAGAAAATAAAACCAGAAAAGTGTACTAGTGTAAAAATTGAGATTTTTTTAAGAAGCAGATATAACTGCATATCCTTTTGTTTAGTTTTATTTGTTTTCACTGACACATGAAACAATGCAGACAAGAGTTTCCTACCAAAGAATGAGTGCTAAGATGTTTAAAAACATTTTGGTGAAAAATCTCTAACCACATGAAGCATCTACACCCTTACTGTTATGTTTAGTAGTTTAAAATCCCCTCCTTAAAACGATATTGTATATATGAGCAGGTATGCATCAGAGAATGAAATGTTACTGCATGGTATATATAAAATAAATGAAAAAGCCTGTCCATATTTAATGCCTATTTGAAGAAAGTACAATTCAGGCACCGAAGACTACGCCTATACTGGCAGAGTCAAAAGACAGGCTTAAGCATTGCATATAATCATCTATAATATTTAATTACTTTCTTGCTTATGGCACAGGTTTGGCTTGTGCTGATTAGCACCCACCCAGCTAGTCCCTAGACACACGGTCAAAGACAGAAAGTGAAAGAGGTTATTCCCAGGAGATAGGATGAGCAAAGCTATCCTGGTTTAGGGTAGGAGGAATGAGACTATTTAGTGGTAAGTCCTCAATATAAGACAACTGGTCCTGATACTGATCCTTTCCATTTTGTAATTGTCATAGGAACAATAATTTTAAGTTCAGCCATGCCATGGATGGCCAAGAACTATGCCACTTATTATAGGGATTAGACAACAACTGTGAGGAAATAATGTATCGGTCTTGGTGTGAGGCTGAGATCCTACATATGCATAGTGTCAAGTGATAACAAGAGAGGCAGCTGCTACTACTGTCATAGTTGTCAGTATCAGCCTGTTCTGTTCTGTCACCATGTGTGACATGACCTGGCCTCACACAGCCCCTCCTCTCGCCATATTTCATCTTCTCTTTGCAATGCTCCCATCCTTCCCAGGATTCAAGAAGTGACTGCATCCCCACTTGTATTCATGTAGTTAATCCACTGCAAATCATTTTGTAGATAATCCTCTTTGCTACTAAAGATTACTAATTTGCTCAATGACTGTAAACTCATATCTTTAGTCAAGTTCAGGAGAAAGTTTCATTAAAATTAATATATTTGACTTTGCAGCCTTTTCTATTAGTTCAACCAATTTGTGTTTACATGAAATGTGATATTTAACCATAATAATTTTTAAAGTGCTTATCAACAGAAGCATGAATGCCATCATTTGATCCTGAATAGGACTCTGAACATTACTTTGAGCTGCGATCCATGTTCGGGACAGGACTGTGATATAGAATGTTCAAATACAGAAAACTTTTCAAACAATCATGAATGAATTTGAATGTGTAAAGGCAGAGCATATTTTTACATCAGTAAATTGGCAAATTTCAGTCTTGTAGAGTGTTTCTATTTAAGCTGAAACTATCTAAAAAAAACACTATTAAAACTCAAGAGCAGAATTTAAAATAAGATGTTATAACCTAATTATCCATTTCTCTGTGGACATCTAGTCTCTGATTCTTAGTACAAGTTGGGTGCTTAAATGATGGAAAAGGCTTCTTAGAGATGGGGTTGATGCCCCAAATCTGTCACTGTTTAGGAGGCGTTGCCCTTTAACTTGATCAGCTCTGAACTGGTCAGGCAGCTGGACTAGGTGGTCATTGTAGGTCCCTTAATCTGAAATTATTCTATTCTATTCTATTCTATTCTATTCTATTCTATTCTATTCTATTCTATTCTATTCTATTCTATTCTATTCTATTCTATTCTATTCTGTTCTAATGTTGGCATTTTGGTACTTTCTAGTTGTGTACTCTGTGTGGACTTGCAGTTTTCTTCTCTGATCTTACTTCTCAATCTCTGCTCCAAAGTAAGACCACATTACTTTCCAATTGTTTTTGCTGTTCTTACTGTTAACATTTGTTTTTGTCAAACAATGTCAAGGAATGTCTGGAAAATCAATGTTTAATAAGTTACAGAAATGTTTTCAATTTCCTGTCATCTGCTTTAATGTACATGTGTACCCTGTCATTTCTCATCATTTTCTATATCCATCTTGTTATCAGCAAGGTATAACTTAATGTACAGCTAACTGTTTTCTAGGTGACCTTAAAGCATACATTACCATGGATGCTTTGCAGAAGAGCCATTCTTTCTTTGCAGTGAAGGTGACAGAGGGAACTGTGGAAGCAGCAGTACAAAACTCAAGGCTTTCACACTTGGACAACTCACCCAGAAAAAAAAATAGACTATCTAGGTAGAATAAATTAATTATGTCTGCAACTGTGTAATCACTGTGTCTCATAGCAGACTTTTTTCCTTGCTTCTCTGTGGCAAAAGTTGAGTTTTAAATCTGAATCTGACTGTCATAGCACTGTCTGAGGATCCAACCTTTCACATTTATTATTACCACTTTGCTAAACTTTTTTTCTCTGCAGTGATTTAACTGATGAAGAGAAAATATTAAGAAATTAGGCTGTGATTATTCAATTCAATGCTTCTTTGATAGTTGAGCTCAATGATCTTAAGTCTTTTCCAGTTCTGTGATTCTATAATTCTATGATTCCACTTCCAAAAATACTGTGCTGTAAAAAGATGCTCAATGAAACAAAAGCTAGAGGAGGGATACAAAAGTGTATGGTACAAGACAGGATTGTTATTCTGCAAAGAGAAAGAAGTAAGGAGAGTAGCAGGAGGGAAAACAAATTAAGAGGGATTTCACTGTACCGAGCAGATTAATCCTGTCATCTGTCCACATCCAATCAGTTCAGTTAGACCTATTTTGGTATTGTTGTCCTGTCAATTCCCCTAGACTTGTGCAAGTTTGCTGTGGAGAGTATCTCTAAAAGTGGAACAATTAAAGTAGGGCTACAGATCTCTTGAACAAGGGTCCTTGGCTCAAGCCTCCACTATTTGAATGTTTCATAGGTCAGTCACTGCAAGTCATTAAATCTCACCAGATTCAAAAGGGTGGTCTATAAAAAAGGATGAGATTACCTCATTGGCAGTGTTGATACTCAGTCCATAGCCTTATTTTTCTAGTGATAATGCCAGACACTTATTATTCTTGGTTGTGCTTCCCTTTTTTTCTTGTTCTTTCTAATAGCTTTAAATATAATTGCTGGAGCATGCAAATGCTTCGCTACCCAGATGCATTAAAATCCTAGGTCAAGCTTTTTTACATTCACAAAACACTTCAGATCCAGATTTAGTGAAGACTGGGGAGCAAGAAGAAGCAGAAAAGTAGTGAATTTGGGAATGAGGGCCAACCCACTCATCCTGATCCTGAAGACACTGAAAAAATGTGACTTCCCATGTAAGATTTCTGCATTCAATTCATTACCAGTTGGTACTTAGAGATAACATTATGGATGTTTTTGTTTCTCCACTTGGCTTTAATTGCCTTCCTTATTAGGATTTATCTTTCTGATATGCCAAAATATTGTTTCAATAGATGCTGCAATGTTATGCAAAAGGAGTTGAAGTTATTTCCCAGAGAACATTATTAATGAATGTTTACAAGCTTTAATGCAAGCAATTTAAAGGGCTCAAGAGATACCTTTCTTGAGACCACAATTCAACACTATAGACATTTGGCACACAAACTCAACTGCATCTTTAGGGTTCTTTTTTTCCTTCTTTTTTTTTTTTTTTTTTGTTCCCTTCTTCCAGTATATATGAAACAGTTCTTCAAATGCTAACTAATCTAACCAATTTTGTGTTGAATCATGAATGCATTTTAATTCATTATTCAAACCATTGTAGAATGAATATTTGTGCATCCTTAGCAATATGTTGAAAAAGGGTTTTTTTTCCCTGCTTTAAAAAAAACCAAACTTCTGCAATTTCTTCATACAGTCTGATTAAAATCCAATTAATTACAAAAACACAATTAAACCTTTTTACCATGGTTTGAAGAAGTGGGTGGATGGAAGTAAAGTTGTCAATTAAAGTTCCAATAGGGAGTAATAACTTGTCATTTCCATAACTTCTAACCAGTAAAAAAGAAAAAAAAATCTTTAACAGTGTATTGCTACATGTAAGCTTATTAGGATGTATCTCACTTATTTGATTTTTATTCTGCTTATCATTAGATCAATACAATCTTGTTTCTATGGCACCTTTCTTGACAAATTCATCCCAAGGCATTTCAGAATAATAAATATAAATATAACAAACCTCAAAGAATATACCCTAGAAGGTATGTGTGGAACTTTTCCTCCAGAGGGTAGTACTCATGCTCAGTTCTCTTCTCCATCTAAATCAAACATATCTGAGTAAACTTGTGTCTTCAGCTCATAACATACCAGAGTAATTACTCGGCTATAGACTGTGAAGGTACAAGTGTGGCATACAGTAGAGAAAAGAAACAAAAGGAAGCAACTCTCTATCCTCTCTATCAGAAACATCCATGCAGGAAAATGACACTAGGGAGTAAAACTAGTTGTCTAACGTACTGCAGAAAATACTATAAGTAAAGGAAATGCATGCTCACTCTCAAATGGTGAAAGACCATCTACCTTACTGTCTTGACAGTACCACAGGCCTCACTCTGAATGCCCCAATTTAACTAATAATTGGCATTAAAGTAATAACAGGCATAAAATATGTATTACCTTCCTCTGATGCCAGTGGACTGATAAACAGAACAGCAGGGAACCATGAAGCTTGGATGCCCACTGGCTAATATGTAAGGAGTCTCCAGAATAACCATAAAATAATAACTTTTGTATTCCACCCACACAATGTCCAAACCTTTTCGGTGCTATATCTAAGTCTTCCTCAAGCTTGCCAAAGAGTTGTGGGCATCTCAGCTTTACAACAGTTGAAGCCCAGGTGATTCCACAGACTTAATTCTATCAGAACAGTTGAGGTATAAGTAAGATGTATATAGTAAGATGGCTGGACTACATACTGTTTTCTCCAAAGACAAGTATGTTTAGACAAGGAGAGGATGAATAAACTACTCCTGTGATCTTCTGAATCTAAAATGACTTTGACTTTGACTGGCAAAGCATATACCAAAATACTTCCAATGAACATCTCAAGCTGAGATGATCAAAATATAGGATGACCCATTTTTTTCTGTATAAATCTCAAAATAGGTGCATTTCTGAGGGTAATATAACGCTAAACACTGGGATCACTTGCCACTAGGACATTAAAGAAAAACATTTTTCAGAGGCAGTGTGTCTGTGATCTGTGGTCCCGTCCTGTTTAACATCTTTATTGATGATTTAGATGAGGGGATTGAGTCTATTATCAGCAAATTTGCTGATGACACCAAGTTGGGAGGGTGTGTCGACCTGCTGGAAGGCAGGAGGGCTCTGCAGAGGGATCTGGATAGACTTGAGAGATGGGCTGATTCCAATGGGATGAAGTTCAATAAGGCCAAGTGCCGGGTCCTGCACTTTGGGCACAATAAGCCCATGCAGAGCTATAGGCTGGGCTCAGAGTGGCTGGAGAGCAGTGAGGCGGAAAGGGACCTGGGAGTACTAATTGACAGGAAGCTCAACATGAGCCAGCAGTGTGCCCAGGTGGCCAAGANTGTGAAAAGGAGTATTAAATAACTGGGTTATTGAAAACTGATTAGTGTTGTGGGTTAAACACACTGGGCACCAAAGACCCACACAGCCAGTTGCTCACTCTCTCCCACAGTGAGATGGGGGAGTGAAACAGAAGGGCACAATTGAGAAAACTCATGGGTTGAAATAAAATCAGTTTAACAGGTAAATCAAAAGCTGTGCACACAAGCAAAGCAAAACAAGGAATTCTTTCACCGCTTTCTATTGGTAGGCAGGTGTTCAACCATCTCCAGGAAAGCAGGGCTCCATCATGCCTAGGAGTCACTTGGGAAGACAAATGCTTTTACTCTGAACATCCCCTTTTCATCCTTCTGCCCGCAGCTTTTACTGCTGAGCATCATGTCGTACGGTATGGGACATCTTTTGGTCAATTGGGGTCAGCTATCCCAAGTTTGTTGCCTCCCAACTCCTTGTGCACCCCTAGTGCTCTTGTTGGTAGAACTGATCTGCAACAGCTGCAACATGGGTGTGTTATCAACAACAATGTTTTAGTCATAAACCCAAAACATAGCACAATATGGGCTATTATGAAGAAAATTAACTCCATCCCAGGCAAACCCTGTACAATTAGGACCCCAGAAAAGCCAATAGATGATTCCTGATGGGTTGAAAATAGCACAAAAATGATGCCTTAGACTGAAATTTTATTCTCAAGCTTTGCCTCTGCCATAATTTACACAAGAATTTAGCAGAGACAAATTCACCAACTGCCCCACTGCTCATATTTCTCATACAGACCTCAAACAAACTATTACAAGCTGTCCTCTGTCATCTTCAAAACTGCTTAGTCTCCTGCATATTTTATCTTGTCCCTGTCCCTACTCCAACTGTCTGTCTTTTTCAAGTGTGAGACTGCAGCAAAAGCTAAATGAACAAAGCCGGTTCATCCCATGGAAGGCTATAGCTTATGTCATCTACTCTGGGGCCATGAGGAAGGATAGTTCGATACAGAGAACAAACTGACACCAACAGTTAGACTAATGACATTCTTGGGCAACCTCTGCTGCATGAGAACTCTGTTAGGCTGCCAGCAACCATAAGACTTCATTGCTTTAATGTACGCTGGAGGCTCTTTATACAAGTTACTTACAGGACACTGGTACATACTCATTCATGCATATCCAGGCAGATAGCCTATGTTTGAGAAAATATAAAAATCATAGCATAAAAACTACTTTTTCTAAAAAACAAAACACTTTTGAATGTCTTTTCAGCACTTTCATGAGCTTACCTCTGACAGAACTCAAATGCATCTTAGTAGTAAGTACATCTGAATATTTTTCTTAATACTGACTATCCTAGGCACATATATCTTTTTTTTTTTTTTTTCCTGAATGTCTGACCCTAGCCACTTGTGGTCATATCCATACAAAACAGAAGTCAAGAGCAAGATTCACTTTATCAAATTTTAAATTTTAGTCTTCAACAGCTTTAGTCCTTGAGACACCCTGTGTAGTCAGTGGAGAGAACTAGGGTATGATTTGTTTTATTATTCTCAGAGAGTTCTTTTAGGGTGAGGTGAAGCTTATCTTTGTAAGTTTCTGTTCCCCCCCCCCCCACTACAAAAGGAACTTACAAGTACTATAAAGGAAATCTAGTACAACTGACTTAGATTTAGTTGCTTACCTCTGTGCAACTGACTTATATTTAGATTCTTACATTTAATCAGTATCTTCAACTTGTACTGTGTAATGGTAGAGCACAGTCAATATTCTGGCCAAATATATAATGGGTTTTATCCACAAATTCCTCTGCTCCAACCCCTATAACCTCCCCATTCTCCATGCTTTTTAAACAAAATGATGTAGCTTTTTGGTAGTTGCTAATTCACTTGTTTGGGAAAGTGAATGACTAGGAAGGGCGTAATAATGACAGCACAATGTGACCATCCTCTAGTGTATTCCCTAAAGATATATGATCTCAGAGAATTTCTGCTAGGCCCTCTTCAAGTAATTACTGTCAATTCACGCTTATCTGCCATCTCTCTCACCAGGTTTGCTTTTTCTTTCCTTCTTTAGTGAAGATACTGATTGTGTCAAAAACAGCCATTTGTCAAGAAGCTGGCATACCAACTTTTCTTCCTTTTTTTTCTTTTTCTGAAATTATGCAAGAGATTACAGTACAGTCTGACCCAATATATACCTTGTCATCTAAAAAATAGAACACATAATAATCAATGTCAAATGGGCATTGGTGGTGGCTGATAAAGCTATGTCATTTTGAGTGTGAAATTACAGAGGTTTTTTAAATAAATCACCAAAGTTGATTAAGTAATTTCAAATTCTGTAGTTTTAACAAAACTCCAGGAGAAAACACAGACTCTTCTTCTTAAGTACCATACTGGAAGTGAGGAGTATCTTCAAGGTGTCTCTCAAAAGGTGGACATTTCTTACCCATAATACAGCAATGGATAGGTTTCCTTAAGCTTCCACAACAATGGTCCTGCCTTCAGTCTGACATGGGATGGAGCTGTTATTACAGCATACATCTTACTGTCCAGGGGTGGGGACAGAGGTCTTTCTACTTACAGCTTGTATTTAAACCTGGTTTAGGCAGTAACAAATTTGAATCCTCTAATGACTAAGTACTGATGGATTCCTAAGGTAATCACTATATTAATTAATTTTAAGTTATTGAATTGAAAATGGAATTAACTCAGGCTTCCTTTAAGGGTAGCAAAAGGGACAACTATTTAGAAAGCTTTACCATTTAGTACTGCAAACAGCAAATCTGCAGGAGCCAGAAAAAAGTCATCAGCTGTATCCCCATGTTTTCAATAAAATCACAAGTGTTGTGTAACTGAACCAAAATTCCCATCTTTGTTTCTTAGACTACAGAGCAAGTATGAAACTTAAATTCTCTGAACCTCTACATAGAACCATAGAATAGTTTGGGTTGAAAGGGACCCTGAAGATCATCTAGTTCCAAACTCCCTGCCATGGGCAGGGACAACTTCCACTAGACCAGGTTGCTGATGGTCTCATCCAACCTGGTTTTGAACACTTCCAGGAAGGGGAAATTGATTATTTTCCTAGGCAATCTGTTTCATTGTTTCACCACCCTCACTGTTGTTGTGAACGCACCCACAAACCAGATAGCTTAACCAAAATGTGGATTTATTGAAACAAAGCCCTTGTGACTAATTAAGTAAAGGTTCAGTTGTCAGTTGGAGATTGAATGCCTGCACAACAAATCCTTAATCACAAACAGTACAAGAACTAGACAAGACGAACCATAATTACTCATACACTCAATCAAAAAAGGGGGGAAACATCTCTTTGAGGGTACCCAGAAAATACCACTGACTAAAAGGGAGTGAGGATTCTCAATCTGCAGAAATCTCCTCAGGTGGCATCCCAAACCCAAGGGCAAGGCCCCCTGATCACAACCAGATCTAGTGCTCACATAGCAGGGTCAGCTTCTCCACTGTCATGAAGGGGGATTCTCTATTTATATCCCCTTGGCTGGCGGTGACTCATGGTTAAAAGAAACAAACAACCCCAGACACAAGATGCTATCCACTGCAGGGGGTTGAGATACCGCTGAAAGAATTCCTGTTAGACTCCCATCTCTGGTGTTCTAGGTGCCATGCTGGCTCCCAAAGGCCTCAGCAGCTTTGTCATAGTCTATGGTCTGGTTATGTGCGGTTAATATTTCTGTGGGGAGTAGATGCTCCTGCCACAACTGTAAAAAACTGCTTTCTGATATCTAATACAAACCTGGCCTCCCAGTTTAAAACCATTACCCCTCGTCTTATCACTACACTCGCTGTAGACCATCTTTAGGTACTGGAAGGCTGCTATAAATTTACCCTCAAGCCTTCTCTCCTCCAGACTGAACAACTCTCTCAGCCTGTCCTCATAGGGTAGGTGATTTTTGGACCTGTTCAAGCAAATTCATGTCTTTCTTATGCTAGGGGCACAGTGTGCCAGATGAGGTCTCACCAGAGCGGAGAGGGAGAATCACGTCCCATGACCTGCTGGCCATGCTTCCTTTGATGCAGCCCAGCATGTGACTGGCTTTCTGTGCTGTGAGATCGCATTGCTGGCTCATATTCGGATTTTCATCCACTGATACCACTAAGTCCCTCTTCACAGACCTGTTCTCAATCCACTCATTGCCCAGCCTGTATCTGTGCTTGGAATTGTCCCAATCCAGGTACTGGACCTTGCACCTGACCCTGTTGAACTTCATGAGGTCCACATAGGCCCACCTTTCAAGCCTGTCAAGATGTCTCTGGATGGGATCCCTTCCTTCCTGCGTGTCAACCGCACCACACAGCTTGGTGTCACTGGCAAACTTGCGGAGAGTGCACTCAATCTCACATCCGACAAAGATGTTAAGAAACATCGGTCCCAGTACTGATCCCTGAGGGACACCACTTGTGACCAGTTTCCACTCAGACATTGATCCATTGACTACAACTATTTATGTGTGGCCATCCAGCCAATTCCTTATCCACGAAGTGGTCCATTCATCAAATCCATGTCTCCTCAATTCAGAGAGAGGTGTACCATGTGAAACAGTGTGAAATGCTTTGCACAAGTCCAGGTAGATGACATCGGTTGCTCTTCCCTTATCTGTCAACACTGTAACTCCATCATAAAAGGCCATCAGATTTGTTAGACACAATCTATCCTTAGTGAAGTCATGCTGGCTGTCAACAACAATGTCCTTGTTCAACATGTGTCCTAGCTTAACATCCAGGTGTATCTGCTCTTACTGGGCACAGAGGTAAGGCTGACTGGCCTGTAGTTCTCCAGGTCTTCCTTTTTCCTCTTCTAAAAACAGGGATTATGTATCACCTTTTCTTGTTATTGGGAGAATGAATAACAAGAAAATGACTTCTATGGCTTCCCAAATATGGTGGACAATGGCTTAGCAACTTCAAGCAGCCATACCACCCTGAGAAGGCCTGATCTCATCTGATCTCGGAAGCCAAGCAGGGTTGGACCTGGTTAGTACTTGGATGGGAGACCACCTGGGAATACCAGGTTGCTGTAGGGTTTAGTTGGGGATGTCCCTGCCCACTGCAGGCAGGTTGGACTAGATGACCTCCAGAGGTCCCTTCCAATCCAAACCATTCTGTGATTCTGTGATTCATCTTCCAGTTCTCTCAGGACCCATAGATAAATGTCATTGGGTTCCATGGACTTATGTATACTCAGGTTTCTTAGGCAGCTCTTCGTTCTGACAGTCCCTGCCTTTACCTTCTGTGATTTGGGCAGTGTGACTGGAGCATTTGCTAATGAAGACTGAGGTTTCACTCAGCCTGAAGTA
This sequence comes from Bucco capensis, assembly GCA_013396975.1. Taxonomy (NCBI): domain Eukaryota; kingdom Metazoa; phylum Chordata; class Aves; order Piciformes; family Bucconidae; genus Bucco; species Bucco capensis. Next base: position 16,826 of record VWZO01017207.1, read on the forward strand.
CCTCAGCCTTCTCTATATCCTTTGTAACAAGGCCTTACATTTGCCTCTGGAGAGAGCTCACATTATCCTTAATCTTCCTTTTATCTCTTACATGCCTGTAGAACCTTTTTACACACCTGGTCAGATTTCATTCTGCCAGGGCTTTGACTTTTCCAACCTGTTTCCTGGCTGCTCGGATAGATTCTCTATACTCCTCCCAGGCTATCTGTGTTTGCTTTCACCCTCTGTAGACTTATTTTTTTAATTTGAGTTTGTCCAGGAACTCCCTGTTCATCCATGCAGGCCTTTGCAGCAGTTTTGCCAGATTTCCTCTTTTTTGGGACGCCTCTCTCCTTATCATGAAGAAGGTGGTCTCTGAACATTAACCAGCTATCTTGGGCCTCTCTTCCCTACAGGGCTGAATCCCATGGCTCTCTACTAAGAATGATCTGAGATCTTGAACACAAATAGTCTATGTAATTTCTAATTCCAGTGTGAGCACACCCTAAGAATCATGAGAACTTTGGAGTTCCTCTGTGTCATTTCAGTAAACCTATGGCCGTTGTGATGCAGAACTCAAGACCGGATGTAGGACTTACATGTCCAACTACTAAGCCAGCCTCTCACACACATCTGTGTCACTAGCCAGAGCCACATTTTTGTATTTGTGTGTCATTGTTCAAGAGATCACTTCTCTTTCCTAAAGTGCAATTTGACTTATATTGTCAAGTCAGTCTTATTATGTGGCAGAAACAAAAGTAGTCACTTGAAATATGTAATGTGGAACTGCTACATTTTTTATGTTTTAAGCATAAATTTTAGTTTTAAGGCTATCTATACAACACTTGAGGGGTAAAATAAGAATGAAATAGGAGAAAGGTAGAGCTCTTTATCCTGACAATTTGAAGAAGGTGCTATAGCTTTCTCAGGTGCTGGTATTTGCCTCAGGAATTAGACTTATTATGAGCTTGATTTGACTGTCAATGAACTAATCCAAAGGAACTGTCTTCCCCATGTTAGTTCCTCCAAGCCATATAGTCTCTATGGAGTACAGGTCCTTTTTGTTTATTGTTTTTTTCCCCCTCTTTTTCTTCTGGCTTATTCAATTCACCCAATAACTTACTTGCTACCACAATTTTTAGTTTCCTAGTCTTTTGGTGGCTGAAGAAATTCAGTTATAGCCTCTGAGGACTTACACAAACATGTCACTTCTTTGCAAAGCATTCCCTGATTTTGTCAGTTGCATGAGCTAATGCCAGTGAAACTCCAATGCTTTGGAAGAAAATTCAGGGGCACCTTGAGTGTTTTATTTATTTATTTATTTTTAAACTTCAAAATTATTAATTATATGGGACTCAAGATACGTTCAAGTTATCCAAGTTTTCACCATTAATCACATAATTGAACAGAAAATAATTAGTTCATAGTGACTATCTGGCTTATTATAATCAGCCCAAATCAAATTGACTTAGCCCAGAGAGGCAAATATAGCAAGGAAAAAACCTTGAGGCATTTTTTCGCTATGTGCTGCCTGTATCACACAGTGAGGTTTCTGTTCAAATTATGTGCCTTATTAAGGCAGGCAAACCCCATTTAAACAATGTATCAGAAATGCAGACAAGCTGCAGAAAATATATGTATAAAGGGCATATTTTTCTTGAAATTTATTGATAGCTAAGCCTTCTAAAACTTTATCAAATGTGTTTTCTAAACCTTAAGTTTTTTTTCTAAAAAAAAAGTTTTTTTCTAAAATTTTTTTTTCTAAAGTTTTTTTCTAAACATTAAGTTTTTTTAGTAATGAAATTGTTCGGTTTTTTTAGTCACTCTTTTCTCTCCTGTTACTTCTCCTCATAATGGACTTGAAGAAAGGTAATTATTCCCTTTTATTTTACTAGCTTAAACCATGTGCTTATTAGAATGTTGTTATTAGCATTTTTATTTTATGATTATTAATTTTGTATTGATTTACAATATTTCTAGTGTAGGCTTAAAGTCTTGAATATTACACGTGACAGAACAATAACAAAATGGAAAGGCTTAGATTCTTTTTTTTTTTTCCTAGTGAGTATATCTTTAATTCTTAGATAACTATTCTGAAGTTAGAATGCACAGTCTGACAATCACTTGGGGTCTTCTGTGGCCCCTGGTGCGATAACTGTGCCGACANTGAAGTTAGGTACCACAATTAATGTTTAAATTGTTAATTCTTCTGTCATCTAAAGGAATTTGAGACCACACTATCTTTGACATTTTGTTTGTTTGAATAATATCAAATCGTACTATAACTTTGCTACTGAAAATCTGGGCATCACAATGTTGGCAGACTGATAAGGCAGACATCCTGTCAGGTGAGTTTCACAGCCAGCACAGTTAAGGAGGTAAAGTGATAAACTTGGGAGTACATGAGACAGTTTTCTCTCACATGTCACCAGAACTGTAATATTGTGTCAGAAAAGTTGCATAAACAGTTACAACTAAGATAGAGTCCCAGGACTTTCTCTGACATCAATAACAAAGAAGTAAAGCTTGTGAGAGTATCAGATGCTCCCCCTGAATACTTTTTGCCCTGTAACTTCACTTTGGTGATGCAGTAACCAAATTCTTCTACAGCATGTAGCTTTAAATTTAAATTAAGACTTTCTCTAAAGGTAAGATAGTTCAAAGGCAGAAATGAAATTTGGTCACAGACATCTTCCAAGCAAAAGAAGCAGCACATGTAGACTTCAGCCTTAAAGGATGATGACACAGTGGAGGAACAAAAGTTTCAAATTCACCATCTACATAAATTTTGCAAATATGTGCTTCAGAGCAAGAGCTTAACTTGTGCACTATTGCAGAAATAAATCTGTAAACGAGAACTTTAGATGACTCAGCCTCCTTAAAGTTCTCTACCTCAATTTGAAAATCCTTTTCTTTCATTCTTGTGTTGTGTAGAATAGTTAATATTTGTTTCAGCTTGAAGTTTAAAATAAAGAGCAAGGAGGTACTTCAGGACAATGAAATTAACAGGTAGCATCTTTGCGGTCACCTAAGAAATGCTGAGGACAGAATGATCAGTTTTACCCTTCTATCTTGATTTTGGTACTTGCATCCTAATATGTCTCAGAGTGCTTTCTTTCAGAAAATAAAATTGGTGTTAAAATTTTAAATTTTCACAGGTAAAAAGATGTCATCACACGTACAAAACTCCAGTTTTACTGCAATCTTCCAAAAAACAAAAATATGCAGTTTGGCTCTCTCTTAATTTGAATGAGATTTTCCCAATTCAGAGACCTGGATTCAGACTTCTGCACAAAGTTCTCAGAGAAGAACAATTACACAAACACTCCAGGAACTGGAAATAGCATTCAAGTTAGAGAACATAAGAACTGATGATACGTGTTTGAAAAAGTAGAAAGAAGAAAAGAATATATGGGATGAAAAATAGCAAAACCCTGGAGACAATCCATGCCATTCCAACAATTATGAGGTTTAGGGACCTCTGGAAATGGAATTTACATCTAGGCTTTGATAGGCTCTCATTAATGGAAGAGTCATGACTGAACGTAGAGCTCTCACGGACTTTGTATTCCCACCAGAAAACATGTACAAGAGAACATCAGGACCTACTTTCTTTTTTGTTCTTTCTTCTTTTGATAAACCAGGTATCAGTGATTACAGACTACATCCAAACCAAGAATGATTTCTTAAATCTGGGAAGTGTAACCATTTACAATTTAACATCCCTGACTCAAATACACTGGATTGACACTCTACTAGAAGTTGAGGATCACCTATACTCCCATCATGAGGCAGAAGGAGGGGACCTAACAGGTAGGAGGGAATGAAAACATGTCCCATGTGGAAGGCAAATCCCCTCCTGGTCTGCCTCACCTTCCTAGGTGAACTTACACAGTGGGTATTAGGCTTTGGAACTTGAGGACCAGGTAGTTGATGATGATATAGAAGAAGGTCCACCCAGGGGGATGTTTAGGGCACCTTATGACTGCCTCTTCTAAGAAAAACAAAGGCCAGTAGTTGTAGGCGACTTCCTTCTGAGCGGAACAGAGGGCCTGGTACGTCAGCTGGACCTGTCCCACAGGGAAGTCTGCTTCCTCCCTATGGCCAGTGGAGGAGACTTTACTAGGAAATTCTGTGGTCTAGTGTAGGAGCCTGAAACCTCCTCAAAGGACTAATGTCTAAAACATTGAGTGTTGATAAAACAATATTGTCACCTGGGTGGAGAATGGGCAAGTTCCCACTGGAGGGGGAGGGTGTGAAGTGCAAGCAACGACTGACAATGACCAGCAATGACCCTGTTCCTGCCCTGGCCTGAAGCAAGACTTGTTCCTGGCAGATAAAGAGATTAATATTGGAAAGAGATAAGTTCAGCAGAGGTGGGACAATTTCTTCTTACTGATTTAATCTCCCATTTACACAGCTGTGACCACTCCACCCATGTCCTGCATGTATAAAAAAGGATGATGGCACATCCATTGGTGTGCATCCAGGGTGCAACCAGGGTGCATACAGCGTGCATCCACCACCAAACTCAAGGCCCACTCTGCACTACGTCCCTGGATTTGCATCCACCACCCGAGGACCTGAGACCGGCCCTGCAAGACATTACTGGAACCAAGGGTGGTGATACCTCACTTTCTTTTTCTCTTCTCTCTCCTTCTCCTTTTCTTTCAATCTTTAAGGCACTGCAGACCAAAGGCTTTCCAAAATACCTATAACACTCCTTGCCTATAATAAACTTAACAATTTAATCAGCCGTTTGGTGTTGTTTCACCTTAATTTACTCCAAGGGAATTTTTGAACCTTACACGACCCCCTGCATTACTCTGGGTAGCTCAGCAGTGGGGTTGTGACATCTAGTAAGGCTCTCAGTCAGAGAGCTCATGGTTTAGACAGGGGTACTCTTTGCTGTGTAAGGAAGTCTCTGGATGGCTGAGCCCAGAGAACACTGGTGAATGGAGATCAATCCAGCTGGCAACCAGTCATGACTGGTTCTCCCCAGGGCTCAATATTGTGGCTGGCTCTGTTCAGTATCTTTATCAATGATCTGGATGAGGGGATTGAGTGCACCCTCAGTAAGTTTGCAGATGACACCAAATTAGGAGGGAGTGTTGATCTGCTTGAGGGTAGGAAGGCTCTGCAAAGGGATTTGAACAGACTGGATCAATAGACTGAGGCCAATGGTATAATGTTTAACAAGATGGAATGCTGAGTCCTGCATTTTGGCCACAACAACCCCACACAGTTCTACAGGCTTGGGCAAGAGTGGCTGGAAAGCTGCCCAGTGGAAAAGGAGTTGAATAGGCTGCCCAGTGAAGTGGTAGTGAAGTCACCATCCCTGGAAGTGTTTAAAAAAATACAGATGTGGAACTTAGTGACACTTAGTGGGTATGGCGATGATAGGCTGACAGTTGGACTTCATCCTAGAGGTCTTTTCCAATTATAATTATTCTATGATTAATTTCTGAGAGAGATATTTCGTTCTGAAATCTGTAATTCTTTTCCTACTTATTCCTTGATCCATGTTGTGACATCCTGGAAGGCTTTAGCAGCTACCTGAGTATGGAAGCATACTGAGAATTACAGTATCACAGTATGTCAGGGGTTNTACAGAATGCAAATGAAGATTCTGAGCTCTACTACTGACCTATGTAAACCTGATTTGGTTATTTTGCATTTCTACTTTTCTGCCCATGTATTGAGGGTAAACTCTTCTTGGAACTGCCAGCTTGTTATCATATTTGCACAATCTCTATTATAAAAGTGACTAGAAAAGAGCTGGAGCGTCTCACTGCCAATAATGCAAATAATAACAGATTTACTTTTCTCTAAACAGTAATGTATATGCATCAAACAGTATCATAACTGTCCTGGTTTGACCAGAATAACTGAGGATT
>VWZO01017208.1:0-20123 GCA_013396975.1 Bucco capensis
CACACTCCTTGCCCACCCACACTTGCCCCCAGCCCCACTGCTGTGCCTCCACCCTGGCAGGGAAGGTGGTGTATGCGGAGACGACCACGGCTCATGCCACCCTCACTGGCCTGCACTACTACCACCAGGACTGGTTCCACGCTGCTGCCTACGTCACCGTGCCGCCGCTGCGCCTGGACACCAACACCTCTGCCTACCTCATGAGCCTGCTCGCCAAGTGAGGCATCCCTGCGCCCTGGGCACCCCTCCTCGTGGGTCGTGCATGCTTCCCTGCACCCTCCTCCCCAGCTGTCACCTTTGCTGGGGAACCATGCTGCCAGGGCAAGGTGCTCTGCAGGCATCCCCTGGTGTCTGGCATGCTGTGGCATCCTGCTACTGAGTGCCATGCATTCTGTCTGATCCAGAGCATCCTGCTCTTGTGGTGCTGTGGCTTCCAGATGCCCTATATTTCAGGGTACCTACTTCTTTGGGTTAGTCCCTGGGCATCCCATAGCCTTGGCACCTCACTTTTTGGGCGCTGGGCTCTCTGGGTGCTGCACTTCCCAAGCATTCATTGAGCGCCTGGGATATTGGATGCTCCATTCCCTGGGCACCTCAGTGCATGAGTGCTCTATTCCCTGGGCACCTCTCTGCATGGATGCTCTATTCCCTTGGTGCTGAGCTCCTTGGGGGCATCTCAGTGCATGGATGCTCCATTCCCTTGGTGCTGAGCTTCTTGGGGGCATCTCAGTGCATGGATGCTCCATTCCCTTGGTGCTGAGCTTCTTGGGGGCATCTCAGTGCATGGATGCTCCATTCCCTTGGTGCTGAGCTCCTTGGGGGTACCTCAGTGCATGGGTGCTCCATTCCCTGTCTGCTGAGCTCCTCAGGCACCCCATTCCCTGGACAATCCATTCCCTGGCTGCTGAGCTCCTCAGGCACCCCATTCCCTGGACAATCCATTCCCCGTCTGCTGAGCTCCTCAGGCACCCCATTCCCTGGACAACCCAATCCCTGGGTGCTGAGCTATTCAGGCACCTCTCTGCATGGGTGCTCCATTCCCTGGGCATCTCACTGCATGGATGCTCCATTCATTCCCTTGGTGCTGAGCTCGTTGGGGGCACCTCAGTGCATGGGTGCTCCACTCCCTTGGTGCTGAGTTCCCTGGGCACCCTGCAGCAGCCCTGCCCTGTCCTCCTCCCACAGTGACACACTGAACATCGTGGCCTCTGACCACCGACCCTTCAGCACCAAGCAGAAGGCCATGGGCAAGGAGGACTTCACCAAGATCCCTCATGGTGTCAGCGGGGTGCAGGACCGCATGAACATCATCTGGGAGCGAGGAGTGGTACGGGCAGGGGAGCTCCTGCAGGCAGCTCCAGGGTGGGGCTGGGATAGGAGTGCTGGGAGGGTCCTTTCCTTGGGTCCCATGGGATATTCCGTGGCATCGGGGGGGGTGGTGAGGGGCTCCCCTAGTGCAATCCAGTGGGTCTCAGCACATGAAGGGATGACAAAGATGGAGAGTCCCAGGGTGAGGGGACATCTGGGGATGGATTGTTGAGGACTTCCCAGGGGTGGCAGTCTTAAGGGCTGAGAGCCTCCAGAGATGGAAGCCACTAGGGAGGGTGTTCCCAAGGGATAGGACCCTAGGAGACAGAGGGATTAGGGAACCCCAGGATTGAGGGCACCAGTGATGGGACCCCCCAAAGGATGGAGGGATGAGGGACCTGCAGGGATAGGACCCCCTGAGGACAGAGGACTTGGGGACCCCCCAGGATTGAGGTCCCCAGAGGATGGAGGGATGAGGGACCTGCATGGATAGGACAGAGGACTTGGGGACCCCCCAGGATTGAGGTCTCCCAGGGGATGGAGGAATGAGGGACCTGCAGGGATAGGACAGAGGACTTGGGGACCCCCCAGGATTGAGATCCCCCAGGGGATGGAGGGATGGGGACCCCCAGGCTTTAGGCCCTGCAGGGAAGATGTCCCCAAGGAATGGGATCCCCTGGGAACAGAGAGGAATGGGGACCCACCAGGACTAGGATGCCGTGAGCTGGGGTGGCACAGACAGAAAGTAGCTGGGGCAAGATGTGACCCAGCACATTCTCACTCCCATCTCTGCTCTGGTGGCAGGTGGGGGGCAAGATGGATGAGAACCGCTTCGTGGCTGTCACCAGCTCCAATGCTGCCAAGATCCACAACCTGTACCCCCGCAAGGGTCGGATCATCCCCGGAGCCGACGCTGACGTTGTGGTCTGGGACCCTGAGGCCACCAAGTAGGTGCAGTCAGGGGACAGAGGGCTTGAGGACTAGGATTCCCTGTGCCACCAGGCATCCACTCATCACCCCTATCTATCTCCCCATCCAGGACCATCTCAGCCAGCACCCAGGTGCAGGGTGGGGACATCAACCTATACGAGAACATGCGGTGCCACGGGGTGCCCTTGGTGACCATCAGCCGCGGGCGCGTGGTCTACGAGAACGGAGTCTTCATGTGTGCCGAGGGCACCGGCAAGTTCTGCCCGCTCCGCTCCTTCCCTGACTCTGTCTACAAGAAGCTGGTGCAGCGGGAGAAGGTAAGGAGGGGATAGACTCATAGAATCAGAGAATTGGCAGTGTTGGAAGGAACCTGAAGCTTACCTAGTTCCAAACTCCCTGGTACTAGAGCAGCTTGCTCCCAGCCCCAGCCAGCCTGGCCTGCAACACTGCCAGGGCTGGGGCTGCCACCACCTCTCTGGGCAACCTGGCACAGTGGCTCAGCACCCTCCTGGGGAACAACTTCTGCCTAGCATCCAACCTAAATCTCCCCTCCTCTAGCTTGGATCCATTCCGTCTAGTCCTGTCGCTGCCTGACATCCTAAAAAATCCTTCCCCAACCCTCTTGTAGCACCCTGCAGATACTGGAAGGCCACAAGAAGGTCTCCTTGGAGCCTTCTCTTTTCCAGACTGAATAATCCCAACTCTCTCAGCCTGTCCTCATAGGAGAGGTGCTCCAGCCCTCTGAGCATCCTCGTGGCCATGCTCCAGTACATCTATATCCTTCCTGTACTGGGGATGGGCCCTGCTCGTGCTGTGCTGGGGGAGTGGGGCAAGACTGAGCTACTGCTTGGCTCCTGGCTGCTGGAGGGGGTGTGAGGGGCAATGTCCACAGTGGTCCCCGTGGCACGGGGCCATGCCATGCCAGTGTCAAGGTGGGGACCATTCCAGAGCATCACATGGCAGGAGAGCAGCGTGCCTGGTGCCAGGGGTGAGGGGGATGGTAGTGGCAGTGCCCAGCTGGGGTGAGTGCCAGTGTGCGGTCCCCATGGGTGGGTGTGTGATGGAGGACCCTGGGTGCTGAGCTTCGTAGGGGTACCTCACTGCATGGATGCTCCATTCCTTTGGTGCTGAGCTCCTTGGGAGCTCCTCACTGCGTGGATGCTCTATTCCTTTGGTGCTGAGCTCCTTGGGAGCTCCTCACTGGGTGGATGCTCCATTCATTTGGTGCTGAGCTCTTTGGGAGCTCCTCACTGTATGGGTGCTCTATTCCCTGTGACAAGGACAATAGCAGTGCCCAGCTGGGGTTTGTGCCAGTGCTGGGGTCCCTGTGGGTGGTCATACAAGGACCCCTGTCCCCAGCTCCTGCCTTTCCCTGGCACCTTGCCTGTGTGCCAGTGGAGCAGAGGGTTTGGGGACGGTCACCCTACGCGCATGCGAGGTGTTGGGGTTGAGGGGAGGTCAGCTTGGCATCGCTGGGGGTACAGAAGGCAAGGGGCTGTGCTGCTGGGGTCACCCACCTCCTTTATGCAAGCCCCTTAGCTCCTTGCCTGGCACTCCTCTGTGCCCACACCTCCTACACTGGAAGCTCTACCATCATCCCACTTGGCACCTCTTCTCCTCCCTGGCTGTTCCCATAGCCCCTTCCCCACACCATAAACCCCCTCCCTAGCCACAGCAGACCCCTTCCTTCCCCTCCACACCCGGCTGATCCGCACCCCTGCTAGAAGGCAGTGGCACCCCAAACCCTTGCAGCACCACTGTGCTCTTTCCACAGCCTCCCTGCCCACTGTGGCACCATGCCACCCAGGGCTGACTATATCTATCTCTCTTCCCTGCTTTTTTTTTTGTTGTTGTTTTGTTCTCTTTGCCAGAGTTTAAAGCTGAGGGGTGTGGATCGCACCCCATACCTGGGGGACGTGGCCGTGGTTGTGCATGCCGGGAAAAAAGAGACGGGGACACCCTTGGCCGATACACCCACCCGGCCTGCCACGAGACACGGGGGCATGAGGGACCTCCACGAGTCCAGCTTCAGCCTGTCTGGTAAGAGCAGGGCTGCAGTGGAGCTCCTGCCAGCTCTGTGGCACCCACTTGGGTGCATGACACCCTTAGGGTGCCACCTCGCTCCTCCCGGGCAGGGGGATAAGAGTAAGGAGCAGGTCCCACCCTTGCAGGTCCCACAGAAGGAGACTCCCCAAGCTCTCTGGGCAGCCTGGGCCAGGACTCTGCACCCTCACACCAAACAAGTTTCTCCTCCTGGCTTCCAGTGTGTGCCCATTGCCCCTTGGCCTGGCCCTGGGCACCACTGAGCAGAGTCTGGCCCCAGCCTCTTGCCCCCTGGACCGTTAGGTGCATGACACCCTTAGGGTGCCATCTCATTCCTCCCAGGCAGGGGGACAGAGTAAGGAGCAGACCCCATCCTTGCAGATCCCAGCCCTGCAGACCCCAGCCCCACAGCCCTTCCTCTGATCCTCCCCCATCCCTCCATGCACCGTCCGTCTCGTGGCTGTGCCTGGCAGGGCTCCGTGCCATGGGCATGGGGTGGTTGAGGTGCCAGGGTGGGTAGGGCTGTGCCAGCGCATGCGTTGTGTTTGTCCTCTCGGTGGGCATCGTCATTCCTAGGAGCAGGATTGAAGGGATGGGGACATGGTCGTGGCTCTGGTTGGTGCTGTGGCACTGCCCTGTGCTGGACAGGATGGAGCTGTGTGCGATGTGGTGGGTGGAAGCAGGGCTGGCTGCATGCTGTTCCTTTGGCTGAGGTGCTCACTATGGCTTAGTGCCAGCTATGCCAGGGTTGGCATCCTTGGGTGATGTCCTGTGCCAGCTCACCGGGGCCTGGAGGTCATGACCATCAGCACCCAGCATGGCTAGTGGTGCCCATGCTCACCATGACTTAGTGTCAGCTGTGCCAGGGCTGGCACCTTTGGGAGATGTCTCCTACCAGCACCCTTGGGAGATGCTCCCTACCAGGTCACTAGGTCCTGGATGAGAGGTCATAGGTCATGAACACCGAAGCTGCTCTGGTGTCACCCACCACGTATGACCACCACAGGTCTGTGGGGGGTCATGGAGCTCCCTGCTGTCCCCAGGGTGCTGGTGGCAGGGCTGCTGGCCATGCTGGAGGTACCAGGAGCAGCCCACCCTGACCTGTGTCCATCTGTCTGTCAGGTTCTCAGATCGATGACCACGTTCCAAAGCGAGCTTCGGCCAGGATTCTCGCTCCCCCCGGAGGCAGGTCGAGTGGCATTTGGTAGAGCCGAGGGGGACCTGTCCCCCAACTGAGGACCAGGCGCTGTCCCCCCACACCCCCTTCCCCGGGAGCCCAGCTCTGGTGGGGTTCCCCTCGCACCATGAGGGGGGTCCTGCCCGGTCCCCATCCTGCCCGCGGGACCCAGCCGTCAGCGACAGCCGGTAGCCGTGTTGTGGAGGGGTCGAGGAAGGGGGGGAGGGGGCTGTGACCCACCCCCACCCCAACCCCACCCCCGATGGGAGGGGACACGGGGGGCAGTGGGTGGCTCTGCCCAGGCCCTTTTCTGTTTGCACGTTGGGTTTGGATCAGTGAATATTTGACTTGTTTGTGCATCACGTGGAAAATACTCTGAAGTGGTTTGTGTCACTAGCATTAGGGGAGAAGCAGGAACCACCTCCCCCCCCCCCCCCCCCACCCCCCCCCCCCCCCCCCCCCCCCCCCCCCCCTCCAGCAACCTTTCTTTAAAATTTCAAGTAATCAACATTCCACAATCTCATCATNCCTCCAGACCCTATCCCAGCCCTTGCCACAGCAAGCACATGCGTGTGCACACATGTTCATCCTTCTGTGCAAGGTACCAGCAGGCTCCTCACTGTGCCACATCTCTGTGCACACACATGTCACACCACACATGTCACACCAGCACACGTGTGTCACACCATACCTGGTCTCAGTGAGGTGTTCTAGCACCTGAGTGCACACACATGTGCATCTCTCTGTGCAAGATGCCAGCCTGTAGGGTGCTGGTGGGATACAGGTGAGCAGGTGCTGGTTGGTGGGTGCTAATGGGGTTGCAGTTCAGTGGGTGCTGGTAGGATGTGGGTCAGTGGGTGCTGGTGGGATTGGGGTTGATAGGTGCAAGTCAGTGGGTGCTGGTGGGTTTCAGGTCGATGGGTGCAGGTTGGTGGGTGGTGGTGGGATTGGGATCAATGGGTGCAGGGCAGTGGGTGCTAGTGGGTTTCAGGTCAATGGGTGCAGGTCAGCGGGTGCTGGTGGGATGTGGGTATGTGGGTGCTGGTGGGATGCAGGTCAATGAGTGCAGATCATTGGGTGCTGGTGGGATTGGGGTCAATCAGTGCAGATCAGTGGATTCCAGTGGGATGTGGGTCAGTGGGTGCAAGTTAGCGGGTGCTGGTGGGTTTCAGGTCAATGGGTTCAAGTCAGTGGGTGCTGGTGGGTTTCAGGTCAATGGGTTCAAGTCAGTGGGTGCTGGTGGGTTTCACGTTGGTGGGTGCTGGTGGGATGCAGGTCAATGGGTGCAGGTTGGGAGGTGCCAGTGGGACATGGGTCAATGGGTGCAGGTCACTGGGTGTTGGTGGGATGCAGGTTAATGGGTGCAGGTGGGATGCAGGTCAATGGGTGTTCGTGGGATACAGGTTAATGGGTGCAGATGGGATGCAGGTTAATGGGTGTTGGTGGGATACAGGTTAATGGGTGCAGGTGGGATGCAGGTCAATGGGTGCAGGTGGGATATGGGTCAATGGGTGCAGGTCAGCGTGGGTGCTGGTGGGATGTGGGTTAGTGGGTGCTGTTGGGTCAGTGCTGGGGGGTCAGTGGGTGCCAGTGGGGTGCGGGTGAGCAGGTGCTGGTGGGGTGCTGGTGGGGTGCAGCTTGTGGTGCTTGTGGCCCTGCAGAGTAGGGTCCCTGTCCCCCACCCTAGCCATGACCCAGTGCTCTCTGGCAAGTGCCCACTCCCCACCCCAGCTGTCCCTGGGGTCGTGTCAGATGTGAGTTGTCCCTTGTGCACTTTTCCCCTAGATGATCCCTGTAGGTGTTGGGGGGGGTCCGGGTGGGCACAGCCCGGGGCTGGGGAGGGGAGGGTGTCTCACCTGCCCCTCCTTGGGTAGTTCCTATTGACCAGGTTAGGATTCTGCAGTACGTTTCTGTTTGCTCATTAAAGACCGTTCACAGCATCTTGCCTCCAGCTCTGCTTGGGATGCGGGAGGTTTGGGGAGGATTTGGGAGTCTGGAGAGCACGGATGGGGTGCAGATGGGTTTTGGAGGGTCTGTACGTTGGGGCTGTCTATAGAGCTCCAGGAGGGTCTTGGCTGGGGGTCCCCCAAGTGTTCCAGGAGGCTCTGGATCTCCTGAAGGCTCTGGAAAGGTCCCTGGGAGTCCCCCAGATGTCCTAGAAGACTGGAGCTCCAGTAGCCCCAGGGAAGGTCCTGGGTGGTGGTAGTACCCCAAATGCCCCAGGAGACTCTGGGACTCGAGGAGGATCCCGGGGGGAGGAGGTTCCCTCAAATGTTTCAGGAGACGCTGTAACTCCAAGAGGCCCTAGGGGGGGTCCTGCTGTGCGTCCCCTCAAGTGTCCCAGAAGACTCTGAAGCTCCAGGAGGATCCTGAGGGACGGTCTCGTGGGGTCCTCCAAATGTTCCAGGAAACTCTGAGTCTCCAGGATGCTCCAGGAGGATCCCGGCGGAGATGGTCGCGGCGATGCGGTGGCCACCACCACCTCCTGCCGTCAGAGGGCGCTGTGGAGGGAAGCTGAGCTGCGGGGCGCGTTGCCATGGCGACGAAGGGAGGAGGGGGCGTGACCATAGAGTCGTTGCCATGGAGGCGATGGGCGGAGTCAAATCGCATCTGGTCCCGCCTATGGGGCGGGTCTTTGCCGGCGGCGGGAGGCGCATGCGCGGCTCGGCCCGAGCGGTCCCGGCCCGGTCCCGGTGATCCCGGAGCGGAGGGAGCCGAGACGAGCGGAGCGGAGCGGAGCGGCGGCAGAAGGAGGAGCAGCCGCGGCCCGAGCGCGGTGAGTGTGGGACGGCACCGCGTTGGGGGTGACGGGGAATGACGGGACCGGGCAGTACCGCACCGGGCCGCCGCATCGCCTGCATCGACCGGCACTCATCGCCCTCCACCCCGGGACCGAGTGCTGGTGGGGGATGTCTGTCCGGTGTCCCCGGGAATGGAGCGCGGTGACAGGTTGAGGGGTCCAGGGATGGAGCGGCCGTTACCGGGATTGGGAATGGGGTGGAACTGGGCCGGGGATGGAAAGGTGAGGCCCGGAGCGCCCTGTTCACGCGGTGCTCGGTGGCGGAAAAGTCCGACCTGACGCAGCGGCGGCAGCACATGCGCTACGGTGGCGTCTCCCGCAGGGCCGCGGCCCCGGTACGGTACGGTAAGGGCACGGCACGCTGGGAGCTGTAGTCCTGCACCGGCGAGGCCTCCCGGTACCGCACAATGCCGGTTATTGGGTATTACTGCCAGTTACCGGTCATTACTGCCGGTTACCGGTCATCATCGCCGGTTACCAGGCATTACCGGGCATCACCCGGGAGCCCCCCGGGGCTTTGAGGGTCCTGCCGGATCCAGGTCGCTGCTGGATGCAGGATTTACGATGTTGCTGGTGCCGTCCCGCTGCGGGGTGATGCTCCCGTTACATGTGGGCAGAGCCTCGGTGGCACTGACTTGGCCAGAGGGGTCCAGGACGGTGACCTGCCAGAGCGTGACGCGCTCCCGTCTCTCATCCTCATGGCGGCACGGTGACGGTGACTCCGGCACGGTGACGGTGGCCCTGGCACTATGCCATGCTGGGGCCAAGCTGGACACGGGTAGGATGGCACCAAACGGTGCACACTCCAGTCCGTGTCAGGGTGGAGGGGACAGTGTCCTTCCCGCTGCTTCAGCTCCCTCCCACCATCCCGGTGGGGGACATCCAGCCCCGTCTGCTGTCGGTGACCTTCTTACTGCGTGGTCCCCAAAGCCACGGTGTGGGGTGCATGGCCCACTGGTGCCACCACGATGGCTCCCTCCCATCGCGCGTGTGGGGGGATGCAGGGAGGGACAAACTCTCCTCGGTGAGCGACGTTGGCACCTGAGAGTCTCTCCTCGAGCAGCTTGGCCGTTGCCGGCGAGAGGTTGCCCAGGATGCTCTACCGCGGGCACGGACCTGCCGGCTGCGTGCGGATGTCCCTGGCCGTGGGGTGCCAACGAGTGGCTGTCCCTGTGCCAAGCACTGCCAGCCACCCCTGGTTTGACTCATCCAAAGGCACTCGGCATTAATATTTCAGGGATGCTGTGCGGGATGAGGATGCCGGAGCGGGGAGCGGGCGCGGTGGGAGGTGCTCTGTCTCTGCACATGCTCCTGCTGCTGCTATTTCAAGTTATTTAGGTTAGCGCCAGCGGAGCAGGGAGGGACCCGCGAGGCTGGGCCACCCTATCCGTGCTGCTTCACAGCCCCATCAACCAGGCCACCACCGGGAGAGCCACGAGCTCCCGGTGTGTGAGCAGCCAGTTTCCCTTGCCGCGGGCCCGGGCGCTGCCACCCCGCTGAAGAGCTGGGAAACTGGGAAAAGTGTCAGAGGATGGACCTGGTGAGGAGATGGGTGCTGCCAGCACCCAGACAACGCCCTCTGCCATGCATGGGCTCCAGCGTGCCTTGGCATGGCATGGGGGTGCTCTTCTCGAGGAGGGGGGATGCTGTCCTCAGGGGGACATCTGCAGTGGCCGAGGGGATGGAGGCAGGTGGCCACCTCTGCCAGTGCCTGGGTAACCTTGCGCTCTGCCATGCACAGGCTGCAGTGTGGCTTGGCATGACATGGGGATGCACTTCTTGGAGCGGACATCTGCCATGACCAGGGGGTGTGGAGGCAAGTGGCCACCTCTACCAATGCCTGGGCAAACCCCTCTGCCACGCACAGCGTCCAACATGGCATGGTGTGGAGATGCTCTCCTCATGGGGACATCTATGATGGCCAGTGGTGATGGAAGTGACTGGCCACCTCTGCCAGCACCTGGGAAAAACCCCTCTGCCACACACCGGCTCCGACGTGGCATGGCATGCATGGCACAGCATGGCATGACGCACGGATGCTTTCCTCAGGGTGTGGGGACATCTGTGATGTCCACAGGGGACGGAGTCTGAGTGGCCACCTCTGCCAGTGCCTGGGCAATCCTACCCCACTGCCTGTCAGCTGCCAGCTGAGCCGGGTGGCACCGCGGCGGCTCTGCGCGGCACTCAGCCCCCGCTGCCTCGTCTGCCACCCCCCCTTCGCGTATTTGTCACTTGAGAAGCCACCGGGATGGCTCCCAAAATAGAAGCCACGAGTCGCAGCAGCCCGGCTCGCCGTGGCACAGCGGCGAGGGGCCAGCGAGCAGCACCGACCCCCACAGTGCCTGTCCGGCTCCCGGCTTAGCCGCAGCCGCACGCAAGTCCGTCGGTGCCCGACATTGGCACTCAGCGGCGCTTGGCACTGCCACCTGGGTGCTGAGCAGACCCATCCGGCCTCATTCTCCTCTCGCTTTGTTTGGCCAGAGCGCACCGGCCCCGGGCCCGCCGAGGGCTGCGGCGTGGGACGGCCCGGTACCGGCCTGCCCCGGTAAGCGTCGGTTGCGAGGAGCCAGGCTGGAGGCGGGCAGAGACACGCGCCCGAGCCGTTTTGTTCGCCGTTTTTGGCCCTTGCTTCTAGCAGCTCGGCCGCCGGACAATTAAAATGCAGCGGTAAGCGTCCCCGTTCCCCCAACCCCCAGCCCTGTCAGCACGGCTGGATGAGTGCCCCGGGGCAAGGAGGCGTGAGGGTGGGGTGTGGTTGCCCAGCATGGCAAAGGGGATGTACCCTAGACCCCCCCCACATCCCCCTCTTACCCCCCAGCACCGTGACCTCCACCATGGTAGCCAAACTAGTCCCGTGTGCCGAGCCCTGCGCCGGAGCAGCTCCTTTCCCCATGGCGTGCTGGGAATTTGGGGTTAAATTCTTCATTTTAGCATCTTTGAAGCGGTTTTTTTTTTCTTCGTGAAAGCCGGTGGCAGCGGCACCAAACCGGCCCGGCTGGATGCTGCCTGCCTCGGGCGCGTCCATCACCCGGCGTCGGGGCTGGGGCGGGCAGTGGGGCCGGAGGGCTTGGCACGAACGTTGGCTTCCCTGTTATTTATTATGCCAGGGCTTTGAAGCTTGGCACAGCGCTTCAGAGGTGGGTGGGTGGCACTGCGTGCCCTGCTCGGCATTCCCAGCAGTGCCGATGGCTCTGGCTGCGTGGGGCTGTGTCTGGAGTGGGGTCAGGGTACAGGATGTGGGGTGCGGCAGGCGCGGTGACACCCGGAATCCATCCCACTGTGAAAGCTCTCCCTGTGGCTGCTGGCACGGGGCTTGGCTTGCTTTGGCAAAGGCGAAGCAGTGGCTGCACCGGGGTGTGGAGCACTGACACCAGCAGCCTGCTCGGGAAGCGTGGTGGAAATCCTGGGAGGAAATCCCAGGTGAGAGTGGGGGTGACATGATGAAGAAGGTGCCCCCAGAGTGGCTGTGCCCCGGTGATGCCAGTGCTGGGATGGCATCAGGGGCTGCACTGTGCTTGGAGCTGTGCTCAGGGTGGGATTCACTCCCTGGCTCTGCCCTGGTAGGGGGCTGCCTGCCCAGCTCCCCCCTTGTCTATGGTGTAGTGAGGGTCTTTTGGAGCCAGACATGCAGGACACACCATGGTGTGGGGCTGGGTAGGTGTGGAGGGGTTACTTGTGGGGCTGTGCCCATGGTAGCACTGGCAGTGTGCTGGGAGAGGCTGGAGAGCCATGTGCCAGCTCCAGGCACCAGGTATCCCCCTGGCTTAAGTGGGGCAAGAGCTGGTCACCCCTGCAGTAGCCAGACCCTGTCAGGGAGCCTCCAGCACCCATCCCACTGGTTATTTTGGGAAAGGTTAGAGATGATGGGGAGGGGAGGGTGCTAGCTTGCCTCTGGCTTCTTGCCAAGGTGGGCAACCAGCCCCTTGCCCACTCAGGCAGCAGGTAATGGGCTAGCTGCTCCTTTCCCGTCGGCGGCGGCACCGCAGTGCGCGTGGCTCTGGCTCTGTGCCGCGCATGACTCAGCTCCGGTGCTGCTGGAGGAAGGGAGGGAGGGATGGAGGGAAAGAGGGGACCCCCTGCCTGTACCCCTGCCCCCGTATCCCTGCCTGCAGTGAGTGGCATGAGGGTGTTTGGATGAATAGTTTGGCTTTGGTCCTCACTGGGCAAGTGGGCCACCATGCCATGCTGGGGGCTACTGGGGGCTGCTGGTGGCTACAGGGACCTTGTTTCCAGCTGCTTCAGTGGCTAAAAATACTGGTAGCAGCCCAACTGTGTGGGGTGGGATGGGATGAGAAGCAGGGTTGGGGGTCCCTGGGGGCATGGGGGGGGACTCAGGCCAGCTCAGCTGTTGGTGGCTTGTGGCTGTGCATCCGTGGTGCTGAGTCATGGCGCTGCCGAGGACGTGAGTTGGGCTGTGGGTGGGCTGCAGTCCTCCCCTTTGCAAGCCCAGGGAGGTGGCAGCACCCCATAGCCTCTCTTCCACTGCACCCCATAGCTTAAACCCCTCCCCCCCCAATCTGCTGGGGGCCAGGGGGTCCTGCCATCCCCATCCCCATGCTTAGGCATGGTGCAGGCAGTGCCTCCTTCTCCACTGGCCCCAGGCAACACCCTGGGCTGTGGCAGCAGGAGAACAGGGCTGGGGAGGGGGGTCAGGGGGTTTAGGGAGGGTCAAAAGGGGTCGATCCCTTCCCCCCCCTCCAGAGCCTCTGGCCAGCAGCTGGACCAGGGAGCGGGAAGCGGATTAACGCTGCTGTTGCTGTTGCTGCTGTGCAGGGTGGGGGTGGGGGGCACGGGAGGGGAAGGCAGCAGGGTGGGAGGATGACACCCCCCCTGCTTTTAGGGAGGGGACAGCAGTATGAGGACCCTGCTCTTGACATGCTTTCGACCCTGCTCTGAAGCATTTGGTGGGGGCCAGTGGGATGGTGTCTCAGTGCCCCCCCATCACCCCCTCCCCAGCTCCGAGGCACTTCTCCCCAATGCTTTGCCCGTGGTATGGGTGCAGTGATGGGGTCTTGGCACCCACAGTGCCTGGGCAGAGCTCTCCACCATCTGGGAGAGGGTTTGTGGCTGTGCCTGCTGGCAGATGTTGCCCCCTCTAAGCCCTGCTCTAATGGACCCCGATCCCCAGCCCTGGCAGATTAGGGGGCTGCAAGGGGGGTGGGGGGGGCATAAGCTGCTTAGGGTCCAGCAGCAGCCCCTGGGAGCCCCATGGCCAACGTGCAGGGAAGGAGCTGTGCCCTGGCAGAGGGGCAGTGCCTGCATCCCCCTCAATAACCCCTGCCCATGAGCCACATCCTGCCCCATATCCATGTCCTGTGGTGGGTCCCAATCCCAGTGACCCCCTCCCGAGTCATAGCCATGAGGGTGGGATGCCAACAAGGCTGTCAAAGACCTTCATGGCCTCTCCCCACTGCCATACCTAAGGGTCACACAGATAGGGTGTGGGGGGTTTTCTTGGTATTCCCCACACCCCCAGTGCTGGAACTCAGGTGGGATGGGTAACCCCGAGCCCTGGATTTGGGGGTGGGCTGGGGATGGTGGGCACAGCCCGGGTGGCAGTGCCAGTGTGATGCTTGTCTCTTGGCAGCTGGGGCATGGCCGTCAATGTGTACTCGACGTCGGTGACCAGCGAGAACCTGAGCCGCCATGACATGCTCGCCTGGGTCAACGACTCTCTCCAGCTCAACTACACCAAGATTGAGCAGCTCTGCTCAGGTGGGAGCACGGGGGGAACCCCAGATAGGGGTGGGGATGGATGGGGTTGCCATCAGGCGCCCTTCCCTCCTCACCTTGTGATCCTGTGCCTGATTCAGGGGCTGCCTATTGCCAGTTCATGGACATGCTCTTCCCTGGCTGCATCCACCTGCGGAAGGTGAAGTTTCAGGCCAAGCTGGAGCATGAGTACATCCACAACTTCAAGGTGCTGCAAGCAGCCTTCAAGAAGATGGGAGTGGACAAAGTAGGTCAAGGGGGTGGTGGTGGTGGTGGGGCAGAGGTGGGGCTATGCAACCCCCCACCATCAACCCCTTGGGGTGTCCTCACTCCTCCTCCTCACTCCTCCCCGACTCATCCTCCAAGATCATCGCGGTGGAGAGGCTGGTGAAGGGCAAGTTCCAGGACAACTTTGAGTTCATCCAGTGGTTCAAGAAGTTCTTCGATGCCAACTACGACGGGAAGGAGTACAACCCGCTGCTGGCACGGCAGGGCCAGGATGTGGCAGCTCCCCCAAACCCAGGTGATCACATCTTCAACAAATCCAAGAAACCCATTGGCACTGCAGGTAATGTCCGGGTCCCCCCCGGCGAGCTCTGCCCCCTCCCAGTCTTCCTGCACCCCACGTTGCTCTGGCCATGGCCAGGCATGTGTTGTTCCTCCCCACCTCTCCCTGCACCCCACTGCCCCTGCCTGCACCTTGCTCAGCTGCCTGACTGCCTGCCTGCAACCAGAGGGTCTTCAGGGACACCTAAGATGAAAGGGACAGTGGAAGGACCTGTGGGGAGCTGAGCAGGGCTTGGCTACTTTCATCTTCCTGCTCACTGTGGGTCTGGGGGTGGCTTGACCTCCCCCCTGGCTGCCATCCCCCCCATGCTGTGCCACCATGGTGTAGCCATGCTGCACCCAGTCGTGGGTGATGCTCCGTGGGCATTGTAGGCTCCCTGTGCCAGCCTCATGGAAGCATCTCAAGGGTTGGACCCTCCTTCTCCCCCAATTCCATCCTATGGCAAACCTTGGCCAGCCTACGAGCACCCTGTGAGGGGGCTGGGGGTCAGATCTGCCAGGGGAAACTGAGGCAGAGGAAGAGGAAGCTGAAGGCAGAACAGCCTGGAGACACCGCTCAGCCCAGAGTCATGGCTCAGCCCTGCGTGCTCTGCCTGCCCTTGCTGCCTGCTGCTGGCTCCCTGCCACCCAGCACGGGGGGTTGGCATTAACCTATGGGTCCCTTTCTGCTGTCAAGTACCCCAGAGGACCTCTCCCACCGGCCCCAAGAACACCCCAAACCCAGCTCGCCTCAGCAATGTCCCCAGCAGCATCCTCCGGAAAAACTCGCCCGCGGCTCGCAACGGAGGCACCGAGGCTGACGCTCAGATCCTGGAGCTCAACCAGCAGGTGAGGCAGAGGAACCTTTCCCCTGCCTATCCCTGCTGGAGACACCCTGAGTGGGTGTTGAGCCCCTTCCAGGGTATGGGAGGCTTTGGGGCTGAAGGCTCCCCTACCCCTCCTGCAGCTGATGGACCTGAAGCTGACAGTGGACGGCCTGGAGAAGGAGAGGGATTTCTACTTCAGCAAACTGAGGGACATTGAGCTGATCTGCCAAGAGCATGAGAATGAGAACAGCCCCATCATCAGCGGCATCATCAGCGTCCTCTACGCCACTGAGGTGAGGGCTGGCCATTGCTGCCATCCCCATCCTTGGGGATCCCCTTCCCAATCCTCCATCCTGCTCTCTGGGCTTCCCTGGGCTGAAAGTTGAACTCCTCTTATGTGGAGAGGTTGAGGGAGCTGGGGGTGGTGAGCCTGCAGAAGAGAAGACTGAAGTGGTGGTTCTCAATGCTTATCAGTGCTTAAAGGGTGGGAGTCAGGAGGATGGGGCCAGGCTTTGTTCTGTGGTGGCCAGTGACAGAGGTAATGGGGAAAAACTAGCACCCAGCAAGTTCCATCTGAACATGAGGAGAAACTTCTTTGCTCTGAGGGTGGTGGAGCATTGGCCCAGGCTGCTCAGGGAGGTGCTGGAGTCTGCATCTCAGGGGATATTCAAAACCTGACTAGACCCCATCCTGTGCAAGCTGCTCTAGGTTCTCCTGCTCTTGCAGGGGGGTTGGATTAGATGATCTCCAGAGGTCCCTTCCAACCCCTAATATTCTGTGATTCTTTGAAAATCCTCTGTGGGTGAGGAACTCATTGAAAGCAACCCTGCAGAGGACTTGGGGGTCATGCTAGATGAAAAGCTGGATATAAGCCAGCAATGTATACTCACAGCCCAGAAAGCCAACAGCATCCTGGGCTGCATCAGGAGAGGCATGAGCAGCAGGGCTAGGGAGGTGATTCTGCCTCTCTCCTCTGTGCTTGTGAGGNCGAATCTATGAAACTCCCTTCCCCATCCCTTCTCCCATTGGGTGCTGGGCTTGGATTGGGGTGTGGGCTTTGCCAAAGCTCTTGCACTGTGCCAGGAGGATGGAGGTGGGGATGAATGTCCGTGGGGATGAGGTGGGTGCAGAATCACTCACCCTTTACCTGATCCCTGGGTTGATGACCACCTGTGTCCACTCTTCCTCTACCAGGAGGGCTTTGCCCCACCGGAGGATGACGAGCTGGAGGAGCAGCAGCCAGAGGAGCAGGACGAGTACTAGCCCCGGCACGCTCCCGCGTCCCGCCCCGCGCCGTTCCCCCACCATAGACATTCGAGGTCCGAGCCCGTGCGCCTCGCCCCTCACTGTCACATGCCATCACGGTCTCCGGCGAGCCAAGCCCGCCACCTCGGCCTCCAGCAGCTCCGGTGGGAAGCCGCTGCCTCCATCCACAGCTGCCCACCCAGCGAGGAGCATGGGGGCTTTTGAGGGGGGAGGGGGTGGGCACAGGCTCTGGCCTCTGTGCCCAGGGCCCAGCCCTCCCTCCCCACCCATTTATCCTTCCCCTATTTATTTCCGTTGTCCCCTCTCCGGTGTGGGTGCCGCGGTCACCCCGGAGTCCCCTCCTGCCCCTGTGGTGTGAGAGTGAGAGGACTGAGTCCTCCTCGGGGTGGTGGGGGGGAGCTTGTCCTGCACCTTGTGCTGCCTGCACCCTGCCAGCCCCACCCCAGGGATGAGGGGTTGGAGCCAGGGACCACCGCATGGGGCTCAGTGGACACCAGGCAACCTGCGGGGAGGACACGGCTTGGGGAGGAGGAGGAGGAGGAGGAGGATGTTGCTTCGGATTCCTGAGAGGATGAAGAAGGAAACCCCAACCTGGCTGAGGACAAGGAAGGTGCAGGCAGGGACGGGGTGAGGGACACCTGGTCACCACCAGCCAGGACTGAGGAACCCAAAGTGGGAACCAGTCCCATAGTGTGGGGGCCACTTCCCCATACCCATGGCCACCCAGGACCACCCTCCTGTCCCTGGGGGGAGTTGAGCCAGTTGGGTCTTTCCCACCCCGTGGGGTGCTGGAGGTAGGTTCCTGCAGCACCTGCCCTGGCCATCGTCCCCCCCCTGTTGCATCGCTTGTCTGGTCTGTCACTGCTGGCAAAGCTGCATCTGTGTCCAGTTTTATTTAAAATAAAACTCGTGTGGTTAAAACTTTGGTCCTGGTGCCAGTCCCTGTGGGAGGGGACACAGGAGAAAGGTGGGGATGGGCTTTGTAGCAGGAGCTGTTGGGACAGGACAAGAGGTGATGATTTGAAACTGAAATAGAGACATTTAGACTAGAGAGAAGGAAGAAATTGTTTGTTCTGAGGGTGGGGAGAGCCTGGCCCAGGTTGCCCAGAGAGGTGAGAGATATCCCATACCTGGACCCATTCTAGGTCAGCTCATTTGGGGCTCTGAGCAACCTGCAGGGAGGTTGGACAGGATGACCTTTAAATCAAAGCATCATTTAGGTTGGAAAAGACCTCTAAGATTATCAAGTCCAACCCTTGACTCAACACTCCCATGGCACTAAACCATGTCCCATAGCACCACATCTCCATGAAACCCCTCCAGGGATGGAGACTCCATCTCTGCCCTGGGCAGCCTGGGACAGGCCTTGACAACCCTTGCCAGAAAGAAATTCTTCCTCATGGCCAACTTAAACCTCCCCTAGTGCAACTTGAGGCTGTTTCCTCTTGTTCTCCCACTTGTTCCTTGGGAGAAGAGACCAACCCCCATCTGGCTCCAAGCTTCTTCCAGGGAGTTGGAGAGAGTGAGAAGGTCTCCTCTGAGCACAAACCAGCCGAGTTCGGCTGGGCGGGAGGCTGTCTCTGGGCATCCCGGGGCCTTGGCTGCGATCGGTGGACAAAAGCATCGAGCAGAGCGCCTCGGGGGAGCGCGGGCAGGGAGGGGAGCGGCAGCCGGTAAGCGGCACGGGAGGGGCTGAGGCCTGCCCGGAGCCACCGCCTGGAATGCAGATTACGTACCGCGAGGCACGACGGGAGAAAATCACGACAAAGCCCCCAAATCGGTGTGATGTAGCACTAAGACCGACACTAACGGCGCCAAAACATGAGGAACAACATGAGACTTGGAGTCTAGCAAGAGTAGTGTTAGACTGGTGGTCTCCGTGTGTTAGGTGTATGTGCGGCGGAGGGGAGNACACACACACACATCCCCCGCAAGGACCGGGGACCCCGAGCAGTTCTGCTGCTGCTCTTTGCTTGCTTTCTCTCCACGACTACGCACACAAATCTGTTCTTATTACCAGAAAAATCAGGGGAGAGCGCGAACGCAGTCCCCCACTACCACAAATTATGCAGTCGAGTTTCCCGCATTTGGGGAAATCGCAGGGGTCAGCACACCCGGAGTGCAAGGGATGAGCCTCGCCCTGGGAAAACCACCTGCTTGATCATGGTGTCTCCCCTGCCAGGTAAGTATGAGTTGTTAGTCCCAACCGCCACCACCCCCCTCCGCTGCACATACATCTAACACACGGAGACCGCGAAACTGACACTACTCCTTTTAGGACTCAAGTCGCATCCTCTGCCCAACATTTTGACTCCGTAGTGCTTCACGTAGTGCTCCCGCACGCCTGGTATTATTTTTGTCGTGATTTTTCTCCCCCGCCATGCCTCCTGCTTCTTGATTTACATATCCCCGCCCCCTCGGCTCTGTGCCGCGTCTAGCTTTGTCCCTGCCGCTGATGGCCACGGCACGGCAGGCACCGAGCAGCTCCGCAATCAGCAGGTCACATGGTCAGCAATCATCTGCCCAGAGTTCAGCTTTGCCCTCCTGTTGCTGTGAGCAGAGCCAAACTCTTCCTGCTCAGCCCTGGCCCAGCGCCAGCCTGGCTCCGCTTGCTCCCGGTCTCTCCCGGTGTGTTCTGCACCAAGTCAGGCCGTGGAGCAAGGTACACCTCCTACTCTATTCTGAGCGCCACTAGAAGGCCCTCGGACTGCCCCGATTGTGTCCCGCTTGGCTTGGGACATGCTGGGATTGCCTGTGGTGCCCTGGTACAGCCCCCACTACCCATGGGAGTCCCAGTATGTGGAACCGGAGTGTCTCTGGGTCCATGATGGCTGCTGGCAAGGGATTACAGATGTTTTGGGCAGGCCATGTCGGTCAATGCACTACCCGTTCTATACTGATGCTGGTGCTGGAGATGGAGCGGACCACGCTGCACCGCTCCCCGACCGGCGTCCCGCCTCAGAGGGACCCCACGGCATGAGAACTGGGACCGGCAACTTGCAAGACGAGGGGCGGGGCCTGGCTAAAGACGGCGGGGATATGCAGATATCTTGAGGCATGACGGGAGAGAAACGCGACAAAGACGGGGCCGGCAATGGGCATGACGGAAACCAAGCCCGGCACTAAGGAGTCAAAATGTTGGGCAGAGGATGCGACTTGAGTCCTAAAAGGAGTAGTGTCAGTTTCGCGGTCTCCGTGTGTTAGATGTATGTGCGGCGGAGGGGGGTGGTGGCGGTTGGGACTACCAACTCATACTTACCTGGCAGGGGAGACACCATGATCAAGCAGGTGGTTTTCCCAGGGCGAGGCTCATCCCTTGCACTCCGGGTGTGCTGACCCCTGCGATTTCCCCAAATGCGGGAAACTCGACTGCATAATTTGTGGTAGTGGGGGACTGCGTTCGCGCTCTCCCCTGATTTTTCTGGTAATAAGAACAGATTTGTGTGCGTAGTCGTGGAGAGAAAGCAACGAGCAACAGCAGAGCTTCTCGGGGTCCCCGGTCCTTGCGGGGGGG
>VWZO01017208.1:44175-59498 GCA_013396975.1 Bucco capensis
CACACTCCAGCATCTCAATATCCTCTTTGCTTGATGTCCCACCCATCTGGGTGGATGTTCTGGAGTGGGAGGAGTTGAGCCCTGAAAACCCAACAGGGCCCCCATATCTTGCCAGAGTCTACATCCCTGGGGACTCTTCCAAACAGATCCAAAAAAAGGCAAAATCTCCTCTCTTAAAGTCCAGGGCACCATGAATGGGCAGAGCTGATGTCACTGCAGCATCATAGCAGTTCCCTGGAACTGGATCCTGGAACTCTTGGCACAACAGACAAGAGTCCTGCAGCAGCAGAGCTGAGCTGCTGAGCCTCACCAGGAGAGTTCCCACTCCACCAGCCCAAATGGCTCAGGTGTTCAACCTTCAGGGAGGGGGAAGATCTAACCCTCTCCTTTTTTGTACTTGCTATTAATTAGGTGCCAAATAACTTCATCATGCACCTGCCTTGATTGGGTCTTGGGCCTTATGTAAGAGACCCCAAAGGGCAAAGTTTGGGGTGGGAGTTTTAGGGACTGGTCCTTAGTTTTATATTGAATATGACTTATATGGAATGGAACAGCTTGTTCTGCCTCAAACTAGGACAGGCATTGACCATCTCTCTGGGCAACCTGGGCCAGGCTCTCACCATGCTCAGCAGAAACAATTTCTTCCTCAGATTTAGTCTAAATCTCCTCTTTTAGTTTCAAGCCATCACTCCTTCTCCTGTCCCAACAGCTCCTGCTAAAAAGTTTCTCCCCATCTTTCTTCTAGGCCCTTGAAGTCCTGAAAGGCCACAAGAAGGTCTCCCTGGAGCCTTCTCTTCTCCAGGCTGCACAACTCCAGCTCTCCCAGCAGAGAGCTTCCAGCCCTGGCATCCTTGCTGTGTTCTCCTGTATCCCTGCTCCCCCAGCTCCATGTCTGTGCTGTGCTGAGCACTCCAGAGCTGCCCCAGCCCTGCAGCTGAGCTCTGAGCAGAGGCACAATCCCCTCCCTGCCCTGCTGGGGATGAGCCCAGCACAGTTAGCTTCTGGGCTGGGAGAGCACACATTGCCACCTCAGCTCCAGCTTTTCCCCCCAAGTCCTTCTCCTCAGGGCTACTCTCCAACTCTTACATCCCCAGTCTGGATTGACACCAGAGGTTGCCCTGACCAGCTGCAGGACCTTGCCCTTGGCCTTGTTAAACCTCCTCCTTTTTTCTTACCTCTTTCTTTCTTCCTCAACCAATGAAAAACCACAGCAGACAGCACCCAGCTCCCAACCAGAGCTGCAGGAGCCACCTCTTTTCCTCAGCCTCCCCTTTCCAGTGTGGGGATATACCTCAGGATGACCCCAGCTCTGTTTTCCTGAGGGACAGCAGCTGCTCTAGCACAGATCCATCTGATAACTTGAGGTTTCCTTGTGCTTTGCAGCTACACCCTGGAGTGCAACTACAACACAGGACGCTCAGTGAACAGCATCCCTGTGGCCTGCCACGACAATGGGAGGGCCAGCCCCCCACCCCCACCTGCCTTCCCCTCCAAATACACTGTGGAGCTCTTTGAGCAGGTAAGGAGGTCGCCAGCAGTGGGGGGAGGACAGGGATCATTGCTAAAGACATTGAACAGAGCTCTGAGCCACAGGGAATGCCACCAAGTAGAATGAACCCCATGGACCACTAGTCCCTGGGCTCAGCTCCTCCAGCCACTTCCTTCCCTAGCCAAGAGTAAACCTGTCTAAACCATGTTGCTGCCAGCTTCAAGGCTTCTCTCTCACATCATTTAACCCCTTCCCTCCTGTCTTCTCCTGGCAGGTGGCACTGGATATGGCTGAGTGTCTAAACCATGTTGCTGCTAGCTTCAAGGCTTCTCTCTCACATCATTTAACCCCTTCCCTCCTGTCTTCTCCTGGCAGGTGGGACGAGCCCTGGCTGTGGCAGCACTGAACATGGCTGAGTATCTAAACCATGTTGCTGCCAGCTTCAAGGCTTCTCTCTCTCATCATTTAACCCCTTCCCTCCTCTCCTCTCCTGGCAGATGGCACTGAACATGGCTGAGTGTCTAAACCATGTTGCTGCTAGCTTCAAGGCTTCTCTCTCACATCATTTAACCCCTTCCCTCCTGTCTTCTCCTGGCAGGTGGGACGAGCCCTGGCTGTGGCAGCCCTGGACATGGCTGAGTGCAACCCCTGGCCCCGCATTGTCCTCTCAGAGCACAGCTGCCTCAGTAACCTGCGTGCCTGGATGCTGAGGCATGTGAGGGGCATGAAGGCCACAGCAGGAGGGGGCCCACGACGAGGAGGAGGAGGAGGAGGAGGTGGTGGTGGTGCCAGGACCCCCCCCAGGAGCTCCATGTAAGGGCCTGGCTGGGTTGAGAGCTCAAGAGCTGCAGGATAAACGCCAGTTAGAGATGATAAATGTAGTGCCCAAGTGAGTTGACTCTGCAGCTAAGGAAGCTGAAGGGGGTTTGCTGTCCCTGAGTGTCCCTTAGCTCTGTGGTATTGGGAGGGGAAGGGGTTTGGGATTCAGCTGGGAGGAATTAGGGAGTCACAAAATGGTTTGGGTGGGAAGGGATCTTTCATAGTCTTCTAGTTCAACTCTACCCTGGGATATCTGCAACTAGAGCAGGTTGCTCACAGCCCCAAACAAGCTGAGCTGGAATGGTTGCAGGAATGGGAGATCTCCCACCTCTCTGGGCAACTTGGGACAGGGTCTTGCCACCCTCAGTGGAAACAATTTCTTCCTTTTCTCTAGTCTAAATCTCCCTCTTTTAGTTTCAAACCATCACTCCTTGTCCTGTCTCAACAGGGCCTGGCTGAAAAGTTTCTCCTCATGTTTCTTCTAAGCCCCTTTAAGTACTGAAGGTCTCCCTGGAGCCTTCTCTTCTCCAGGCTGAACAAGCCCAACTCTCCCAACCTATCTCACAGCAGAGAGCTTCCAGCCCTTACATCATTGCTGTGGTTTCCTCTAGACCCTTTCCAACAGCTCACTTGAGCTCTGCCTCACTGAGGCACCAGTGCCACACCAGGAGAGAGGTTCTCAGCAGCCTTGGGGTAGAGTCTCTGCCTATGAGGAGGTAGTTTTGGCCAGTTGTAACCCCAGGCCAGAGCCCAAAGCCATTGTGAGGTGAGGTGAGGTCACTGCAGACTGGCCAAGTGCTGTGCTTAGCATCTCCCATCTCCTCCTCTCTCTTTCCCTGCAGATCTGATTCCCATTGGGGTAAACCTGGGACAGGATCCCACCACCTTCTGTCTAGTCTAAAGGGGTCATCTGCCTGCAGAGAGAGCCAGTGGCTCTTCTGCTTCCCCTCTCCCTCCCCAGCCTGGTCTGCTGCTGGACAGGGATGGATTTGGGATTGAGAGTGAGGAGTGGGAGCTCTGAAGGCACACTGCTGCCCTGAAGCTGCTGGGATGGAGGTGTACAGTGTGGGGGATTAGGGTCTGCTGGGACAGACCTGTCTGGGAGAATCCTAGAATCACCACAATCCTTTGGGTTGGAAAAGGTCTTGAAGATCATGGAGTCCAGACATGAACCAGCACTGCCAGCTCACCACTAAGCCATAGCCTCAGCACCACAGCTCCAGGGCTTTCCAACCCCTCCAGGGATGGGGACTCCACCACTGCCCTGGGCAGCCTGAGCCAAGCCTGGACAACCCTTTTGGGGAAGAAATTCTTCCTCTTGTCCAACCTAAACTTCCCCTGGGGGCAACTTGAGGCTGTTTCCTTTTGTCCTAGCGCTTGTCACCTGGGAGAACAAACACTGCCCCCTCCTCAGTGTATGTCTGTGTGTGTGTGTGTGTTCCAATGCTGGGGCCAAGTCCAGGCCTTTGAGGAGGATATCTTCTTCCCCACAGACCTGAGCCTCTTGTTTTTCATCCCCTTCCAGCAGGATCCCCACCTCAGCCTCTGATAACACTCTGTCCCGCACGAGGAGCTTCAGCAATGGCACCAGCAACAGCCAGCAGGACTCACCACGGGTCAGAACCTCCCCTAGCTTCACTTTTGGCTCCAGCAGCTCCTCAGGGCTAACCACCATGAACCAGAGACTTCAGCAAGGCACTAGCAGAGAGCCAGCTCCAGGTAGAGGTAAGCTGGGCCAGGGATCACTGCTTCGCTTGCTCCGATCCCTGTCGAGCTGCTGCACTGAGCCACAGCCCTGAGGAGAGCAATAACTCTGGGTGCTAATGTCCTAAACATGGGCTTGTGTGAAAGAAGTGTGTGTGAAATGCTTCCCTATCCCCTTTGGAAGGCTCCTGGGTGGCCTGCTCAGCTCCTGGGTCAGGACAGATATCATAGAATCATTCTGGGTGGAAAAGACCTCTTAAGATCATCAAGTCCAGCTATGGAGCTAGCACCCTCATGCCTCTAAGTCATCTTGTGAAGTGCCATGTCTACATGTTTTTTGAAGCCTTCCAGGGATGGGGACTCCAGCACTGCCCTGGACAGCCTGGGCCAGGCCTTGACAACCCTTGCCAGCAAGAAATTGTCCCCAATATCTAACTTAAACCTCCCCTAGCACAACTTGAGGCTGTTTCCTCTTGTCCCATCACTTGTTCCTTGGGAGAAGAGCCCAACCCCCAGCTGGCTCCAAGCTCCTTGCAGGGAGTTGCAGAGAGGGAGAAGGTCTCCCCTGAGCCTCCTCTTCTCCAGCCTAACCAAGCCCAGTTCCTCAGCTGCTCCTCAGCACACTTGTGCTCTAGACCCTTCCCCAGCTTCCTTGCCCTTCTCTGGACACACTCCAGCACCTCTGTGTCCTTCTGGGAGGGAGTGAGGAGCCCAAAGCTGAGCCCAGGCTTGGAGCTGTGTCCTCCCCAGTGGCTAGGCCAGGAGGACAATCCCTGCCCTAGTGCTGCTGCCACACTAGTGCTGCTCCAAGCCAGGATGCTCTTAGCCTTCTTGGCCTCCTGGGTACTCTGCTGCCTCATCTCCAGCTGCTGTTGTTGATCCATAGCTTCTCCTGGGAACCAAGGGGCTCAGGGCAGAGGCTTCTGGAGAAAACTCCACTCAACCTCCCTCAGCTGCTCCCAAAGAATTCCTGAGGCCTCTGGGATACACCAAAGTGCCTTTTCCCTTTCCAGGCACCTGTTGAGCAGCACTCACTTGATTGTGGCTCATGGCTCTGGTCATGGCAGAGCTGGAATTAGTCCCTGGGGACTTGGAGCAGGCAGGAGCTGCCTCACAGCACCAAGCTGCTCAGGGGCAGGGGGGGCTCAGCATCACTGCTCCAGGTACCCCCTGAGGGGCTTGGGGTGGTGTCCAAGCTGGCTAATGATGGGGAGGGAAGCCCCAGTGGTCCTTGCTGCTGTTCTGTGTGGTCCAGTCCACTGGAAACTGGGCTGGAGCAAGCACTGTGCTGGAGGTATCTCAGCATCCAGAGATGAGCAAGGAAGGGCTTGCTTTTGGGGTGAGGCAGCTGCCAGGGTGACTCTGAAGGTGTTGTGGTGTCATGGTGCTGGGAGCCATCACAGTGTCAGGAGCCATCATGGTGTTCCTGACCCTTGGCTCCATTCTCCTTGTGTTTGTCTTGCTTCATCCTTCCATTCCAGTAGCATCTCCTGACTGTTTCTCATCTGCCATGAGAAGGTGGGGGGGAGGCAATAAAAGGCTGATGTTCTCATGGGCACGTTGTGACTCCTGTTCCTTCCTGCTATGCATGCTTGGGCCTCCTGGAGCCTTATCCCTGTCCCTAAGGACTCAGTGTCATTCTGCCACCCTAGCCTAGCTCCCAGGCTGCCACCATGATGCCTCAAAGCTTCTAGAGCTCTGTGCCTGGTGGGATACACTGGTGAAGCATCTCTTGGCACTGGGATGTGGCTCTTCCAACCCTCAGCTTGGCATCACCTGGTAGCCTGAGCTTGTGTGTCCCTGCTCTGGCTGTCACCAGAGTGAGGGCTCTGGTAGGGCTGGCACTGCCTCATCCACGGAATGCTTTATCCCCACAGCTTTGCCTTCTGAGCCCCCACACTGCTGCCCTCCTGGTGGTGGCATGGGCTCTTCCTTCCCCAGGCAGCTGGGAAGGAAGTGGGAATGCTCCCATCCTGCCTGCAGCCCCTGGTGTGAGGAGGTGGCACAGGATGAAGAAAGACACTGTGTCCTAGTTGTGTTCCATCCTTCCCCTTCCTGCTTGTCCCCACTGGCCATACCCTGAGGGGTGAGGGGAGCTGTTTTCCCACTATCCATCATGGTCCTTCCTCCAGGACAGCTGTCTGCAGGTCACAGGGAGGATGTCCTGTCCCAGACCTGCTGCTGGGGCTATGACAAGTGTCAGAGATTCATCCTTCTCCCAGCTGCTTCCTCAGGGCCTCACAGGAAGGGAGCTCTTTCCTGGTGGAATCCAACCTCATCCTTCCAGCAGCATGGCATGTGCTGAGCAGTCTGCTGGCAGCAGGACTAGGGCAGGGATTGTCCTCCTGGCCTGGCCACTGGGGAGGACACAGCTCCAAGCCTGGGCTCAGCTTTGGGCTCCTCACTCACTCCCAGAAGGACATGGAGGTGCTGGAGTGTGTGCAGAGAAGGGCAAGGAAGCTGGGGAAGGGTCTAGAGCACAAGTGTGCTGAGGAGCAGCTGAGGAACTGGGCTTGGTTAGGCTGGAGAAGAGGAGGCTCAGGGGAGACCTTCTCCCTCTCTGCAACTCCCTGCAAGGAGCTTGGAGCCAGCTGGGGGTTGGTCTCTTCTCCTAAGGAACAAGTGACAGGACAAGAAGAAACAGGGAGTTATTTCCTCTTGTTCCCTCAGCACACTTGTGCTCTAGACCCTTCCCCACCTTCCTTGCCTTTCTCTGGCCACACTCCAGCACCTCAGTGTCCTCCTTGGAGTGAGGAGCCACTCTTGTCCACCCTGATGCCACCCCTTGAGGACAACTCTTCATGTCCAGGTACCCAGCAGCCCCCACCACACACCACAAGCTTCTGGGCCCTTCCCAGCCCCAATGGCCACTGCAGGCCAATGTGGCTACCAGCACCACAAACCTGGGGGTATCCCTGTGTCTGTCTCAGCCAGGCCATGCCATCTGGCACCAGAGTGGCTCTGGGTGCCATGGATGGGAAGCTGGTGTCCCCACCATGACTCACTGACCCTGGCATGGCTGAGCTCCATCTCCTTTGTCACACAGGGACCCTGCCAGCATCCAGCACCAACCATGGACCACAGGAGGCCCAACGCAGCCTGGGAGAACCACTAGCTGCCCACAGCACAGCCCCACTGCAGGTACCACTGGTGGGGTTTAGGGGGGGATGGCAGAGCCCCACATCCCCACTCTAGGGGGTCCCTAAGCCCTGGAGGACATAGGGCTGGGGAATGAAAGGAAGGGGAAGGAGAACATGATGCCTAGGCTGTGCTGGAAGGTGTGGGACCTCCCCTCCTGGGTCATCTGCACCATCCCAGCATGGGGGCATGGCACTGTGACCACCTAGGCTGGCTAAGGGGGTACTAAAGGGCTCAGAGACCCCTTGTCTGTGAAGGTAAGACCTCCCCAACTGTGGGGCTGAGACCCGTTGTTTGTGGGGCTCAGAGACCCCCCCCACCCCATCCTTGGAGTTCCACAAGGAGCTTTTGCACCACATTCATGTTTCCTAAGTCATGCAGACCTCCCAGATTGGGGAGGTCCATCTCTGTAGGACCCCCAGCAGCCATGGGGGACCAGAAACAAACACCCCTCCTGGGCACTGACCCTCATTTCCCCTCTCCATAGGTGCTGCCCAAGAAGCTGGAGGCCAGGAGAACCCTGGAGCAGCCCTGGTAGGTGCTGGCATCAGCTGCAACCCCATGGTGTGGGGTTATCCCTCAACCAGCCCATGCCAGCAGCAGGGGTCTGGGTAGAAGGACCTCTCCCTGCCCACAGACCCCTCAGGAACCCTCTGTGGGTTCTCCTCAGCTTTGGGGGACACTCCCTGCGCCCTAGCAGGATCCCTGTGCGGAGGAAGGGGACAACCAGCAGCCAGAGCATCATAGCCCAGGGCAGGGCAGGGGAGCAGAGCCATGGCAAGCGCCAGACCCTGCAGCCTCTGCCAGGTAAGTTCTGCCACAACCCTGGCACCACCACGGTCATGGTACCTGCTCTGGCAGGGCCTGGCCTCACAGGTAACCCCACTCTCTGTCCCCACAGGGCTGTGCCAGGAGCTCCCTGGAGAGGTACAGAGCACCAAGGGACTCTTCCTGTGCCAGGGCAAGGGGCTACATCCCCAGGTATGGCCTCAGGATGTCAGGGAGCTGCGAGAGTACCCCAGCTCTGCTCTGCTCCATGCCAGCAAGGCTCAGGCAGGGTTTGCAGCGCTGGGGAGGGGATTCCAGCCCCTCTACCCCTCTCCACCTTGCTCTCCCCCACCACAGCACCCACCAGCTTCCTCCTCGCTCAGCTCCTACCGGCATCTCCTCTCCTTCTGCGCCGAGGCCTAGCCTCACCGGGCAGCACCATGGGACCCAACCACGCCGTGGGGCACTGCTGCAGCCCCCAGCCCAAACCAAAGCCACACTGGCATAGCCCAGCACCGTGCCTACACCCTCCCAAGGCTGCAATCATCACCAAGCAGGCTGCTGGCTGGCTACCACGGCTCCCACCCCAAGGATGGCCCCGTTTCCTCCCCGCGGGACCGGCGGAGGGACAGAGAGGGATGTCACACGGTTTGGGCTGGGATTAGCCTGTTGCCATTAAAGTTGGTTTGGAAGAAACTTGGCCTCTTGCCTCCTCATGGCCACTACCAGTACCATTGGAGCTGCAGGTAGCATGGAGTAGCTTGGTGTGGCCAGACCTGGCTCCTTCGTGGTCACCATGGCATGGTGCAGCTTGGCTCAGCTTGGCCCTGTAGGAGGGATGGAGAGAGGTGAGAAGTGGTGGTGCTGGTGTGGGTACTGGGTACCGGTTGTGGGTTCTGGGTGCTCACCGTGGGTCACCTCACTCCTGCTTCTTGGGGTTGTTGACAGCCACATAGTGGTAGAGAACCACGAGGAGGAAGAGGGAGACGCCCAGCACGTTGGCAAAGATGGCAAGCTGCACGTCTGTGATCATCCTGCTGTAGGAAACATGCTTACAGCCCCTCCCTGAGCCCAGCAGCATCAGGACTAGGGCAGGACCACCTCTCTAGGACACCTGCTGTCACCTGGGACATCCCACCCGGGGCAAGACCTCTCACTGAGCCCTTTGCTGCCTGGCATCCCTAGGGGAGGATCCCCCTGTACCCCCCCAACTTGGGGCAGGATCCCGTGGTACTCCCAACCAGGACCCTCCCAGGGCCAGACCTCTCCGGAGCTGGACCTCACCGGTTCTCTTTCAACTGCTACCCCCAGCTGGGACTCCCCCGGGGCCAGACCCCTCCGGTATCCTCCTCCTCCTCTCGGGGCTAGACCCCTTTGTATCCCCAACCTAGAACTCTCCCGGAGCCAGACCCCTCCAGTATCCCTCTCCCGGGGCCGGACCACACTAGGATCCCCTCTGTCCGGTACCCCCCATCCAGGACCACCCTCCCCCCTCCTCCTCCTCCTGCGCTCACGCTCTGCCGGTGCCGCCGCCGCCGCCGCCGCTACCGGACACGTCTCAGTTCGTTCCGCGTCACTTCCAGGACGGGGCATGGCGGGAAGGGGGCGGGAGGGGCGATACTATGACAACAATGGGCGGGGCCAACACGTGCCGTCACTGACGACGGACCCGCCCCTTCTCACCCCCAGGGCGGTGGTGACGTCACGGCTCCTAGCTCTCAGCCCCGCAGTGACGTCATGGTTCCTGGTCCCCAGTCCCCCAACGGTGACGTCACGGCCTAGCTCGCCCCCGAGGCTCGTGGTGGGGAGGGGGCACATGACACCCACCTCCCACCCCTCCCGGTACTCCCCCTGGGTCCGGTTGAACGGACCCGTCCCGGGGCTCCGGACAGGGAAGGGCTGGAGCCCCCAGACCCTTCCGGACCACCACCCGGTACCCTGCAAGACTCCCTCCAGGAGCCTCCCCGATACTCTCCGGGTATCTTCCCAGTATTTCCCCAGGATCACCCCGGGACCCCCTCCCCGGGAACCCCCCGGTAGCCTCCTAGTACCCTCCAGGGATCTCCCCGGTACACTCCCGGGACTCTCCCTCAGTAACCCCCCGGCGCCCTCCTGGTATCCCCCCGGGACACTGCTCTAGTATCCCCCCGATATCCCCGGGTCCGCCCCCGGGATCCCCCCAGTACCCTCCTGGGACACCCCTGGCCACTACCGCGCTCTCCATAGAAGGCAGGGGGCGGAGCTGGGGGCGGGACCGTGTCCATCCCGGGGAGGGGCCCCAGGGCAGGGCCGTTAATTACAACTCTAATTATAGCTGCCGGGATGGGGCCGCTCTGGGGAGTGCGGGACCCGCGGGGCCGGCTGGGATGGGCTGGGATATACTGGGATCTACTGGCCTGGGATGTGCTAGGCTATACTGGGCTGGGCTATACTGGAGTGTACTGGGCTGGCAGGACTGGGATATACTAGGACATACTGAGATATACTGGGCTGGCAGGGGCTGGGGTGTACTGGGCTATACTGGACTGGGCTGGACTGAGGCGGAGTGTACTGGGATTTACTGGGATATGCGGTGCTGTACTAGGCTGTGCTGTGGTGTACTAGGCTGTGCTGGGATGTACTGGACTCTGCTGGGATATATTGGGATGTACTGGGTTATTCTGGGATGTACTAGGCTATACTGGGCTGGCAAGGGTAGTGCTGGGCTAGACTGGGCTGTGCTCCTCCCCCACTCCAGCTGCCGACAGCTGTTTGCTCTCAACCCTCCCGCGATGAGCCCTAGGGACCGGCTGGTTCCCGCGCTGCTGAGCCAGACCGTGACATCACCGCGGGGAGAGGGCCAAGGTGTGACATCACCGAGGGGCTGCTCCATCGCCCGGAATCGGGGGAAAGTCAAAGGGACACTGCAGGGAGCTGCGGGACACTGTGACACCATGTCGGGACCATGTTGGTGTGTGACACTGTGTCAGGTCCACATTGGTGTGTGACACTGTGAGGACCATGTTAGAGTGTGACACTATGTCAGGACTAGGTTTTTGGGTGACACTGTGAGAACTGTGGAGTTGTGTGACACTGTGACACTGTGTCATGACCATGTTGGTGGGTGACATTGTGTCAGGACCATGTTGCTGGATGACACTTTCAGGACCATGCTGGGGTGTGACACTGTGAGGACCGTGTTGTTGTGTGACACTATGTCAGTATCAGGTTGATGAGTGACACTGTCAGGATCATGTTATGTGTGATGCTTTGATGACCACACTGTTGTGTGTTGCTGTGACACTGTGTCATGACCATGTTGGTGGGTGACACTTTCAGGACCATGTTAGTGTGTGACACTGCTCCTGAGGACCACATCACTGTGTGACACTCTGGCTGCCTCAGGAGGACCAGGTCGTTGTGTGACACTGTGGCTCTCTCAGAACAACGGTGCCCACGGCTGTCACCGGCTGCCTCCCTCCTGGCCCCTAGCCCAGGCTCCCTCTGCCTTCCCTCATCCCTCCTGCTCGGCCTCGCCGCGGCCTAACGAGAAGCAGATGTCAGGCGGCAGCGGTGTCGGGGGGCCAGGGCAGGCAGGAAACGGGGGGCCCCGGTGACCCCCAGGTCCCCTCTGCCGTGCTGGTGGTGGTCGGTGGGCAGCGGTGGGGCGGCTCTGGCGGCTAGGGGCTGGCCGAGGGGCGGCCGAGGGGAGGGCAGAGCTGAGCTGAGCCCTCTGCTCAGAGCCAGGAGGGACGAACAGACAGCCAGAGCCGGGACGGAGGGACGGAGCCAGGAGGGACGGAGGGACGGAGCCAGGAGGGACGGACGGAGTCGCGACGGGACGCGCCATGCGCTCCTGAGCTGGGCTGTGGCCACTGAGCCACGCCAAACGACACCGTGACCACCGTGACTGCCGTGACCAGCGAGCCACGCTGAGCTACGCCGAGCCACGCCGTGACCACCGAGCCACACCGTAACACACCGACACTGCCGAGCCGTGCCGTGCCCAGCATGGCTCCCTGGCTCTGGCCGTGCCTCCTGGCCGCTCAGGCCCTTGCTGCCAACTTCCCCCCCAGGTACAGCCTCTACACCGGAGGGGCTACCTCGCTCACCCATGGGCAGGCCACGGCCCCGCAGGGCCCCGCCGCGGCCCACGCCGGTGCCCGGGTCGCCAGCCGGCACAGGTAAGGAGCCGCGGAGGTGCTGAGAGGGGATGTGAGTGGCCATGGGGGTGTGAGGGGTAGCCACATGCCCTGACACCCTTAGCACTGCTCAGGGGAACACTGGTGTGTGCCACGTCCCGCTCTGGATGAGGGGTGGCAGGGTCCTTCCTGTCCCCGGGGGTGTCACCGGGCTGAAGGGGTGACATGCTGGGTGTGGGACCAGGTAGGGGATCTGCGAGGGGCTGGGGCTGGGGCTGGGGACAAGGACCCACGGAGGGACACGTGGGTGAAAGCCAGATGTGGGTTAGTGGATTCCTGGTGAGCTCCAGCTGGGCTGGGTGCAGGAGGGTGTTGGGTACCAGGGTGCCAGGCCTTGGGGACAGGGAAGGGACGAGGGGTCTGAACCTATCCTGTCACCATCACTGTGCTGGGGGGCTGGCAATGGGTGGTGTGGGGCCATGGGGCTGGTGTGGGGCAGCTTGAGGGGGACAGAGGGCTGAGAAGGTCGCACTCTCACCACAGCCACATCAGCGTGGCTGTGTGGGGTGGAGCTGCCAGCTTGCCCCACTGCCAGCCCCACTGCCAACCCTATGCTAGCCCCACAGTAGCCCCAGGGCAGCCCAGGGTAGGGTGGAAGGACCTGGCTGCCTGGAAAGAGGGAGGGTGGGCATGGGTCAGGCACCCCCAGCCCAGCCTCGTAGCAGAGATATGGCTGAGCATTTACCTGCAGCTTTGGGGGCACAACAAGGTTTCCCCATGGCTTAGGAGGGTGCACAGTGACCCTTCCTTGTGCTGGAGGGAGTGGGGGGCACCTGCTTTTTCAGGGGGGGCTTCTGTCTCATCCCATATCCTATATCCCATATCGCCATCCCATCCCCCTCCAANCTAGCCCCACAGTAGCCCCAGGGCAGCCCAGGGTAGGGTGGAAGGACCTGGCTGCCTGGAAAGAGGGAGGGTGGGCATGGGTCAGGCACCCCCAGCCCAGCCTCGTAGCAGAGATATGGCTGAGCATTTACCTGCAGCTTTGGGGGCACAACAAGGTTTCCCCATGGCTTAGGAGGGTGCACAGTGACCCTTCCTTGTGCTGGAGGGAGTGGGGGGCACCTGGTTTTTCAGGGGGGGTTTCTGTCCCATCCCATATCCCATATCGCCATCCCATCCCCCTCCAATATCCTACATCCCATCTCCTATCTCTCCATCCCATCCCCCTCTAATATCCCGTATCCCATCTCCCCATCTCACTTCCCCCTCCAATATCCCATATCTCCATCCAATCCTGTCCCATCTCCTATATCCCATCTCCCCATCCGAGCCCCCTGCAATGTCCCAAATCCCATCTCCTATCTCCCACCCCTCTTCATTGTCCCATATCCTATATCCTCTCTGTCCATCCCATCCCCCTCTAATGTCCCATCTCCTGTATCCCATCTGCTCATCCCCTATCCCAGGGATTTGAGCATCCCCAATCCCAGGGAAGTGGGACCCCCAAGGGCAGCCCAGGGTGGGGGGTGGGCGATCCCAGCATATCCCATGGGTGTGGGGCTGAGGGGGCACCGTGAGGCCGGGAAAGGGAAAGGAAGGGAAGGAGGAGGAGGAGGAGGGGGGGGNGAAGGAGGAGGAGGGGGGGGGGGGGGGCCCGTCGGTCTGCTCAGGAATTCCCGGCTGGAATCCAGCCGGGGCTGGGCTGAGGGGAACCAGCCGTGCTGCCGGGAACCGACCGCAGCTCAGCCACTGCTGGGGCTGGGGGAGGTCGGTCCTGGGGGGGCTAGTCCCAGGGGGAGGGGTCTCTATGGGTCTGCCCTATGTNATCGTGGAGTTGGGGTCCTGGGCAGTGAGGGGGGGTCCTGGGCAATGGGGCTAGGGGGTCTTGTGCTGTGTGTGGGTCCTACATCATGGGCCTGGGGCCCTGTGCTGTGGGGCTGAGGTCCCACATCATGAGGCTGGGCTAGGGTCCTGTGCTGTGGGGTGAGGATCTCACATCAAGGGGCTGGGGTCCCACATCATGGAGCTGGGGTCCCTGCAGGCTGTGGGGCTGGGCAGGGATGAAAAGGTTGTGCTGTGGAGTAGGATCCAGCTCATTAACCCCAGAGCACTGGGTCGTGACTGTGCTACCGGTGGGGCTGGTTGGATGAGTGTGGGGGCTGCTGGGGGAGGGGTCAGGGTGGCACAATGCCCAGTGTGTGTGCCAGGGAGAGAGGGGGACATGATGCCCAGTCCGTGCTGGGATAATGCCTGGTCCATGCCAGGATAATGCCCAATGTATGCCAGGGGATAGGTGGGAAGGGGATAATGTCTGGTACATACCAGGATGATGCCTGATGTGTACCACGGGATGTCTGGGAGGGAGATGATGCCTAGCCTATGCTGGGATGATGCCCTGGTCTGTGCCAGGACAATGCCCAGTGTATGCCAGGGGATAGCTGGGAGGGGGATGGTGTCTGGTGCATGCCAAGACAATGCCTGGTGTGTCCCAGGCATCTGGGAGAGGAATTATGATACCCAGTGCATGCCAGGATGATGCTCAGTTT
Organism: Bucco capensis; assembly: GCA_013396975.1. Lineage (NCBI taxonomy): Eukaryota > Metazoa > Chordata > Aves > Piciformes > Bucconidae > Bucco > Bucco capensis. The sequence goes on from VWZO01017208.1 coordinate 58,764, forward strand.
GTGCCAGGACTATGCCTGGTTCGTGCTGGGGCAATGCCCAGAGTGTGCCAGGAGATGCCTGGGAGAAGGATGATGCCTGGTGTGTGCTGGGATGATGCCTGGTGTGTCCCAGCAGATAACAGGGAGGAGGATGATGCCGAGTGTATGCCAGAGGATAACAGGGAGGAAGATGATGCCTGGTGTGTCCCAGGGGATAGCAGGGGAGGAAGACGATGCCTGGTGGGTACCAGCCAGGCCTCTCTGACCCTCTTCCCACAGGAACTGGTGTGCCTACGTGGTGACACGCAGCGTGAGCTGTGTGGTGGAGGACGGGGTGGAGAGCTTCATCCGACCTGATTACCAACCCTGCCCCTGGGGGCAGCTCCAGTGTCCCCGGGTCCTGGCGTGAGTGGGCACAGGGACTCGGGGACGGGAGGGGATGGGCTCAGACAGAACCAGTTTGGCCAGGCTCCCACTGCTGCTGCTGCTGCTGTTTATCCATCCCGGGGTCATGTTTACTTTTTCGCAAGAGCTGGAGGAGCCTGGAGCAGTGCAGGGGGGTGATCAACCCTTGCCCCTACCCAGTTGGGCACACACACAGACTGGGACCCCTTTGCCCACCCAGACTGGTGGTGGGATGAGGGTGAGATGGGGAAGTCCAGGCAAAGCCATCCTCCTCCCGCCTCCAGTCTCTGGTGGTTGAGCAAGAGGCTAGGAGCTGGTGGGGGCTCAGTGAGGTCAAAGCGTGGGCAGAGC